>JASJET010000087.1:1200000-1737500 GCA_034092305.1 Diaprepes abbreviatus | reverse complement strand
GTGATCGATTTTTGAATCACCCTGTATATGAAAAAGTTTGTGAGGGTTGCAGTCTTTTATAGTTACGATGTGAAGGAAACCCTTTTTTGTTAGTCAAGCTTTCGAGTATTTACATTTCATCAGGACAATCTACAACTAATACGTTAATTAATATTGAATTACACTAATTATATTTTGGAGTAAACTCACCAATATGGGTTAAATTTAAAAACAGGAAAAACATTACTCAATAGAAAATTGAAAAATAATAGTTCGAAATCGAAGGTAAAAGTGAGTAATGTTTGTTGAGAGATTTTATTGTTTATATTTTCATCAATTTTGTACTGTGAACTGAAGAGAAATTTGTTTAGGGTAGGAAGTCTCTAGCAGTATGCCCATCAGTTGTAGTAATAATGTGTCTCTGTAGTTTAGATGAGTTAGTTTGAAAGTTGTGCCTTGTCACAGCATGTCATCGAAAACAATCACCTGATGGATTGGGATAGAGCTGAAATTTTAGATAGAAAAAGTATATATTCTAAAAGAACTTTCTTAGAAATGGTACACATACACCTCAACAAATTTAATATGAACAAAAAAACAGATACTCAAAATTTGACCTTTATCATTATGTTTTGAAATTACATAAAGAAAAATATCTTTGATGAATTCTCCTGCCCCTGATTATAATTATTTTAAGTCGAAAGATAAGGAAAACCTTAAATTAATAATGTTAATTAATAAGGTTATTACTATACTTTCACACTAAGCTATAAGTACGATGAAAACATGCATATCCAGTACCTATTTTTAACTCGTTTCTCCTTTTCTTACAAAATATACAATAGATCTATCTTTATTAGACATACACCCATATTTTAACTTCCATCTCCTCCTTCTTCTCTGCATACCACCTGTATAAGTTTTTCTTTGGCACACTGGTTCAATGGCTTAGGATAAACATGTCGACTTTTGCATAAAATTAATAAATTTAAAAAAAATATAAATGTAAACAACTAAATTCTTCAACTTGTCAATTTTGTTAAGAAAAAATGTAACTTATAATTATTAATTATTATTTTTCAATTTTCTATTGAGTAGTAATTAGTGTAATTTAATATCAATTAACGTATTACTTATGGATTGCCTTGATGAAGAGCATGATAAATACTCGAAAGCTTGTGCTTTAATAATTTCGGCGCAGTTTTTTGGCATTCTTTCAACAAGTTTTTGTAATGTTTATGGTTGTATGTTGTCCTACGCATCTTTCAAGCAATCCCAGACACTAGAAAGGCTTGTTGGTTTTAAATCTTGCCCTCGCCGTTCAAGTTCATCCCACAGCAGCTCAATGGAGTTCAAATCGGGAGAGTGATACGGCCAATTCCATATTTGAAGTACATCATCTCTTTGTTTGCGCTCTAAATAATCAAAAGGATACAAATGTATGTTCCTTAGAATCAGACCGGAAAATAAAGGGGAGGAAGTCAGATAAGTTCTGTAGAAGGCTTCATTTTCACCTGGGGCAACGGGAATTACTTGATTTCCGACTCCAATCTGTGGTGGTCTTGCCATCATTAGAAATTAAAATACAGCTACTAGTTCTGTTAAATAAAAACGGAATTAAGAAACTTCCCAATTTTAAACCAGTTTTAAAAAACCAGCTGTTACTGTTTCTCTAAATAATAAAAAATAATAAGAAATAACAATTGTTTATTTTGGTCAGACTTGAAATTATCACAGGATAAAACTTAAACTAAATGTGAAAAAAACAATTTGTAAAAAGACAGTAAAAGGAACTAAAATACACATAAGTAAAGTATACAAAGGATAAATAATTATAATTTTTAAAACAAAATAACAAGAATCGTCAAAATTAAAGGATTTAAAAGAAATATTAATTACTATAATTGATAAGCTCCACAGTCTAGACAAAGTTTTATTTAAATGTTTTACTTAATGGTATTATACATACAAGTTAAAAATAGGCCATAATGGTCTTGCAAGACGAACAGCTGCGTTTTATAAAATATTAGCGAAAATACTACTACTTACGATTTTGTAGATAGCACTAGTGGTATATTGGCAATCTAAAATTCTTTGTAACTATAACTACTCCTAAACTAACTTTAACTTTTTTGCTTTCACACCTTGATTACTTTGTTCACATTTTGATAGTTTTCTTTTTTTAGAAAGATACATAACAATGTTACCACTTAAAAAACCCATTGGTTTAATTCCCTCGAGTTTAAAGAATTTCAAGTTCTCACTCAATGGGAATTAAAAGTTCTGATAGTATGGATCACACTCGCATCTATTTGCTTTCTCAACCGGTGCCACTGACGTCCGCTGGATTTCTTCAAAACCCTCTTCTGCGTGGTGTTGGATATCCGAGTAAATGAGATCTATTAGCGGAGCATATTTTAGACATTGGCAAAAGAAATTTTCACCATAGTGATTTTGATTTTCAGAAGCGGGTGGTGGGATATTGACTTCTTGGGTTGTTTCAAGATAAAAAAATAAATTGTCCTCTCCAAAATTGTTTACGTTCTGGTTTTCACTCGATTGTTTTTCCAAATCCACGACTGGATCAGTATAATAACATTTTGTTACCGGAGCGTGGTACCAAGAAACTGCAGGAATCGAAACTTGATTATAATTAGTCTCAAGAGAAACTCTAGAATTAGATGTCATGTTAAATTTTTAACTCTCTTTTATTCAATGTTAACACTTTAAAAGCAAAATAAAGACTAAAATCTACACCCACAGTTTTCTGCTTTTATAATTTGTGTTGCGTTTTCTAATCACGGGTATTGTGATTAGAGCCGCGAATTAAAATTAAAATAAAAACTAAGGAAATAAAGTATGATTCCTTTATAATTTTTAAAACAACTTTACAGGCACAACTTATATGAGGTAACTCCTCTATGATTTATTCTACGTTCACAAGATAAAAAGAGAAAAGAGAGCCCTTCAACCTCATGGATCCAATTTATACTTTACTTGTCTCCATTCGGTCATAGGCGTACTTAAGAAAGTTACATCTACTGTAGCTGTCAACACTAAAAAATTATGACAAAAAAACAATTTTCAATGTAGGTAAAGTGCCCTCTAGCGGCAAACAATCAATGTGAATTGTTACTAAAATGATGAAGCGCAGAAGACTTAGCCTATCTTTCAAATATTAGTCAAATCGGTTTTCCTGTAAGCGAGTAATTCAAAAAACAAAAAATAAAAACTTGAACTTGGACGGCTTGTAACTCGAAAACGAATGACATTTTGAAAAAAAATTATATGAAGCTCTACCCTTATTTTGTCAAGTAGAATCACCCCCTTAAGTTTCGTGATCGATTTTTGAATCACCCTGTATATGAAAAAGTTTGTGAGGGTTGCAGTCTTTTATAGTTACGATGTGAAGGAAACCCTTTTTTGTTAGTCAAGCTTTCGAGTATTTACATTTCATCAGGACAATCTACAACTAATACGTTAATTAATATTGAATTACACTAATTATATTTTGGAGTAAACTCACCAATATGGGTTAAATTTAAAAACAGGAAAAACATTACTCAATAGAAAATTGAAAAATAATAGTTCGAAATCGAAGGTAAAAGTGAGTAATGTTTGTTGAGAGATTTTATTGTTTATATTTTCATCAATTTTGTACTGTGAACTGAAGAGAAATTTGTTTAGGGTAGGAAGTCTCTAGCAGTATGCCCATCAGTTGTAGTAATAATGTGTCTCTGTAGTTTAGATGAGTTAGTTTGAAAGTTGTGCCGTGTCACAGCATGTCATCGAAAACAATCACCTGATGGATTGGGGTAGAGCTGAAATTTTAGATAGAAAAAGTATATATTCTAAAAGAACTTTCTTAGAAATGGTACACATACACCTCAACAAATTTAATATGAACAAAAAAACAGATACTCAAAATTTGACCTTTATCATTATGTTTTGAAATTACATAAAGAAAAATATCTTTGATGAATTCTCCTGCCCCTGATTATAATTATTTTAAGTCGAAAGATAAGGAAAACCTTAAATTAATAATGTTAATTAATAAGGTTATTACTATACTTTCACACTAAGCTATAAGTACGATGAAAACATGCATATCCAGTACCTATTTTTAACTCGTTTCTCCTTTTCTTACAAAATATACAATAGATCTATCTTTATTAGACATACACCCATATTTTAACTTCCATCTCCTCCTTCTTCTCTGCATACCACCTGTATAAGTTTTTCTTTGTCACACTGGTTCAATGGCTTAGGATAAACATGTCGACTTTTGCATAAAATTAATAAATTTAAAAAAAATATAAATGTAAACAACTAAATTCTTCAACTTGTCAATTTTGTTAAGAAAAAATGTAACTTATAATTATTAATTATTATTTTTCAATTTTCTATTGAGTAGTAATTAGTGTAATTTAATATCAATTAACGTATTACTTATGGATTGCCTTGATGAAGAGCATGATAAATACTCGAAAGCTTGTGCTTTAATAATTTCGGCGCAGTTTTTTGGCATTCTTTCAACAAGTTTTTGTAATGTTTATGGTTGTATGTTGTCCTACGCATCTTTCAAGCAATCCCAGACACTAGAAAGGCTTGTTGGTTTTAAATCTTGCCCTCGCCGTTCAAGTTCATCCCACAGCAGCTCAATGGAGTTCAAATCGGGAGAGTGATACGGCCAATTCCATATTTGAAGTACATCATCTCTTTGTTTGCGCTCTAAATAATCAAAAGGATACAAATGTATGTTCCTTAGAATCAGACCGGAAAATAAAGGGGAGGAAGTCAGATAAGTTCTGTAGAAGGCTTCATTTTCACCTGGGGCAACGGGAATTACTTGATTTCCGACTCCAATCTGTGGTGGTCTTGCCATCATTAGAAATTAAAATACAGCTACTAGTTCTGTTAAATAAAAACGGAATTAAGAAACTTCCCAATTTTAAACCAGTTTTAAAAAACCAGCTGTTACTGTTTCTCTAAATAATAAAAAATAATAAGAAATAACAATTGTTTATTTTGGTCAGACTTGAAATTATCACAGGATAAAACTTAAACTAAATGTGAAAAAAACAATTTGTAAAAAGACAGTAAAAGGAACTAAAATACACATAAGTAAAGTATACAAAGGATAAATAATTATAATTTTTAAAACAAAATAACAAGAATCGTCAAAATTAAAGGATTTAAAAGAAATATTAATTACTATAATTGATAAGCTCCACAGTCTAGACAAAGTTTTATTTAAATGTTTTACTTAATGGTATTATACATACAAGTTAAAAATAGGCCATAATGGTCTTGCAAGACGAACAGCTGCGTTTTATAAAATATTAGCGAAAATACTACTACTTACGATTTTGTAGATAGCACTAGTGGTATATTGGCAATCTAAAATTCTTTGTAACTATAACTACTCCTAAACTAACTTTAACTTTTTTGCTTTCACACCTTGATTACTTTGTTCACATTTTGATAGTTTTCTTTTTTTAGAAAGATACATAACAATGTTACCACTTAAAAAACCCATTGGTTTAATTCCCTCGAGTTTAAAGAATTTCAAGTTCTCACTCAATGGGAATTAAAAGTTCTGATAGTATGGATCACACTCGCATCTATTTGCTTTCTCAACCGGTGCCACTGACGTCCGCTGGATTTCTTCAAAACCCTCTTCTGCGTGGTGTTGGATATCCGAGTAAATGAGATCTATTAGCGGAGCATATTTTAGACATTGGCAAAAGAAATTTTCACCATAGTGATTTTGATTTTCAGAAGCGGGTGGTGGGATATTGACTTCTTGGGTTGTTTCAAGATAAAAAAATAAATTGTCCTCTCCAAAATTGTTTACGTTCTGGTTTTCACTCGATTGTTTTTCCAAATCCACGACTGGATCAGTATAATAACATTTTGTTACCGGAGCGTGGTACCAAGAAACTGCAGGAATCGAAACTTGATTATAATTAGTCTCAAGAGAAACTCTAGAATTAGATGTCATGTTAAATTTTTAACTCTCTTTTATTCAATGTTAACACTTTAAAAGCAAAATAAAGACTAAAATCTACACCCACAGTTTTCTGCTTTTATAATTTGTGTTGCGTTTTCTAATCACGGGTATTGTGATTAGAGCCGCGAATTAAAATTAAAATAAAAACTAAGGAAATAAAGTATGATTCCTTTATAATTTTTAAAACAACTTTACAGGCACAACTTATATGAGGTAACTCCTCTATGATTTATTCTACGTTCACAAGATAAAAAGAGAAAAGAGAGCCCTTCAACCTCATGGATCCAATTTATACTTTACTTGTCTCCATTCGGTCATAGGCGTACTTAAGAAAGTTACATCTACTGTAGCTGTCAACACTAAAAAATTATGACAAAAAAACAATTTTCAATGTAGGTAAAGTGCCCTCTAGCGGCAAACAATCAATGTGAATTGTTACTAAAATGATGAAGCGCAGAAGACTTAGCCTATCTTTCAAATATTAGTCAAATCGGTTTTCCTGTAAGCGAGTAATTCAAAAAACAAAAAATAAAAACTTGAACTTGGACGGCTTGTAACTCGAAAACGAATGACATTTTGAAAAAAAATTATATGAAGCTCTACCCTTATTTTGTCAAGTAGAATCACCCCCTTAAGTTTCGTGATCGATTTTTGAATCACCCTGTATATGAAAAAGTTTGTGAGGGTTGCAGTCTTTTATAGTTACGATGTGAAGGAAACCCTTTTTTGTTAGTCAAGCTTTCGAGTATTTACATTTCATCAGGACAATCTACAACTAATACGTTAATTAATATTGAATTACACTAATTATATTTTGGAGTAAACTCACCAATATGGGTTAAATTTAAAAACAGGAAAAACATTACTCAATAGAAAATTGAAAAATAATAGTTCGAAATCGAAGGTAAAAGTGAGTAATGTTTGTTGAGAGATTTTATTGTTTATATTTTCATCAATTTTGTACTGTGAACTGAAGAGAAATTTGTTTAGGGTAGGAAGTCTCTAGCAGTATGCCCATCAGTTGTAGTAATAATGTGTCTCTGTAGTTTAGATGAGTTAGTTTGAAAGTTGTGCCTTGTCACAGCATGTCATCGAAAACAATCACCTGATGGATTGGGATAGAGCTGAAATTTTAGATAGAAAAAGTATATATTCTAAAAGAACTTTCTTAGAAATGGTACACATACACCTCAACAAATTTAATATGAACAAAAAAACAGATACTCAAAATTTGACCTTTATCATTATGTTTTGAAATTACATAAAGAAAAATATCTTTGATGAATTCTCCTGCCCCTGATTATAATTATTTTAAGTCGAAAGATAAGGAAAACCTTAAATTAATAATGTTAATTAATAAGGTTATTACTATACTTTCACACTAAGCTATAAGTACGATGAAAACATGCATATCCAGTACCTATTTTTAACTCGTTTCTCCTTTTCTTACAAAATATACAATAGATCTATCTTTATTAGACATACACCCATATTTTAACTTCCATCTCCTCCTTCTTCTCTGCATACCACCTGTATAAGTTTTTCTTTGTCACACTGGTTCAATGGCTTAGGATAAACATGTCGACTTTTGCATAAAATTAATAAATTTAAAAAAAATATAAATGTAAACAACTAAATTCTTCAACTTGTCAATTTTGTTAAGAAAAAATGTAACTTATAATTATTAATTATTATTTTTCAATTTTCTATTGAGTAGTAATTAGTGTAATTTAATATCAATTAACGTATTACTTATGGATTGCCTTGATGAAGAGCATGATAAATACTCGAAAGCTTGTGCTTTAATAATTTCGGCGCAGTTTTTTGGCATTCTTTCAACAAGTTTTTGTAATGTTTATGGTTGTATGTTGTCCTACGCATCTTTCAAGCAATCCCAGACACTAGAAAGGCTTGTTGGTTTTAAATCTTGCCCTCGCCGTTCAAGTTCATCCCACAGCAGCTCAATGGAGTTCAAATCGGGAGAGTGATACGGCCAATTCCATATTTGAAGTACATCATCTCTTTGTTTGCGCTCTAAATAATCAAAAGGATACAAATGTATGTTCCTTAGAATCAGACCGGAAAATAAAGGGGAGGAAGTCAGATAAGTTCTGTAGAAGGCTTCATTTTCACCTGGGGCAACGGGAATTACTTGATTTCCGACTCCAATCTGTGGTGGTCTTGCCATCATTAGAAATTAAAATACAGCTACTAGTTCTGTTAAATAAAAACGGAATTAAGAAACTTCCCAATTTTAAACCAGTTTTAAAAAACCAGCTGTTACTGTTTCTCTAAATAATAAAAAATAATAAGAAATAACAATTGTTTATTTTGGTCAGACTTGAAATTATCACAGGATAAAACTTAAACTAAATGTGAAAAAAACAATTTGTAAAAAGACAGTAAAAGGAACTAAAATACACATAAGTAAAGTATACAAAGGATAAATAATTATAATTTTTAAAACAAAATAACAAGAATCGTCAAAATTAAAGGATTTAAAAGAAATATTAATTACTATAATTGATAAGCTCCACAGTCTAGACAAAGTTTTATTTAAATGTTTTACTTAATGGTATTATACATACAAGTTAAAAATAGGCCATAATGGTCTTGCAAGACGAACAGCTGCGTTTTATAAAATATTAGCGAAAATACTACTACTTACGATTTTGTAGATAGCACTAGTGGTATATTGGCAATCTAAAATTCTTTGTAACTATAACTACTCCTAAACTAACTTTAACTTTTTTGCTTTCACACCTTGATTACTTTGTTCACATTTTGATAGTTTTCTTTTTTTAGAAAGATACATAACAATGTTACCACTTAAAAAACCCATTGGTTTAATTCCCTCGAGTTTAAAGAATTTCAAGTTCTCACTCAATGGGAATTAAAAGTTCTGATAGTATGGATCACACTCGCATCTATTTGCTTTCTCAACCGGTGCCACTGACGTCCGCTGGATTTCTTCAAAACCCTCTTCTGCGTGGTGTTGGATATCCGAGTAAATGAGATCTATTAGCGGAGCATATTTTAGACATTGGCAAAAGAAATTTTCACCATAGTGATTTTGATTTTCAGAAGCGGGTGGTGGGATATTGACTTCTTGGGTTGTTTCAAGATAAAAAAATAAATTGTCCTCTCCAAAATTGTTTACGTTCTGGTTTTCACTCGATTGTTTTTCCAAATCCACGACTGGATCAGTATAATAACATTTTGTTACCGGAGCGTGGTACCAAGAAACTGCAGGAATCGAAACTTGATTATAATTAGTCTCAAGAGAAACTCTAGAATTAGATGTCATGTTAAATTTTTAACTCTCTTTTATTCAATGTTAACACTTTAAAAGCAAAATAAAGACTAAAATCTACACCCACAGTTTTCTGCTTTTATAATTTGTGTTGCGTTTTCTAATCACGGGTATTGTGATTAGAGCCGCGAATTAAAATTAAAATAAAAACTAAGGAAATAAAGTATGATTCCTTTATAATTTTTAAAACAACTTTACAGGCACAACTTATATGAGGTAACTCCTCTATGATTTATTCTACGTTCACAAGATAAAAAGAGAAAAGAGAGCCCTTCAACCTCATGGATCCAATTTATACTTTACTTGTCTCCATTCGGTCATAGGCGTACTTAAGAAAGTTACATCTACTGTAGCTGTCAACACTAAAAAATTATGACAAAAAAACAATTTTCAATGTAGGTAAAGTGCCCTCTAGCGGCAAACAATCAATGTGAATTGTTACTAAAATGATGAAGCGCAGAAGACTTAGCCTATCTTTCAAATATTAGTCAAATCGGTTTTCCTGTAAGCGAGTAATTCAAAAAACAAAAAATAAAAACTTGAACTTGGACGGCTTGTAACTCGAAAACGAATGACATTTTGAAAAAAAATTATATGAAGCTCTACCCTTATTTTGTCAAGTAGAATCACCCCCTTAAGTTTCGTGATCGATTTTTGAATCACCCTGTATATGAAAAAGTTTGTGAGGGTTGCAGTCTTTTATAGTTACGATGTGAAGGAAACCCTTTTTTGTTAGTCAAGCTTTCGAGTATTTACATTTCATCAGGACAATCTACAACTAATACGTTAATTAATATTGAATTACACTAATTATATTTTGGAGTAAACTCACCAATATGGGTTAAATTTAAAAACAGGAAAAACATTACTCAATAGAAAATTGAAAAATAATAGTTCGAAATCGAAGGTAAAAGTGAGTAATGTTTGTTGAGAGATTTTATTGTTTATATTTTCATCAATTTTGTACTGTGAACTGAAGAGAAATTTGTTTAGGGTAGGAAGTCTCTAGCAGTATGCCCATCAGTTGTAGTAATAATGTGTCTCTGTAGTTTAGATGAGTTAGTTTGAAAGTTGTGCCTTGTCACAGCATGTCATCGAAAACAATCACCTGATGGATTGGGATAGAGCTGAAATTTTAGATAGAAAAAGTATATATTCTAAAAGAACTTTCTTAGAAATGGTACACATACACCTCAACAAATTTAATATGAACAAAAAAACAGATACTCAAAATTTGACCTTTATCATTATGTTTTGAAATTACATAAAGAAAAATATCTTTGATGAATTCTCCTGCCCCTGATTATAATTATTTTAAGTCGAAAGATAAGGAAAACCTTAAATTAATAATGTTAATTAATAAGGTTATTACTATACTTTCACACTAAGCTATAAGTACGATGAAAACATGCATATCCAGTACCTATTTTTAACTCGTTTCTCCTTTTCTTACAAAATATACAATAGATCTATCTTTATTAGACATACACCCATATTTTAACTTCCATCTCCTCCTTCTTCTCTGCATACCACCTGTATAAGTTTTTCTTTGGCACACTGGTTCAATGGCTTAGGATAAACATGTCGACTTTTGCATAAAATTAATAAATTTAAAAAAAATATAAATGTAAACAACTAAATTCTTCAACTTGTCAATTTTGTTAAGAAAAAATGTAACTTATAATTATTAATTATTATTTTTCAATTTTCTATTGAGTAGTAATTAGTGTAATTTAATATCAATTAACGTATTACTTATGGATTGCCTTGATGAAGAGCATGATAAATACTCGAAAGCTTGTGCTTTAATAATTTCGGCGCAGTTTTTTGGCATTCTTTCACAAGTTTTTGTAATGTTTATGGTTGTATGTTGTCCTACGCATCTTTCAAGCAATCCCAGACACTAGAAAGGCTTGTTGGTTTTAAATCTTGCCCTCGCCGTTCAAGTTCATCCCACAGCAGCTCAATGGAGTTCAAATCGGGAGAGTGATACGGCCAATTCCATATTTGAAGTACATCATCTCTTTGTTTGCGCTCTAAATAATCAAAAGGATACAAATGTATGTTCCTTAGAATCAGACCGGAAAATAAAGGGGAGGAAGTCAGATAAGTTCTGTAGAAGGCTTCATTTTCACCTGGGGCAACGGGAATTACTTGATTTCCGACTCCAATCTGTGGTGGTCTTGCCATCATTAGAAATTAAAATACAGCTACTAGTTCTGTTAAATAAAAACGGAATTAAGAAACTTCCCAATTTTAAACCAGTTTTAAAAAACCAGCTGTTACTGTTTCTCTAAATAATAAAAAATAATAAGAAATAACAATTGTTTATTTTGGTCAGACTTGAAATTATCACAGGATAAAACTTAAACTAAATGTGAAAAAAACAATTTGTAAAAAGACAGTAAAAGGAACTAAAATACACATAAGTAAAGTATACAAAGGATAAATAATTATAATTTTTAAAACAAAATAACAAGAATCGTCAAAATTAAAGGATTTAAAAGAAATATTAATTACTATAATTGATAAGCTCCACAGTCTAGACAAAGTTTTATTTAAATGTTTTACTTAATGGTATTATACATACAAGTTAAAAATAGGCCATAATGGTCTTGCAAGACGAACAGCTGCGTTTTATAAAATATTAGCGAAAATACTACTACTTACGATTTTGTAGATAGCACTAGTGGTATATTGGCAATCTAAAATTCTTTGTAACTATAACTACTCCTAAACTAACTTTAACTTTTTTGCTTTCACACCTTGATTACTTTGTTCACATTTTGATAGTTTTCTTTTTTTAGAAAGATACATAACAATGTTACCACTTAAAAAACCCATTGGTTTAATTCCCTCGAGTTTAAAGAATTTCAAGTTCTCACTCAATGGGAATTAAAAGTTCTGATAGTATGGATCACACTCGCATCTATTTGCTTTCTCAACCGGTGCCACTGACGTCCGCTGGATTTCTTCAAAACCCTCTTCTGCGTGGTGTTGGATATCCGAGTAAATGAGATCTATTAGCGGAGCATATTTTAGACATTGGCAAAAGAAATTTTCACCATAGTGATTTTGATTTTCAGAAGCGGGTGGTGGGATATTGACTTCTTGGGTTGTTTCAAGATAAAAAAATAAATTGTCCTCTCCAAAATTGTTTACGTTCTGGTTTTCACTCGATTGTTTTTCCAAATCCACGACTGGATCAGTATAATAACATTTTGTTACCGGAGCGTGGTACCAAGAAACTGCAGGAATCGAAACTTGATTATAATTAGTCTCAAGAGAAACTCTAGAATTAGATGTCATGTTAAATTTTTAACTCTCTTTTATTCAATGTTAACACTTTAAAAGCAAAATAAAGACTAAAATCTACACCCACAGTTTTCTGCTTTTATAATTTGTGTTGCGTTTTCTAATCACGGGTATTGTGATTAGAGCCGCGAATTAAAATTAAAATAAAAACTAAGGAAATAAAGTATGATTCCTTTATAATTTTTAAAACAACTTTACAGGCACAACTTATATGAGGTAACTCCTCTATGATTTATTCTACGTTCACAAGATAAAAAGAGAAAAGAGAGCCCTTCAACCTCATGGATCCAATTTATACTTTACTTGTCTCCATTCGGTCATAGGCGTACTTAAGAAAGTTACATCTACTGTAGCTGTCAACACTAAAAAATTATGACAAAAAAACAATTTTCAATGTAGGTAAAGTGCCCTCTAGCGGCAAACAATCAATGTGAATTGTTACTAAAATGATGAAGCGCAGAAGACTTAGCCTATCTTTCAAATATTAGTCAAATCGGTTTTCCTGTAAGCGAGTAATTCAAAAAACAAAAAATAAAAACTTGAACTTGGACGGCTTGTAACTCGAAAACGAATGACATTTTGAAAAAAAATTATATGAAGCTCTACCCTTATTTTGTCAAGTAGAATCACCCCCTTAAGTTTCGTGATCGATTTTTGAATCACCCTGTATATGAAAAAGTTTGTGAGGGTTGCAGTCTTTTATAGTTACGATGTGAAGGAAACCCTTTTTTGTTAGTCAAGCTTTCGAGTATTTACATTTCATCAGGACAATCTACAACTAATACGTTAATTAATATTGAATTACACTAATTATATTTTGGAGTAAACTCACCAATATGGGTTAAATTTAAAAACAGGAAAAACATTACTCAATAGAAAATTGAAAAATAATAGTTCGAAATCGAAGGTAAAAGTGAGTAATGTTTGTTGAGAGATTTTATTGTTTATATTTTCATCAATTTTGTACTGTGAACTGAAGAGAAATTTGTTTAGGGTAGGAAGTCTCTAGCAGTATGCCCATCAGTTGTAGTAATAATGTGTCTCTGTAGTTTAGATGAGTTAGTTTGAAAGTTGTGCCTTGTCACAGCATGTCATCGAAAACAATCACCTGATGGATTGGGATAGAGCTGAAATTTTAGATAGAAAAAGTATATATTCTAAAAGAACTTTCTTAGAAATGGTACACATACACCTCAACAAATTTAATATGAACAAAAAAACAGATACTCAAAATTTGACCTTTATCATTATGTTTTGAAATTACATAAAGAAAAATATCTTTGATGAATTCTCCTGCCCCTGATTATAATTATTTTAAGTCGAAAGATAAGGAAAACCTTAAATTAATAATGTTAATTAATAAGGTTATTACTATACTTTCACACTAAGCTATAAGTACGATGAAAACATGCATATCCAGTACCTATTTTTAACTCGTTTCTCCTTTTCTTACAAAATATACAATAGATCTATCTTTATTAGACATACACCCATATTTTAACTTCCATCTCCTCCTTCTTCTCTGCATACCACCTGTATAAGTTTTTCTTTGTCACACTGGTTCAATGGCTTAGGATAAACATGTCGACTTTTGCATAAAATTAATAAATTTAAAAAAAATATAAATGTAAACAACTAAATTCTTCAACTTGTCAATTTTGTTAAGAAAAAATGTAACTTATAATTATTAATTATTATTTTTCAATTTTCTATTGAGTAGTAATTAGTGTAATTTAATATCAATTAACGTATTACTTATGGATTGCCTTGATGAAGAGCATGATAAATACTCGAAAGCTTGTGCTTTAATAATTTCGGCGCAGTTTTTTGGCATTCTTTCAACAAGTTTTTGTAATGTTTATGGTTGTATGTTGTCCTACGCATCTTTCAAGCAATCCCAGACACTAGAAAGGCTTGTTGGTTTTAAATCTTGCCCTCGCCGTTCAAGTTCATCCCACAGCAGCTCAATGGAGTTCAAATCGGGAGAGTGATACGGCCAATTCCATATTTGAAGTACATCATCTCTTTGTTTGCGCTCTAAATAATCAAAAGGATACAAATGTATGTTCCTTAGAATCAGACCGGAAAATAAAGGGGAGGAAGTCAGATAAGTTCTGTAGAAGGCTTCATTTTCACCTGGGGCAACGGGAATTATTTGATTTCCGACTCCAATCTGTGGTGGTCTTGCCATCATTAGAAATTAAAATACAGCTACTAGTTCTGTTAAATAAAAACGGAATTAAGAAACTTCCCAATTTTAAACCAGTTTTAAAAAACCAGCTGTTACTGTTTCTCTAAATAATAAAAAATAATAAGAAATAACAATTGTTTATTTTGGTCAGACTTGAAATTATCACAGGATAAAACTTAAACTAAATGTGAAAAAAACAATTTGTAAAAAGACAGTAAAAGGAACTAAAATACACATAAGTAAAGTATACAAAGGATAAATAATTATAATTTTTAAAACAAAATAACAAGAATCGTCAAAATTAAAGGATTTAAAAGAAATATTAATTACTATAATTGATAAGCTCCACAGTCTAGACAAAGTTTTATTTAAATGTTTTACTTAATGGTATTATACATACAAGTTAAAAATAGGCCATAATGGTCTTGCAAGACGAACAGCTGCGTTTTATAAAATATTAGCGAAAATACTACTACTTACGATTTTGTAGATAGCACTAGTGGTATATTGGCAATCTAAAATTCTTTGTAACTATAACTACTCCTAAACTAACTTTAACTTTTTTGCTTTCACACCTTGATTACTTTGTTCACATTTTGATAGTTTTCTTTTTTTAGAAAGATACATAACAATGTTACCACTTAAAAAACCCATTGGTTTAATTCCCTCGAGTTTAAAGAATTTCAAGTTCTCACTCAATGGGAATTAAAAGTTCTGATAGTATGGATCACACTCGCATCTATTTGCTTTCTCAACCGGTGCCACTGACGTCCGCTGGATTTCTTCAAAACCCTCTTCTGCGTGGTGTTGGATATCCGAGTAAATGAGATCTATTAGCGGAGCATATTTTAGACATTGGCAAAAGAAATTTTCACCATAGTGATTTTGATTTTCAGAAGCGGGTGGTGGGATATTGACTTCTTGGGTTGTTTCAAGATAAAAAAATAAATTGTCCTCTCCAAAATTGTTTACGTTCTGGTTTTCACTCGATTGTTTTTCCAAATCCACGACTGGATCAGTATAATAACATTTTGTTACCGGAGCGTGGTACCAAGAAACTGCAGGAATCGAAACTTGATTATAATTAGTCTCAAGAGAAACTCTAGAATTAGATGTCATGTTAAATTTTTAACTCTCTTTTATTCAATGTTAACACTTTAAAAGCAAAATAAAGACTAAAATCTACACCCACAGTTTTCTGCTTTTATAATTTGTGTTGCGTTTTCTAATCACGGGTATTGTGATTAGAGCCGCGAATTAAAATTAAAATAAAAACTAAGGAAATAAAGTATGATTCCTTTATAATTTTTAAAACAACTTTACAGGCACAACTTATATGAGGTAACTCCTCTATGATTTATTCTACGTTCACAAGATAAAAAGAGAAAAGAGAGCCCTTCAACCTCATGGATCCAATTTATACTTTACTTGTCTCCATTCGGTCATAGGCGTACTTAAGAAAGTTACATCTACTGTAGCTGTCAACACTAAAAAATTATGACAAAAAAACAATTTTCAATGTAGGTAAAGTGCCCTCTAGCGGCAAACAATCAATGTGAATTGTTACTAAAATGATGAAGCGCAGAAGACTTAGCCTATCTTTCAAATATTAGTCAAATCGGTTTTCCTGTAAGCGAGTAATTCAAAAAACAAAAAATAAAAACTTGAACTTGGACGGCTTGTAACTCGAAAACGAATGACATTTTGAAAAAAAATTATATGAAGCTCTACCCTTATTTTGTCAAGTAGAATCACCCCCTTAAGTTTCGTGATCGATTTTTGAATCACCCTGTATATGAAAAAGTTTGTGAGGGTTGCAGTCTTTTATAGTTACGATGTGAAGGAAACCCTTTTTTGTTAGTCAAGCTTTCGAGTATTTACATTTCATCAGGACAATCTACAACTAATACGTTAATTAATATTGAATTACACTAATTATATTTTGGAGTAAACTCACCAATATGGGTTAAATTTAAAAACAGGAAAAACATTACTCAATAGAAAATTGAAAAATAATAGTTCGAAATCGAAGGTAAAAGTGAGTAATGTTTGTTGAGAGATTTTATTGTTTATATTTTCATCAATTTTGTACTGTGAACTGAAGAGAAATTTGTTTAGGGTAGGAAGTCTCTAGCAGTATGCCCATCAGTTGTAGTAATAATGTGTCTCTGTAGTTTAGATGAGTTAGTTTGAAAGTTGTGCCTTGTCACAGCATGTCATCGAAAACAATCACCTGATGGATTGGGATAGAGCTGAAATTTTAGATAGAAAAAGTATATATTCTAAAAGAACTTTCTTAGAAATGGTACACATACACCTCAACAAATTTAATATGAACAAAAAAACAGATACTCAAAATTTGACCTTTATCATTATGTTTTGAAATTACATAAAGAAAAATATCTTTGATGAATTCTCCTGCCCCTGATTATAATTATTTTAAGTCGAAAGATAAGGAAAACCTTAAATTAATAATGTTAATTAATAAGGTTATTACTATACTTTCACACTAAGCTATAAGTACGATGAAAACATGCATATCCAGTACCTATTTTTAACTCGTTTCTCCTTTTCTTACAAAATATACAATAGATCTATCTTTATTAGACATACACCCATATTTTAACTTCCATCTCCTCCTTCTTCTCTGCATACCACCTGTATAAGTTTTTCTTTGGCACACTGGTTCAATGGCTTAGGATAAACATGTCGACTTTTGCATAAAATTAATAAATTTAAAAAAAATATAAATGTAAACAACTAAATTCTTCAACTTGTCAATTTTGTTAAGAAAAAATGTAACTTATAATTATTAATTATTATTTTTCAATTTTCTATTGAGTAGTAATTAGTGTAATTTAATATCAATTAACGTATTACTTATGGATTGCCTTGATGAAGAGCATGATAAATACTCGAAAGCTTGTGCTTTAATAATTTCGGCGCAGTTTTTTGGCATTCTTTCAACAAGTTTTTGTAATGTTTATGGTTGTATGTTGTCCTACGCATCTTTCAAGCAATCCCAGACACTAGAAAGGCTTGTTGGTTTTAAATCTTGCCCTCGCCGTTCAAGTTCATCCCACAGCAGCTCAATGGAGTTCAAATCGGGAGAGTGATACGGCCAATTCCATATTTGAAGTACATCATCTCTTTGTTTGCGCTCTAAATAATCAAAAGGATACAAATGTATGTTCCTTAGAATCAGACCGGAAAATAAAGGGGAGGAAGTCAGATAAGTTCTGTAGAAGGCTTCATTTTCACCTGGGGCAACGGGAATTACTTGATTTCCGACTCCAATCTGTGGTGGTCTTGCCATCATTAGAAATTAAAATACAGCTACTAGTTCTGTTAAATAAAAACGGAATTAAGAAACTTCCCAATTTTAAACCAGTTTTAAAAAACCAGCTGTTACTGTTTCTCTAAATAATAAAAAATAATAAGAAATAACAATTGTTTATTTTGGTCAGACTTGAAATTATCACAGGATAAAACTTAAACTAAATGTGAAAAAAACAATTTGTAAAAAGACAGTAAAAGGAACTAAAATACACATAAGTAAAGTATACAAAGGATAAATAATTATAATTTTTAAAACAAAATAACAAGAATCGTCAAAATTAAAGGATTTAAAAGAAATATTAATTACTATAATTGATAAGCTCCACAGTCTAGACAAAGTTTTATTTAAATGTTTTACTTAATGGTATTATACATACAAGTTAAAAATAGGCCATAATGGTCTTGCAAGACGAACAGCTGCGTTTTATAAAATATTAGCGAAAATACTACTACTTACGATTTTGTAGATAGCACTAGTGGTATATTGGCAATCTAAAATTCTTTGTAACTATAACTACTCCTAAACTAACTTTAACTTTTTTGCTTTCACACCTTGATTACTTTGTTCACATTTTGATAGTTTTCTTTTTTTAGAAAGATACATAACAATGTTACCACTTAAAAAACCCATTGGTTTAATTCCCTCGAGTTTAAAGAATTTCAAGTTCTCACTCAATGGGAATTAAAAGTTCTGATAGTATGGATCACACTCGCATCTATTTGCTTTCTCAACCGGTGCCACTGACGTCCGCTGGATTTCTTCAAAACCCTCTTCTGCGTGGTGTTGGATATCCGAGTAAATGAGATCTATTAGCGGAGCATATTTTAGACATTGGCAAAAGAAATTTTCACCATAGTGATTTTGATTTTCAGAAGCGGGTGGTGGGATATTGACTTCTTGGGTTGTTTCAAGATAAAAAAATAAATTGTCCTCTCCAAAATTGTTTACGTTCTGGTTTTCACTCGATTGTTTTTCCAAATCCACGACTGGATCAGTATAATAACATTTTGTTACCGGAGCGTGGTACCAAGAAACTGCAGGAATCGAAACTTGATTATAATTAGTCTCAAGAGAAACTCTAGAATTAGATGTCATGTTAAATTTTTAACTCTCTTTTATTCAATGTTAACACTTTAAAAGCAATATAAAGACTAAAATCTACACCCACAGTTTTCTGCTTTTATAATTTGTGTTGCGTTTTCTAATCACGGGTATTGTGATTAAAGCCGCGAATTAAAATTAAAATAAAAACTAAGGAAATAAAGTATGATTCCTTTATAATTTTTAAAACAACTTTACAGGCACAACTTATATGAGGTAACTCCTCTATGATTTATTCTACGTTCACAAGATAAAAAGAGAAAAGAGAGCCCTTCAACCTCATGGATCCAATTTATACTTTACTTGTCTCCATTCGGTCATAGGCGTACTTAAGAAAGTTACATCTACTGTAGCTGTCAACACTAAAAAATTATGACAAAAAAACAATTTTCAATGTAGGTAAAGTGCCCTCTAGCGGCAAACAATCAATGTGAATTGTTACTAAAATGATGAAGCGCAGAAGACTTAGCCTATCTTTCAAATATTAGTCAAATCGGTTTTCCTGTAAGCGAGTAATTCAAAAAACAAAAAATAAAAACTTGAACTTGGACGGCTTGTAACTCGAAAACGAATGACATTTTGAAAAAAAATTATATGAAGCTCTACCCTTATTTTGTCAAGTAGAATCACCCCCTTAAGTTTCGTGATCGATTTTTGAATCACCCTGTATATGAAAAAGTTTGTGAGGGTTGCAGTCTTTTATAGTTACGATGTGAAGGAAACCCTTTTTTGTTAGTCAAGCTTTCGAGTATTTACATTTCATCAGGACAATCTACAACTAATACGTTAATTAATATTGAATTACACTAATTATATTTTGGAGTAAACTCACCAATATGGGTTAAATTTAAAAACAGGAAAAACATTACTCAATAGAAAATTGAAAAATAATAGTTCGAAATCGAAGGTAAAAGTGAGTAATGTTTGTTGAGAGATTTTATTGTTTATATTTTCATCAATTTTGTACTGTGAACTGAAGAGAAATTTGTTTAGGGTAGGAAGTCTCTAGCAGTATGCCCATCAGTTGTAGTAATAATGTGTCTCTGTAGTTTAGATGAGTTAGTTTGAAAGTTGTGCCTTGTCACAGCATGTCATCGAAAACAATCACTTGATGGATTGGGGTAGAGCTGAAATTTTAGATAGAAAAAGTATATATTCTAAAAGAACTTTCTTAGAAATGGTACACATACACCTCAACAAATTTAATATGAACAAAAAAACAGATACTCAAAATTTGACCTTTATCATTATGTTTTGAAATTACATAAAGAAAAATATCTTTGATGAATTCTCCTGCCCCTGATTATAATTATTTTAAGTCGAAAGATAAGGAAAACCTTAAATTAATAATGTTAATTAATAAGGTTATTACTATACTTTCACACTAAGCTATAAGTACGATGAAAACATGCATATCCAGTACCTATTTTTAACTCGTTTCTCCTTTTCTTACAAAATATACAATAGATCTATCTTTATTAGACATACACCCATATTTTAACTTCCATCTCCTCCTTCTTCTCTGCATACCACCTGTATAAGTTTTTCTTTGTCACACTGGTTCAATGGCTTAGGATAAACATGTCGACTTTTGCATAAAATTAATAAATTTAAAAAAAATATAAATGTAAACAACTAAATTCTTCAACTTGTCAATTTTGTTAAGAAAAAATGTAACTTATAATTATTAATTATTATTTTTCAATTTTCTATTGAGTAGTAATTAGTGTAATTTAATATCAATTAACGTATTACTTATGGATTGCCTTGATGAAGAGCATGATAAATACTCGAAAGCTTGTGCTTTAATAATTTCGGCGCAGTTTTTTGGCATTCTTTCAACAAGTTTTTGTAATGTTTATGGTTGTATGTTGTCCTACGCATCTTTCAAGCAATCCCAGACACTAGAAAGGCTTGTTGGTTTTAAATCTTGCCCTCGCCGTTCAAGTTCATCCCACAGCAGCTCAATGGAGTTCAAATCGGGAGAGTGATACGGCCAATTCCATATTTGAAGTACATCATCTCTTTGTTTGCGCTCTAAATAATCAAAAGGATACAAATGTATGTTCCTTAGAATCAGACCGGAAAATAAAGGGGAGGAAGTCAGATAAGTTCTGTAGAAGGCTTCATTTTCACCTGGGGCAACGGGAATTACTTGATTTCCGACTCCAATCTGTGGTGGTCTTGCCATCATTAGAAATTAAAATACAGCTACTAGTTCTGTTAAATAAAAACGGAATTAAGAAACTTCCCAATTTTAAACCAGTTTTAAAAAACCAGCTGTTACTGTTTCTCTAAATAATAAAAAATAATAAGAAATAACAATTGTTTATTTTGGTCAGACTTGAAATTATCACAGGATAAAACTTAAACTAAATGTGAAAAAAAACAATTTGTAAAAAGACAGTAAAAGGAACTAAAATACACATAAGTAAAGTATACAAAGGATAAATAATTATAATTTTTAAAACAAAATAACAAGAATCGTCAAAATTAAAGGATTTAAAAGAAATATTAATTACTATAATTGATAAGCTCCACAGTCTAGACAAAGTTTTATTTAAATGTTTTACTTAATGGTATTATACATACAAGTTAAAAATAGGCCATAATGGTCTTGCAAGACGAACAGCTGCGTTTTATAAAATATTAGCGAAAATACTACTACTTACGATTTTGTAGATAGCACTAGTGGTATATTGGCAATCTAAAATTCTTTGTAACTATAACTACTCCTAAACTAACTTTAACTTTTTTGCTTTCACACCTTGATTACTTTGTTCACATTTTGATAGTTTTCTTTTTTTAGAAAGATACATAACAATGTTACCACTTAAAAAACCCATTGGTTTAATTCCCTCGAGTTTAAAGAATTTCAAGTTCTCACTCAATGGGAATTAAAAGTTCTGATAGTATGGATCACACTCGCATCTATTTGCTTTCTCAACCGGTGCCACTGACGTCCGCTGGATTTCTTCAAAACCCTCTTCTGCGTGGTGTTGGATATCCGAGTAAATGAGATCTATTAGCGGAGCATATTTTAGACATTGGCAAAAGAAATTTTCACCATAGTGATTTTGATTTTCAGAAGCGGGTGGTGGGATATTGACTTCTTGGGTTGTTTCAAGATAAAAAAATAAATTGTCCTCTCCAAAATTGTTTACGTTCTGGTTTTCACTCGATTGTTTTTCCAAATCCACGACTGGATCAGTATAATAACATTTTGTTACCGGAGCGTGGTACCAAGAAACTGCAGGAATCGAAACTTGATTATAATTAGTCTCAAGAGAAACTCTAGAATTAGATGTCATGTTAAATTTTTAACTCTTTTTTATTCAATGTTAACACTTTAAAAGCAAAATAAAGACTAAAATCTACACCCACAGTTTTCTGCTTTTATAATTTGTGTTGCGTTTTCTAATCACGGGTATTGTGATTAGAGCCGCGAATTAAAATTAAAATAAAAACTAAGGAAATAAAGTATGATTCCTTTATAATTTTTAAAACAACTTTACAGGCACAACTTATATGAGGTAACTCCTCTATGATTTATTCTACGTTCACAAGATAAAAAGAGAAAAGAGAGCCCTTCAACCTCATGGATCCAATTTATACTTTACTTGTCTCCATTCGGTCATAGGCGTACTTAAGAAAGTTACATCTACTGTAGCTGTCAACACTAAAAAATTATGACAAAAAAACAATTTTCAATGTAGGTAAAGTGCCCTCTAGCGGCAAACAATCAATGTGAATTGTTACTAAAATGATGAAGCGCAGAAGACTTAGCCTATCTTTCAAATATTAGTCAAATCGGTTTTCCTGTAAGCGAGTAATTCAAAAAACAAAAAATAAAAACTTGAACTTGGACGGCTTGTAACTCGAAAACGAATGACATTTTGAAAAAAAATTATATGAAGCTCTACCCTTATTTTGTCAAGTAGAATCACCCCCTTAAGTTTCGTGATCGATTTTTGAATCACCCTGTATATGAAAAAGTTTGTGAGGGTTGCAGTCTTTTATAGTTACGATGTGAAGGAAACCCTTTTTTGTTAGTCAAGCTTTCGAGTATTTACATTTCATCAGGACAATCTACAACTAATACGTTAATTAATATTGAATTACACTAATTATATTTTGGAGTAAACTCACCAATATGGGTTAAATTTAAAAACAGGAAAAACATTACTCAATAGAAAATTGAAAAATAATAGTTCGAAATCGAAGGTAAAAGTGAGTAATGTTTGTTGAGAGATTTTATTGTTTATATTTTCATCAATTTTGTACTGTGAACTGAAGAGAAATTTGTTTAGGGTAGGAAGTCTCTAGCAGTATGCCCATCAGTTGTAGTAATAATGTGTCTCTGTAGTTTAGATGAGTTAGTTTGAAAGTTGTGCCTTGTCACAGCATGTCATCGAAAACAATCACCTGATGGATTGGGGTAGAGCTGAAATTTTAGATAGAAAAAGTATATATTCTAAAAGAACTTTCTTAGAAATGGTACACATACACCTCAACAAATTTAATATGAACAAAAAAAACAGATACTCAAAATTTGACCTTTATCATTATGTTTTGAAATTACATAAAGAAAAATATCTTTGATGAATTCTCCTGCCCCTGATTATAATTATTTTAAGTCGAAAGATAAGGAAAACCTTAAATTAATAATGTTAATTAATAAGGTTATTACTATACTTTCACACTAAGCTATAAGTACGATGAAAACATGCATATCCAGTACCTATTTTTAACTCGTTTCTCCTTTTCTTACAAAATATACAATAGATCTATCTTTATTAGACATACACCCATATTTTAACTTCCATCTCCTCCTTCTTCTCTGCATACCACCTGTATAAGTTTTTCTTTGTCACACTGGTTCAATGGCTTAGGATAAACATGTCGATTTTTGCATAAAATTAATAAATTTAAAAAAAATATAAATGTAAACAACTAAATTCTTCAACTTGTCAATTTTGTTAAGAAAAAATGTAACTTATAATTATTAATTATTATTTTTCAATTTTCTATTGAGTAGTAATTAGTGTAATTTAATATCAATTAACGTATTACTTATGGATTGCCTTGATGAAGAGCATGATAAATACTCGAAAGCTTGTGCTTTAATAATTTCGGCGCAGTTTTTTGGCATTCTTTCAACAAGTTTTTGTAATGTTTATGGTTGTATGTTGTCCTACGCATCTTTCAAGCAATCCCAGACACTAGAAAGGCTTGTTGGTTTTAAATCTTGCCCTCGCCGTTCAAGTTCATCCCACAGCAGCTCAATGGAGTTCAAATCGGGAGAGTGATACGGCCAATTCCATATTTGAAGTACATCATCTCTTTGTTTGCGCTCTAAATAATCAAAAGGATACAAATGTATGTTCCTTAGAATCAGACCGGAAAATAAAGGGGAGGAAGTCAGATAAGTTCTGTAGAAGGCTTCATTTTCACCTGGGGCAACGGGAATTACTTGATTTCCGACTCCAATCTGTGGTGGTCTTGCCATCATTAGAAATTAAAATACAGCTACTAGTTCTGTTAAATAAAAACGGAATTAAGAAACTTCCCAATTTTAAACCAGTTTTAAAAAACCAGCTGTTACTGTTTCTCTAAATAATAAAAAATAATAAGAAATAACAATTGTTTATTTTGGTCAGACTTGAAATTATCACAGGATAAAACTTAAACTAAATGTGAAAAAAACAATTTGTAAAAAGACAGTAAAAGGAACTAAAATACACATAAGTAAAGTATACAAAGGATAAATAATTATAATTTTTAAAACAAAATAACAAGAATCGTCAAAATTAAAGGATTTAAAAGAAATATTAATTACTATAATTGATAAGCTCCACAGTCTAGACAAAGTTTTATTTAAATGTTTTACTTAATGGTATTATACATACAAGTTAAAAATAGGCCATAATGGTCTTGCAAGACGAACAGCTGCGTTTTATAAAATATTAGCGAAAATACTACTACTTACGATTTTGTAGATAGCACTAGTGGTATATTGGCAATCTAAAATTCTTTGTAACTATAACTACTCCTAAACTAACTTTAACTTTTTTGCTTTCACACCTTGATTACTTTGTTCACATTTTGATAGTTTTCTTTTTTTAGAAAGATACATAACAATGTTACCACTTAAAAAACCCATTGGTTTAATTCCCTCGAGTTTAAAGAATTTCAAGTTCTCACTCAATGGGAATTAAAAGTTCTGATAGTATGGATCACACTCGCATCTATTTGCTTTCTCAACCGGTGCCACTGACGTCAGCTGGATTTCTTCAAAACCCTCTTCTGCGTGGTGTTGGATATCCGAGTAAATGAGATCTATTAGCGGAGCATATTTTAGACATTGGCAAAAGAAATTTTCACCATAGTGATTTTGATTTTCAGAAGCGGGTGGTGGGATATTGACTTCTTGGGTTGTTTCAAGATAAAAAAATAAATTGTCCTCTCCAAAATTGTTTACGTTCTGGTTTTCACTCGATTGTTTTTCCAAATCCACGACTGGATCAGTATAATAACATTTTGTTACCGGAGCGTGGTACCAAGAAACTGCAGGAATCGAAACTTGATTATAATTAGTCTCAAGAGAAACTCTAGAATTAGATGTCATGTTAAATTTTTAACTCTCTTTTATTCAATGTTAACACTTTAAAAGCAAAATAAAGACTAAAATCTACACCCACAGTTTTCTGCTTTTATAATTTGTGTTGCGTTTTCTAATCACGGGTATTGTGATTAGAGCCGCGAATTAAAATTAAAATAAAAACTAAGGAAATAAAGTATGATTCCTTTATAATTTTTAAAACAACTTTACAGGCACAACTTATATGAGGTAACTCCTCTATGATTTATTCTACGTTCACAAGATAAAAAGAGAAAAGAGAGCCCTTCAACCTCATGGATCCAATTTATACTTTACTTGTCTCCATTCGGTCATAGGCGTACTTAAGAAAGTTACATCTATTTTATTAAAAGACCATTGGTCAAACAACCTAGTTGTAAAGTCTACCTGATATGCGAAAAAAGGGCGCCATGAATAAAGTTCTATAGTTTTTATAAAAGAAGGTTTTATGATTTTATAGATTTGATACTTTCCCATTAGGTTGGTTAACAAATATATTTACTTAGGCTATGCTTATCTAAGAATTTACTAACTATCGGGTCAATTATTGCATTGAACCATAGGCGTAACCTAAATATATCGTAATTATATATAAAAATAGTTGGGTTACAACATTTGGCAGGTAGATTGTTATTAATTCATTAGATTAAAGAGGGGTATTGCCATTTTTGTTTAAGTTACCACCCCTTTTGTTATCCAAAGTAATTGTTTATTTATAGATATTTTAAATTAATAAGTTGTAAAGTTTTCTAATTGTTATTGTAAGTAGGTGGATACAATAATATTCTCTGTTACCGTCGCCGACCCTAAAGTGCCCCATTTATGGTACGGTCTTCTCATGCATGAAAGAAGTTAGTACCTGAACTTAACAAATATACAGAAGTTCTGTCATAGTTTTGAGAAATATAGATAAGTTCGATGAGTTTTCCGTTATTTAATGCAGGAATCTAATAAACATGGTTTAATGGAATTCCAGCAAGATATGCTTTCCATTTAAAATACATTACTTGCATCGCCCTAAAACATCCTGTTTAATTCGGCAAAAAGATATACAATTACTTTCCGCTAATTAAGAAACATTTTTATTTAATCACTTCAAGTACATATTATACATACACTTTTACTTGCTTGCTACATACATCCTACAATTTTTTAAGTATAAAAATAAAATCATTGATACCGTACAACATGTAAAATCTACTTATTTCAGAATTCTTATTTTTTGTAATCATGGAATTTATAAGAAATTTTTCTCCATGTCTCTAGGTTTGAGCTGGTGAACGTATTTAGGCTCATAGGAATACAATTTATTTCTTACTAACAGGGGCCGTATCCTAGAACTGGGGAACGTGAAATGTACGGTGAAAAGGTGGCAAATGTGTATTCTCGCATCAACAAAGAAGATTTTGAAGCGCTGTTACTTGTTTAATTATGACGAACTATGTATTGTATACAATAGAACCGATCACTCTATTATAGTTTATTAGACGTTTTTTTGTAAACATTGTTGCCATCTAAGTTTAAACGTGATAAATCTTTCAAAAATTACATAAAATGTCGCCATAAGTATGAAAATACAAGTGCTGTTAAGAAATGCTAACGGTCTAACAACAAAAATGATATGAAACACTTATTCTTAGTTTTGGTTTAATAATATGGTCAGGGACTGTATTCTCAAACCATATTTTGTTTCCTTCCACAATTTTCTTCCTTACTCTTCTTGTCTCTAGAATCTTTATCGTTGACTCCAGTTCCCTGATGAACTCCTCAATGGCTGTCTTTTTACTTACCCTCTAATAAATCCTTTGCGCGAGGCTAAAGATATCGGAATGTATGCCTTAAAATTTTCCTCTTTAATTAAATTATTAGTTAAAACATATAAGCCCTCGTGTCTGTGGTAAATTCGATAGATACCGTTTTTCCCCTTTTTATTTATTTTTAAGATATTATTTTCTCCAGTTTTTTCTTTCCCAACATTTTTATTTTTATTATAACTTAGCGAAGGTTCCTTTTTTCTCTTTTCTTGCTTTGTTCGCTTGTTTTGCATGAATTTATTGTTTTGTCCAGTGTGTCAATACAAAGTAATGCTTCTTTGGTGGTTGGTTCTCGGATGCTTATAATAATTTTCTTTCTTAACACACTATCTTTATTTGTTTCATTAGGGTCATTCATATTGTTTTAATTAAATGTCGACCGTCTGTCAGAAAGTGTTCAAAATATTCACCTTCTTTCTGATTTTTTGCTTGTATCGCTAAAAATATTTGTTCATCCTTGGATTAACATATTGTTTTTATTTTGTCTCTTTAAAATCGCTCATTGGGTTCGCAGAATAAAACACATCACCTCCCACTAATATTTCCAATATTTATATTAACACAACTCTCTTATTACTACTACTTAATCTTCACTATTCAAAACCACTATACAACTCTTAACTATACAACTCTTAACTATACAACTATACGACTCCTATACGACTAGCCCGACTACGCTAATCATATTTCTATTTATAAACTTATGGAAATTCCTGTATAAATCTAGAGTATAAAAGTTAAGATCTATCTAAAAGCATAAGTCATTGTTACACTATTCCTTTCGGCACATTATAATAAAGATGACTTATCGCGTCGGAATATTTTTATATACGAGGGCGTATCAGTAAGTTACTTCCAGTTATTCGTAACCACTTCAGATTAGCTGCACCATATAATTAAGTTTATCTTCTTCACCTGCTGCTATATTGAACAAAATTATAATTATTACAGACAATGAAAACGCGTTGTTCTCTCGTGTAGTGCTCCATTTTTACTAGGCCTAAACTGTCAGCTGTCAAACTGTTTTTTTTTTGGTTGCCTACACGTTACCGCACAAATGGCGTTCGCAAAGAAGTATGGGTAACAGATCGCTTCGGTAAAACGAGTGTTGAAAAGTAGACAATCCCGAAAAACAAGCAAAGTGGTTGCCGCAAGTAAAATGTTGAAATTTTATCGAGCATAATGTCTCTAGTTTTTCTGTCTAACTTAATTTTTTCACGAAAATAAAGATGTTTATTGCGTTTATTTTCCGCGAAAATTTACTTGTTTTGAGAAATGTTATTTTGTTTTTTGTGTTTTGCGATCCTTAGTTGCCAGATCCCGTTCTATCGCAACCTCCTTCAGGTATAAGGAGTATACGTGATCTTTGGCCGAATATAAGTGAATCTGGGGTCCCTTTTTGTACCGAAACCTCGACTCCTTTCGTTCGTACTCTATTTTTTAAAAAAGGGAAAAACCCAGAGACACTGTTTAATCCGATTGTGGAATCTTCAACAATAATCAGCCTTTCAGCTATTGGTGTGCAATGATAGCCTACTCAGAGAACGTCAGATATGGTCACGAACGGATGGGGGTGTTATAGACGAACTTCCCTGATGCACGCGTCTAACTAATTTTATCGTCAGTTTAGTGACTCTCCTAGATGTTCTGGAAGGTCTATGCTGCCGTCAGAAAGATTCTCGTTGTTCTGAAAGAGAAAACAGAGATTCTTCTGTCCAGAAATGGGGTTTTTTGAAATGGAAGGCCTGAAAATCCTGTTTGAAAATCAATCCTTTTTCGAAAAATAGAAGTTTGGGCAAATGGAAACTATTAGATTATCGAAATCAGCCGTGAAAACTGCCTTTAAAGACCAAAACTCTATCAGCGATACAAAGTCTTGCTCTAATCCATCGGTCCCTTGTAGTCGGCTCAGGTTTTCTTCGTGCTTCTTCAGTTTTGCTGCATCTGATGCGTTCTTTATCGGGTGCTAATTTTCCGTAAAAACGTTGGGTTTTTATAGCGGTCGGGTTGATACGTCCCAGAAACAGGTGATGTTACCAATAGAATGGTAAGATATTTCGACGCAAATTTGATTACGTCGCTGGATTTCTTTTTGAAAATGCATTTTGCATGTAAAGTGGCTTTGGAAAAATGGTTTTCTTTTGATTTTTCCTTGTTTTTCTCTTTAGAAAACGTGCATTTTCAACAATCATTCTACATTCTTGTAATTTACTTTCAGAATTTCGGTCTATTTCGGTTCGATATGAATTGCATAAAAATATTGATTTAACTGTTTTTGATTTAAATAAGGCTTGTCTTCTTCATGATTTGATGGATTGCTTTTTTGGTGGGCTGAGCAATGAGGTGTAATTGGTGTAAGTGATATTTTGATACAGCTTGTAGAAGTCCTTAATGAATTTATAATTCTTGAAATTTCCCATGAACCTCTGGAAATAATTAATTTTTATTATTCAAATAACAATATTGTGATACAAAGTTTAATTAAAGGTTCAGAAATAAGTGAGGGCTATGATTAGGAACAATTTTTAAACATATTAGGAGGGTCAGAATTTTCTGAAAATGGTTAGGGGCAAAATTTAATTAAGGGTAATGGGAAACAAATTGTGGAAGACATTGAAGTTTCTACTTCCGTTGAAAATTGTGATCATGCGCAGCCTCAGTGTCCCTCAGATTTGATTTCTTTCTCTAGTCAAAACCAATCTTTAGAATTATTTAATATTTCTAATCAGGTTCAGGAACAAAATTCTGTAAATTTATTAGAACAAAGTTTTTCTAATAAACGTTCTTATTGGAACCCTGTAATGATTTCCTAATATAAAAAAGTCGGTATAATTGAATTGTAATAATTCTAGTTCCCAAATCCAACTTCCCTTTTATGAAATCCCTAATCAAAAAATTTCAAATTAAGCAATTAAAAATCAAAATATCGAAAAATTTAAAAATCTAAAAATCAAAACATCAAAAAAATTAAAAAAATTAAAAAATCTGAAAATATCAAAAATTTAGAAAATCAAAACAAAAAATCAGAAAATCAAAACATCAAAAAAATTAAAAAATCAAATCAAAAAAAAAAAAACAACAAAAAATCAAAATATTAAAAAATCTAAAAATCTAAAAATCAAAACATCAAAATAATCAAAAAAAATAAAAAAAAACAAAAAAATTAAAAATTACATAATCCGATAATCAAAAAATCCAATAATTCAAAAATTCAGAAAATCAAAACAAAAAAATCAAAAAATAATAAAAAAAAAAACAAAAAAATCAAATCAGAAAAATCAAAAAAATCCAGACAAATCAATGGAATCAAAAAAATAAAAAATCTAAAAAATATAAAAAATATAAAAAATATAAAAAATATAAAAAATATAAAAAATATAAAAAATATAAAAAATATAAAAAATATAAAAAATATAAAAAATATAAAAAATATAAAAAATATAAAAAAATATAAAAAAATATAAAAAATATAAAAAAATAAAAAATATAAAAAATATAAAAAATATAAAAAATAAAAAATATAAAAAATATAAAAAATATAAAAAATATAAAAAATATAAAAAATATAAAAAATATAAAAAATTAAATCATTTAAAATCAAAAAAATAAAGAAAATCACAAAAAATCAAAAAACTCAAAAAAATCCAAAAAATTAAAAAAAAAAAAAATTCAAAAATTAAAAAATCAGAAAATCAAAACAAAATCAAAATTCTAAAAATCAAAACATCAAAAAAATTAAAAAAGTTAAAAAAAATAAAAAAATTAAAGAATCAAAAAAGTCAAAAATTTAGGATATTAAAAAATTTTAAAAATCTGAACATTTTGATGTTCAACATCAATAAAATCAATCAAAAAAAAGTAAAACATTTAAAAAATTTAAGTAATTAAAAAACTTTTAAATAAAGAGTCACATGTTTTTACAACAAAACTATCCTTTTCAGGACCACAAAATACATCGTAGTTTTAGTTGGTTATAATACTTTGTGACCAATATCAAAATAATCAAAAAAATAAAAAAAAACAAAAAAATTTAAAATTAAATAATCCGATAATTAAAAAATCCAAAAATTCAAAAATTCAGAAAATCAAAACAAAAAAATCAAATCAGAAAAGTCAAAAAAAATCCAGACAAATCAATGAAATCAAAAAATCAAAAAAATCAAAAATCTAAAAAATATAAAAAATCAAAAAAAATAAAAAATTAAAAAATCTAAAAATTAAAAAATCTAAAAATTAAAACATTTAAAATCAAAAAATAAAGAAAATCACAAAAAATCAATAAAAATAAAAAAGAATCAAAAAACACAAAAAAATCAAAAAAATTAAAAAAAAAAATTCAAAAATTAGAAAATTAAAACAACAAAATCAAAATTCTAAAAAACAAAACTTCAAAAAAGTTAAAAAAATCAAAAAATTACAGAATTAAAAAAGTAAAAAATTTCAAAAAATCTAATAAAATATAAAAAAATCTAAAAATTTAAAAATCAAAAAATTAGAAAATATACGGTCACAAAGCTTATTACAATCATCTGCGTTCAACATGTCTGAGAGTGAACAGTAACCTATTCAATGCTCTGTGGTAGATTCTACCACAGACGATTGTCTTGAGTGGGAGTTGGACGATCCCAGATGAGAAGAACTTTGGCGGTTCATCATCGAATATGCAGAGGACAGCACCGCCACCACCCCCGTTGATGATGATTCAATGCTCTGTGGTAGATTCTACCACAGACGATTGTCTTGAGTGGGAGTTGGACGATCCCAGATGAGAAGAACTTTGGCGGTTCATCATCGAATATGCAGAGGACAGCACCGCCACCACCCTCGTTGATGATGACGGGCCGTGCGACTCTACAACACAATAAAGAGTCGCATGTTTTACAACCAAACGGTCCTTTTCAGGACCACACAATAATTTGATCGTAGTTTTAGTTGGTTATAATACTTTGTAACCAATATTTTATGTTTTTTTCATAAAAACATACAATATTGAGATACAAAGTATTAGAAGTTCTGGCGACAGAACCTTAACTTCTTAAACCGAACCATGTTTTAGCATACTTGTAAATATTATCAAAAAATATTTACAACTATTGCTATTGCGTAGTTTTAGTGGATTATTCACTCTTTTTTTTTTTATTACCTAATATGTGGGACAGGGCCTATATGAAATAACACACAAAAATAAATTTTCAAGTCATTTTTATTCTCTTTATAAAATATAAAAATCTGATCAAAGACTTTTTTTTATTAACTACAATATATATATTTATATATATATATATATATATATATATATATATATATATATATATATATATATATATATATATATATATATATATATATAAGCTAATACCTACAACTTATATATATATATATATATATATATAAGCTAATACCTACAACTACCTAACACCTACTACATAATTTGTTAAAGTCCTCTAATTGTCTTTTTAACCGCGCAGATTCCATCTTTTTTAACTCTAATTGTCTTTCAAGTTCTAAAATGTCACTGTCACACGCACTTACTTTTTTCACTAAGTGTTTTTTCATTCGATAAATGTCTGTTAATTTGCTCTTCTGAGAGTTGGTGAAGTCTTCAACCCACTCCGGTTGCGATGGCTCGGAATATATTAAAGAAGAAGAAGCGGTTTCGTTTGGTGAAGACGACGATGACGACGACGACGATGACGACGACGACGACGACGAAGCAGCGGAAACTTCATCGCCTTCAAAACACCGCTTAAACCGCTTCTTCATAGGTTTCCGGCACCCCAATATCGGCGACAGTGGCGCTGGGGAAGACTTTACCTCCAACACTATTTCCTGCTCTACGCTGGCCGGTGTTGGTGGCGTTGGTGGTGTTGGTCCATCGGGGCCTTCTATCACTTGCACTTCTACCGACAATGGCTCTTCTGGTGCTGTTTTCAGGAAGTCGGGTAATGGAACAGGGGTGGAGGGATGCTTAAAGTTAAACTTCTTCTTCTTTCCTTGTCCCACACCTTTAATCGCCGAATAAAATGTTTTTTTTATCGGTGATTTCCGACTTCCGCATAGTCAAGAGCTTTTTTAATTTAGAGGCTTTCGGAGAAGATTCCCTGTTAGGCCGCGATGCTTTTCGCACAACCACATCACTTATCACGTTGATCTTCGGCTCCTTCTCCTCCGTCCAACATTCGAGGAATTGCGCTGCCGACTGAACCAACTCTTCGTCGCGACCATCATTCAGGGCTCTGTCTTCGGCATCTTCTTGCTCCCTGCCATTCCAATTCTCGAATACCCCCGGACTTAACACTTCCAAACCACTAATGCTATCCAACATGCCTTGTTGCGAACCGCAGCTCACGTCAAGAACATCTAAAAGAGACCGTACACTCGACATCTTCGATATTAAAACTCACACTATAACTTTATCTTAGTACTGTACTGTTTGGTGTTCTGACGAACTGTGAAGAGCTCGAGCCAGCAAGTCTGCTTTTATGCCCATTTCCCCCACTACACCACCTTTATTCCTTTTGTTCGATGCATTAAGTATAATATTTAAACTTGTCAGATGCAAGGCCAAGACCAAGGCCGACGTAACCGGCAATACCAGGGTCGTTTTCAAGGTTGTAATTTTCATGGATTTTTTTTTTGTCCCTGTCTAGGTTATTTTAAAGAAACATATAAATATAGTACTAAACTTGTCAGATGCGAGGCCAAGGCCAAGGTCAATGTCAGGGTCGTTTTCGAGGTTGTAATTTTCAAGGATTTTTTTTTTTTGGTCCTGTCAAGGTTATTTTAAAAAGTAATACATAAATAGAGTACAGCGATTGAAAAGTACAACATATTCAAACATCATGTTGCCAACTGATGAACAACCTAGTGAAGCAGCCAAAACATACAGTCATATACCAAAAGCTTTTTATTTAACTTGTCATCATTGTAAAAGACTAGGTATCTGCTGGCGAAATGATCTTACGTACTACTTCAACTACATTGACCTTTTCAGGGTTAAATTTGTACAATGCGGCTTTTGTGGACTAGTTTACTACCAGTTCAAGGACATTAATGAACGTGCAATCCAGAGAAGAAATTGGGTCATAGAAGAAGCTTACCTGTACAGAAGAAATTAACATGTATTTTATTTCTTAATTTTTAATTTTTTTGTTTGTTATATTTTTTATTTTTTAATAATAAAAAGTAAACTCAATCTTTTGTTATATTTTAATTTTTTTTTCAATAAAACAATAGTAAAATGAATCTGTATGTGTATTTATTAAACATCACCTAAAATACGTTTTGCAATCCATATTTTTCTGCAGAGTCCGTTTATTAATGAAATAGAACCATATATTAGGGTGAAATCTAATGGTTTCAAATCAGTCTCACATAACAATGTCAGAAGTAAACACTATTGATAAGTTCGGTCGCAAAAGAAAATTTAAGGATTTTAACTTTATGCGAGGTCCTTCAGGAATAGGTTTTAAACTCACACCTAATGGAGATTACGACATGGGAAGTAAAAGATTGTGCTATTTAGCAGAACCTCTTGAAGGAGACGATGCGACCACACGAAATTATGTTGATAATAACCTTGCTCAGTGTGTGCAAGATACGCAAAAAGCTTTACATGACTCAACAATTGTTATTAAAGATATATTCAGAAACCAACTTGAAGGTTACGTACGCAAGAAATTAATTGAAACCGGTCAAGAACTTAGAGGATACATTGATGATACTGTTATTGCAATATATGAACTTAGGCAAGACGAACTGCGTGATGAACTTAACTCTAGAATGTTGAAAATTGAAAAGACTATGGAGGGTCTTGTCAGCAAACCTGTTTCACATTAAACATTTACTCGTAGACCTGTTCGTTTAATTTACTATTAGACAAATTTTTCAACAATAACTTTTACAGTTTGTTATTTGTCGACACTTCATTATATTTATAATTTTAAAATAAAGGTTCAATAAAAAAGCAATCAAGTAATGAATACATGTTTTTTATTTAAAAAAAAAAATTACAATACTATCGTTACATATTAATGTTGTATGTTTAATAGAAATAATAAAAACAATACAAATAATGAAATATGGATTTTCCAGATTACGTGCTGTCCTTCCGGGTCTGTTTTGTAAAAATCTATGTCTGCATGCCCCCAAGGTAGAGTTTTGGTTGAACTGGGAATTACATAACGTTTATCATCGCTGTGTGACAATGCTACTTTATTTATTATGTTGGTATAAATGTTATGTAATTCACTTCTAAATGTCTTCATCTTTCTTAATATCAAACCACCCCGTTCAACAATTCTTTGGTAGTCTTCCTGATGAAGGTCTTTCTCGATAACACATTTTTTGATACCTTTGGCTTTTTTTAATTCATTATTAATGGACTTTACATAATAAGCCTTCGCGCCGGTACCATAAAAACTTATTATCGGATCACCAGGAAACTCATCTTTCATTCTACCAACTACAGAATTACTTTTAATTATGTTGAAATTATTAATTTCGGGGTAATTTGATGTATCAAATTTTTCGGGGTTTTCTGATATAGTTTGATAAAAGTTTTCCGTATACACTTTTAATATAAGCGAGTCAGTATCGGTGTAAAGTAACGAAGCATCATCGCCAAACTTGGATTTAATAAAATTATAATAAAAATCGTATATTACAGTCTTTGATATATCTAATATGGAAAAACCGATATAAATTGGTTTATTGTACAATATTTTAACTTTATTCATATGTATAGCAACAAAGTTCTCGGTAAATATCGAGCTACTATTGAAATTGGGGCGGCATATTAGTGCTCTAGCTCCATTTCTGCCTACACTGTTATCCCAATGTGTTACTAATTTTATATCCTTTCGATTTTCCACATTTTCCATAGTTTTACCAAATATCGCGTTATTTTTTAATTTAAAAGTGTCCTTCGCAAATTTTGTGGTGGCCTTGTTACGTAAATTGATATTAAAATCAATATACGATTTTAGCCATTTTGATTGCTTAAACTGTAATACTCGATGGGTTTGCATTACCACTAAGCCGTTGGCGATGGCTTGTTTTAAAGTTCTATAGTGTACAATGTATTTTTTTTTATCTTGTAAATTAGGAATTAATTTCGGTAATTTAGCGTTTTCTGTTGGCGGTATGATATTTTCTACTAGAAATGGAAGATCAGAATGTGCATCATGCAACTCAGTCGGATAATGCACATCCACTTCCAAAACGTAGCCATGTAAACTATCATCACCAACAGCCATAATATTTAAATCCAGAATTTCGCGCTCGCTTAACCATCGAAAACCACCATATGGTAATGCTTGTGACATACTATGACCATATAGATTTGTAGCATCAAGGTATGTTATAAATGAAGAAGGTTTTGTTGGGTCATAGTCTGGTAAAAAAATATTATTAGCGATGTGCTTCCTTTCTGTACACTGGCTTATGCCGCCGCCTATACCTTTCTTAAAAAAATGTATCATGTCTATATCAGTTAAGAGCTCTAACTCTACCTTAGTCATACGTAGCATACAATCAAATGATAAACTTGGAAGGGTATAGTAATGTGCTGGATCAAGTTTATCGAATTTTAAACAATTATTCCGAAATTGCTCAAAAACATCACACAATAGCAACACATCTGATTTAAATACACGTCCGAATAGTCCCCCAAAGTTTTACACCCAAACAAGCGCCATACTTCTTTTGCTCTTCTATAGCTTTCATCGCTAATATATTCTTCCCGTAAATTATCATAAAATTCATCTTTACTTGGAAGACATGTATTTTCCATTTTTTCTATAGAGTCAATAAAGCTATAGGGAAAAACACCCTTTTGACGCATCAAATTAAATTGGTTGATATTTGAAAAATATTTCCGCGTTTCAATAAAATCGTCGTCGTTTAAACCGCTGCCTAAATTTTCCAAAGACGTTGGCAGAAATTTAAAACTATCAATAAATCGCAACTTTAAATATTTCCTCTTGACTTTTCCACATTTACTATCAAAATAATCGTGCACATAAATGCTTTTGGTAAATGATATGTACTTTTCCTTACTTTGAGCCAAAACACCAATTTTATCCCCATATTTACATAACTCTTTTATAAATAAATGGCTGTCGTAGCCGCTTAAGTTATGAAATATGATAGGGATAAAAGAGGGTAATTTATAATTTAAATTACAAACGGAATGTGCAGCACCAAATCTTTTTGCACCAGTTATGTGACAGTGGTCTCGTACTTTAATCTCACCCTCTTCAAAAGGGCCTTCACATATACCACATATTTTAGCATCATTAAACTCCCTTTTTTCTTCAGGCGTTAACGGTTTCATAGGCTTAATGTCTTTTAAATAGGTGTTGTATAGAGCCCTTAAATGACACTCGATACGATCCACAAAGACTTGAGCTGCATTATTACCACGAAATAGCTCAAATTTCGAAAGTGAGTCGTCAAAAGAGCATTTAATTAAATAAGCAAAAGAATATGGTTCATGTTTAAAACTTTTTACAGTGTAAGAATTTTGTGGGTTTGGTTGTACCGTTTCAACGGGTTTTAAAACAGATTCGAAATCTGCATAAACCACGAATGGAACGCGCATTTGCTTTTCTATACCCTCGAATTTTAAAATATTTTCTGGCACACTTTATCAATTTTTAAATACACTGAGGGTGTTTGCGTGAAAATGTGATTATAATCGTAGTTTTGATGTAAAGTGAAAGCTGACGGTGTACTAAAATTAGTGAGACAACCATCACAAAAATATATTTTATGTTGTTGACAACTAATTTGACTTGAAACTAAGCGTGATAAATCCTTAATTCAACAATAATGACTTTTTGAACAAGTCGTATCACAAAAATATTCACCGTCTTCTTTATCTTTATCTTTTGTAATTAACAAAAAATTGACATGTCTATCCAACTTTCTTGACGCATACCTCAGTGGACCAATAACTTCATTTATTACTTTAGTATTTTCGTATTTAGATTCGAGACCATATACGTTAATGGATATGTTGTTCATATCCTCAAATTTTTTAATGTCGCGTAATTTTACTGGAAAATCCATACCTGTTAAATTTAGCACTCTAGAAAAATAGGGATAGGATTTCAGCTGTGAAGGCGCTGCTGCTGGCGGAACCAATGCTGATGTTACAGCCCACGCAAAGCAAAATTCGTCCTGGTTTAACACACTGACAACAGCTCCTTTTTTTCAATAAAACACGGCGACTTGATATATGATGAGCCACTCATAGGCGTATACTTGTTGATACTGACTTCCAAGTATAAAATTTGCACAAGAGCCCATCCTATAACAAGAAAAAAAAAACTCTCAAAATCAGTTTAATATATCGGGTTTTGATTTTTACATACCTAAATCTTTCTCCTGAAACTCTGTCGCCTGCGTTTTTAATACTTCGGTGAAATGGTAAACGGCATCCAAATCACTTTCTATAATAATTATTTGATTAGCAGTGTTGAAGGATTTCTCACTGAATATTTCTTGTGATGGAAGCATGTACTCGCAAGCAGCTGCCATGTTAACTTTTAAAGCATGATGCACACGTAATACATTATTAATAAGTTCCACTACCTTCCATTTAATGTCTTCAAAAAACATTACATAATTAGAATGCTCCATATCACTACTAACCCGATAGGTTGCAATTCTCTTTTTGAAAGTACATTCAACGAGTTGCACACCGTGACATACCGGCAAACGTGAATTATTTTTATGTTGTTGTGTTCGTTGATGTGCTAACACATGATTTACTGGAACGTCCACATTACATGTAGCACAATTAATTACTGGAATCACCGTTGTACGCTCTTGAATTCAGAGCCGTTTTCCTCCTGGCACTTCATTAAATCTCGCCGCACACGATTCTCTTTTATGACGTCTCATATTATAACTATTGGGAAACTTAGAACCGCAATTTTCACAAACATATGCCATGATTTTCCAAATAATAATACATGTCCTACCTATGCAAGTCAGAGACAACTGATGAATGAAACTGCCGCATACCATATATAAAACTATTCAAGGTCGCCATGAACTACGTCACATAATTTCAAGGTCACACACCTAAGATGACCTCGAGCAAAGTCAAGGTGGCCTTGAGCACGACCCAGGCCAAGGTCATACACTCAACCTTGAGCATAGCGGCTTTCAAGGCCAAGACCATATCAACGCAAGGCCGAATATCATGCTCGAGGATGAGGCCAGAGAGGGGTGGGTCAAGGTTAATTAGTGGGGGAGGGGATTTTGGGCACATCGGGTAATGCTCACTACTGGCGGCAGTAAATTGCCGAAAAGTAGGGTTGTTACTCTAATCACCACGTGGATTTGTTAACGAAAAAAATGTTCCAAATCATGTAGACTTCCTTTACACTTATAAGGAAGACTTTGTTCTTGGCAAACCAATTCACCATACAATAATATTTCAAATCACATTCTGAATTATAAAACACAAGACCTAAAATTAATATGAGAAACTACACCGACGGTCTTGAGCCAGTTTTTGGTTCTCGAGAGGAACAGCAAATTCTAAGTGTGTCTTCTAGGTAGGCGTCCGTTAATCTCGAGCGATATTTGTTTTTCAAAAAATTCATCTTTGAGAAAGATGTTTCCCATTTGTATGTCGAGTCAAACATAGTGGCCAAATGGATAGCTAGTTTTTTGCAATTTTCATATTTTTCTGGGACAAAATTCTTCAGTGGATACCGTTTTATACATTTGCATAGACACATCTTCTTGCAAATCAATTATCTCCATTTGAAGTGATGGCTTTGACAGATTAAACAACTTAGCAGCCACATCTGTCCACTCTGTCGCTACATCAACTTCAAATGGCGATTTACATAAGAAACGAAGATAGCTTGCCCATCTCTGCAAAGTCTTGGAATCTTGTAGCAAGATCGTTCCTAAGATCGGCCAGAAATTTTACAAACACTGCAATGTCTTCTTCAGAGTTCTCCTTTTTAAATTCAAGAATTGTCGGAAAACGAATAAATTCTTGTTTTGTAATATCTTTTTCAAAGATATCCAGCTTACGACGAAAAGCAAACACGCTTTGTATCAGATCACATATTAATTTTCTATTTCCTTGTAACTCTGTGTTGAGCGCATTCAAATATTTCAAAATACCTTTTAGAAAAGCCACAACCAGTATATAGCGCTCATTTGTTATGAACTCAAAGTGCTTCCTGGCTCCCTGCGTATCTAAGTTTTGCAAGAAGGAGGTTACTTGTTCTTTTATTAGCCAGAACTTGACCTTTACTTAGCCAACGAACATTGTTGTGTTGTAGTAAGTCAGAATACGCTAAATCACATTCAGAAAGAAACTCCTTGAAATGTCGGTGCTGAAGAGCAGAATGAGATCTCATAAAATTAATCAACTTGACCAAGCTGTCCATCACTTCTTTCAGTGTAGCACTAAGTTTTCCACAAAGGGCTGCCTGGTGAATTATGCACTGATAAGATATTAGACCTGAATTTTTATCCCTGATACTCTTTACTACACCCTTTTCTTTGCCAATCATTGCTGGGGCCCTGTCAGTTGAAAGCGACACCATTTTATCATAACTGATGTTAGATTTAGTAATAAATTCATCAATGACCTTGAATAAATCTTCCCCTCGAGTGTTACCTTTCAACGGCAATATTGCTAGTAACTCTTCCCTAAAAATCTGACTGAATGTCAAGAAATCTTACGAAAAATAGACATTTGTTCATCATCCACAATGTCACATGATTCATCAAGTGCTATGACGTAGCAAGGTGCGTTTTGCAGAAGTTTAAGAAGAGTGTTTTTAATATCCGCAGCTAAAATTTCCGTTCTTCGTGTATTACTTCTCGCTGACAATAGAATACTTTGAATTGCAGAGACATCTTTTTTTTTTCTTCAAAAAGTGACGTAACTTCTGCCAACATATATTCCTTCACTATCTCAGAATCTGAAAATGGTTTCTGGTGTTTATTAAGCGTCCAGCACACACGTAACGCTGCTACTGTGGATTTTTCGTGGTTGCTCATGCAACGAACTAGTAATTTTGTGCTTTTTTCGTAAGAACTGAGATATGCCTGAAGTTTTTCTTTACGAGCCTCACTGCCAAGAGGAAAGTTTTTGTGAAATTGCTGATGAGTTGTTTCGTAGTGTCGCTTCAAATTTCCACGTTTAACAATAGCGACAGTACACTGGAACCGCTTGAGGCCTATTAAGCAGCATAAAACAATATTGTTCAGTCCATTCTGCCAGAAACCTCCTATTTTCACTGTCCACTTTTCGCTTTTTTAGGATCCATATTAACGTAGGTACAGAAAGATTTTTTATTAAACGAACGAAAACGCGAGAAATCACAAAACAAATGAACGGTTGCTCCGCGGTTTGCGCTGTGGTTTGCGCTGCGACTGACCGACTGGCAGTCTGCTTTCCCCCGCCCACACACGCCCGCACCACCGATTTCGATATTCGCTCGCGCTTGTTTCAACAAAACGAAACAGGCGCAAGTGCGCCGCAGTAAGGTAAGTACGCGGAGCGCTGTGAAATGCTTCCGCACATATTTCCGAAAAAATGGTACGTAGTTCAATCTATGGATGCTTCGTGTGTGTAACAAAGATTTAAAAACATTTAAATCGCATCAGTTATAACTAATTCGCACAAACACACACACAGGCTAGATAGGAAACTAATTAAACCATATCAGTGGTAGGTACTTGTAAAACAGGTTAACTAGGCAACTTAAGATAGAATAAGTACTAAGTTAGATTCTATGAGGCTTAAAAATATTATTTTAATTATTAAAGGTATAGTATACCTTAACAATACATTACAATATTTGGCGGTCCGCGGTTCAATCTTTCGTGGTCCGCCTGTTGCTGACCGTTGTTCTAGAAGAACATATCGATTCACCATTACTAAATTTTAACTTGGAAATATATTCAATACTTTCATACAAAGTATTGCACGGAACATCAATATTTTTTGCAGAAATTGGCTTTTGATATTTTGGTGGAAGTAGTGAGCGGCTAAACGCATTTTCATTTTCTGTTTAAAAAAATTAATGTGAGCTTTTCGTGGTTTATTTCCTAAATGTAACACTTCAGCATATTATAATTTCCCCAAAAGTTGTACATACTCTCACTTGGATTAAATTTCCATCACCATCCACTAAAAACTTTTTCAAATCTTATCGTATGACTTGGATCATAAAATATGTAAATATTTTTATTATTTAATGTAAAGCAGGTCTTCATGTCATAGCAATGTTGGAAGGAGCACCATCAAAAGTTATTACACGGGCATTGGTTTTCGAAATTAAATCAAAGCATTGTTTCACAATTCTACTTTGTGACCACTTAGACCATTGGTAAAAAATATCCTACCCCCATTTATACATACCATCATTAACACACATGCTTCTCTGGCTATGTCATTTTTGTCATCGTCAAACTCAATAACACAATTTATATACTACTAAATGTAAAGCAGGTCTTCATGTCATAGCAATGTTGGCAGGAGCACCATCAAAAGTTATTACACGGGCATCGGTTTTCGAAATTAAATCAAAGCATTGTTTCACAATTCTACTTTGTGACCACTTAGACCATTGGTAAAAAATATCCTACCCCCATTTATACATACCATCATTAACACACATGCTTCTCTGGCTATGTCATTTCTGTCATCGTCAAAGTCAATACCACAATTTATATACTACTAAATCTTTTCCTACCATTCCATGTGTTTTCTAATAGAAATCTCATCTACAGTAAAAGAAAAAATAAAGGCATTATTTGATAAATCAACATGTTTTTTCAAGATGTCAAAAGATTCTTTCTTAAATTTAGACTCGGCATCAATATTTTGAACATAGTTTTCATTTGTTGAACCCAAAGATTTCTTTTTTTCAGTATGTAAGGAAAAAAATAATCTAAAATTTGTAAAGAAAAAAATAGTAGATAAATCGTCTGTAACTCACCAGCGACAAATTTGTTACAAAAAAAAATTAATAACGTTACGCTAAATTGTTATATGACAAATAACTAGAAGTGATTTTTTTTTGCCTAACTTGTAAAAGATAGAAAGACAGATGTTTATCTACACTTGTCAGGTGGCTCTTGAGTAGTCTCTACCTTTTAGGGCTCATTCGGCTAGCTCCCAAAGGAACGGAGGGTGGTCCAGGTAAAATGCGCCACCTGTTTTGGTGCCCTAAAGGTTAAAGCAGAGACCGATCTAAAAACAAAACAGGAAATCTAATTCAATTCCAAGAAAACACCCAAAAAATTTAAAACAAACTTCTATATATTACGTGTTACGGTGTAAATGTAACCCCCGAGAGTGGCCCAGCGCTTCTCTGTTCGAAGGAATAAACCTGGGGCAGTCAGCTGGTTTTTGACAATTCAAAACTAAATAATTAATCTAACAAAGCGAGTAATTTCAATTTAATCAGTGTGTTTTGGCTATAGTACTAAATATACAAAAGCGATTTAATATAAATGGCAACTATATATATATATATATATATATATATATATATATATATATATATATATATATATATATATATATATATATATATATATATATATATATATATATAATGATAACATTAAGTGCACTCTACCCGCGTAAATAGGCCTGTTTACCTGAGTTAACAAATGTGCCCTTTTACATATGTGAAAGCTATCAACTGCATACGGTTGCCCGATTCAATAAGTTGTACCATATGAGGAAACACAATAGTTTTTAAAGAGGTAGGTACACTGACTATTTAATAATTATATATACAAAAGAAAATAAAACGCTATGATGTCTTTAAATTTATAGGTTTCACCGAAGGCAAAATTTAAGTAGGTTAAAAGTCTATAATTCCCTGAAAACGGCACAGACACATAAAACCTGATTAACGGCAGCTTCTTGATGTCCTGATGTTGAGGCTCTGGATCACTCGGTGTGGTGGTATGTACAGCATGCAAGGCAGGTGCCGTAGAGATATCTGCAAGAAGACCCGAGTGGTCTGGTATGTACAGTAGCCAAGGCAGGTGCCATAGAGAAGTCAGCAAGAGGGCAACGAAAGGAAAAAGAAAAAGGGAAAAAAGGGCATAAAACAAGAGATGGACTTAGAAAGAACTCAATTTTTTATGTTACGAGTGAGGTAGGTTACTTATTCCTTTTCTGAACATATCCGCAATTATTAATACTTAAGAATTAAAACAAAAATTAAAACAAAGACTTACCAGTGATGTTAGGTGGCCTTTTTGTGGTGGAAAAGAAAAAATAGAAACATTTGATATCGGGTTTGTCTCCCGAACTGACCAAACCAAATCAGCACACAGCTTTTAAAAGTACACAAAGTAACTTATATACTATATCGACGTTAATGACAACTGACAAGCCTCCAAAACAATGAAAAACAAAAATACGAAATTTTAAAATTACTACAAGTACTTTTATTAGCAATTAACTAAGACAATTGTGGTACGTTCAAAAATTTATACCAGTAAAAAGGCTTTGTTGAAGTAAAACTGTCTCGCAAGAAAGTTGAGTAGATTCTAACCTTAAAGTTTATTTTTATTTTACACTAAGGTAGTTTTTCGTTTGTAGCTTAATAGAACCTCTAATAGTTATACGATAACTGACAACAACGGAAAAACTAAAGTGCCTAGAAGACATAGAAGATCCAACAGGATCCAGAGAGCTTCCACTCAGAAATCTGTCGATCCTGCAGCCAAATGATTATCTGCTCACTCGAGATATCTCGATGAAGGTAACAATAACCGCAAAATACAATTTAAATTAAGAATTTCTAACTAAATATTCCATACTGAGCCACTCTGTACAAGACTAATACCTTTCTATATTTTAGGTATAAAGGAGAGAAGCCTTACGAACTAAACAAAACAACAACAAGGACTATCGAACAATGACCATCAATTATAATACCATAATTGTGAACCTAATTCTAATAAACGAGATATACTGCCAACGTTTTCTTTCATTTGTAAATATGTTCCCAAAACAAAAAAACAAAACACATAAATGATTGAGGAGGTAAACGTAAAAATTACTATTTTAGATAGGAAATTAGACAGGAAAAATAAACACGTAACAAGTATTTGTAGGAAATTTAAAATAAACAGAACATGTTTTAACGATAAGATTAAATGAAGTAAATTATTAAGTATTCAGCAAAATATGAAGCACGCCACTGGAAAAACCGTGGATAATTTTAATTGATTTTTGTCTATTATACAACAAATGTTAGGTAAATCATATTGAATTCGTATTGATTTTGCGCTAGGATAGGATGAGCACAGTCAGGGTTGGGAAAAAAACACGTTTTTTTTTTAAAAGAACAAAACGTGTTTTATTTAAAAAAAAACATGTTTTTTATTAATGCCTAATTCCTGTTTTATTTACCTTGTTTTAAACATGTTTTAAACTTTAATTTTAAACAAGTATTATACATAGGTTTGAAAAGAAGAAAGTGTAAGTAATTAATAATGTTTAATTATTTCGATCAACGGTTATAATGTCACTGCATTTACAATTTTGTTTCTTTCTCTTTCTCTTTTCTTCAACTCCTCAATCTTTCACGTCCACGTTCTTAAGCGAGCTATGTGGATTCAGCGCCCTCATAAATGCAACCAATTTAGCTGCTTTCTCTGTCCCGAGCCTGTTGCGTAATTTGGAATGTACCAATCCGAAAGTGGAAAATAATCTTTCGATTCCTGCAGAAGACGCAGTCGCAGTAAATAACTGACTTGTGATGTCGAGCATCCCTGGATCTTTAAAAGATCTTCCTTAAACATGTATTCCAGAAATGGAAAATTTCTCGCACGGTACGTCAGGACATCTTTCATTGCTTGTGGACAGCTTGAATCTATGAACTCAGTGTCAATTGTATCTATGAGGTAAACGGTACCATTATTTTCAGTAGTGGTCACACTAACACACACAATTGGCTCATTGCGTATGTTACTCTAACCATCAAGAGCTATACAAACCACTTTTTCCTTCAAATTCTTTTCCATGTTTAAGCTCACGGTACCATATACATCATCCAGTAATTTTCCGCCTATATTTTTTCTGTTAGGTGGTAAATAGCCTGGTCGAGATAATTGCATCATTTTGATAAACTCTGGATGCTCAGAGTGCCGAAATGGAGTATTTGTGGCGTAAAAGTATCTCGCAACCTGAATATCTATTTTATGTTTTTCCTTTTCTGACATTTTCACTATGTATTGTGACATTGAGCAACTTGTAGAAGTCTTCGATAGTGTCGACACAGATGTAGCCTGACTCGTCTTCTCACTACTTGAGTTGACATTGACTTGAACTCCATCTGCACCACCGCCTAGAAACAAAGAAACTATTAAATACTTACGAGTAAAACAACTGTAGGTACTCTACCTACAAATACAAAATAACATTATTTTTTCTGGCTTTCCGCCCAGCAAATTCTCCTATAGTAATATTCCAGGTTGCATTTAAAAAAATTAAAAATGGCTTTTTTTTTTGCCCATCACTGGGTAATAGGTAGGTAATAGATAGGTATTCAATTATTTCCTTACCACCATTACAATCAATTGGATTTTTGATGAAATGCTCGATGTAGATGATGCACCAGAATTTCTAGATGCATAATCTAGACATATTTCCAAATGCGCCCTCATACGAGCAATTAGGCCCACCATATTCGTCTTGCAATACTTGCATCGCGCCCTGAGTGTTTTTCCACCAACCCCTGTCGTAGATGCTGGAAGTTCTGTAAAGTTTCGCCAAAGAGGGTCTTTTTTCCGTCCTGTAGACATGTTTTCTTCCAAAGTAACACACCAAACACAGTTATTATGTACTACTCGTAATAACACCAAATAAAACCTGAAATTTATTTAGGTACACGAAATAGTACGTGTCCACATTTCACAAGCAAAGCTCCAATTAAATTCGATTTCGTTTGGCTTTCTCGAACTAAACACAACAAAAAGTTCGGGAAACCCCCGCGATTCACCAGTATATTCGCCGCACGTCAGAGGAATCCCGCATACTGATTTCAAAGTTGCCATCTATTAAGTAAAAAACATACTACAAAATAATAATATTTCTAACTAATATAATATACTATACTATAATCCAGCCAAAAACAGCCAGATGACTGTACAAAAAGTGCGCCAAGTTCAAATAAACGGGGAGCTACCATGATTTTATACCGTACACAACTGAGAACAACTGAGACCTTGTAGGCTATGTTTTTTAATTTCCAAACGTCTGTTCATTGAAGCTTCACAAAAATATCATAATATGCCAAGTTTACAAAATTCTTCCATTTTTTTTATATATTCTAAAATTATTTTCTCTTATACATAATTGAAAAATATTTTAACAGTATTCGATAACTACTATGGAGAATATAATACATTTAATTTTAATTTCATTTGACATGTAAGTAACAGTAATGAAACGTTGAACTTTATTTTTATTTGCAATATTATATATGACATATGTACAACATAATTTTAAATTTGATTAATATGAATTAATTTTTTCGTCCATTACAGCCATTTTATTCTACTCAAAGCCGTATTACAAAAAAACTTGGTGCGACCTTTTTTTATGAAATTTATTCAAAAATTGAAAATATAATAGTTGGTTATCGAGTTGAGCAACAATACTGTTTAATATTTCCAATTATAGTATTAATATAATTAGTACCATTTTCCTTTTAATAGAATTTATGCAACTTCATTACAGTGTGTTAATACACAAATGACATTAACTTTATGTGAATTTATTCAAAATGCAGTATGGAAATAATCACGAATATAAATATAAATGTTATTAATTCACTAGCTGATATTTTGGAGCAAAACAGAGGAGTTTTCTTATTATTGTATTTAATAAATTGCATATTTAATTTAAACTTGGCGCGAGTCGCTACCGCGACTCTTGACGACAAAAAATTTTATGATTAAATCGTACATGTATTTTATGCGTGTTTTAAACATGTTTAAAACAGATTGTTTTTAATTGTGTTTTAAACATAGTGTGTATTTGTGTAGTGTTTTAATCAGTGTTTTGAACATGCGTTTAAAACAAATGTTTTAAACATTGCCAACCCTGCTTGCACACATTGAATATGAAAACCCTTGTCATACAATTCGTATAAAACTAACACATAGTTACTTGACAGTTGTTAATTTCACACTCAAATAGACGAATTGTAGTTCTGAAAGTTTAAGAACTACACTTTTGGTTCACCTTTAATTAAGCCGTTTCGGAATATTAACCCAACCCTGTATATATTAAAATAAAGCAACATATATTAAAATATATCTAGCCATGATCTCTTAAATCATATTTTAGAAATTTCCTGCTAAACAACCCTTTAGGATTGCTACAATGGAGCACTCACTTTAATGAATAATGCTTTTGATATAAAAATTCTAGCCTAGATAGGTACATTTTGATACTTGCGCTGCCTAAATTATCCTCTTTAATTCATACTGAAAGTAGGCGACACGTTCCGGGAATCATAATATAAAAACAAAAGTAATGTATCATCCTTTAAAATGAATCTTTAATTTAATGATAAAATACCGATCATATCTTCGCCTATTCAAAATTTATGAGTGTTGCCATGTGAAATTAATAATTATTCACCGATTCATTTACTGAATTAAAATTATTAAAAAATCGCTATATCATCACTTACTTGTAACAATAAAATAGAAAATATATTTTTTCCTGCTCATATCAGAGATTTTGTCTCGTATATATACATAGAAATACTTCAAAAAGATATGTTTTAAATAGTGATCAAGTAAGTAAACGGGTATTATTTATTTTTATCACTTTGTTGACTATTTAAATATAATTATTATGGCCGCACCGACGTTACCATTACTAGGAGGACATAAAATTCCTATGGTTGGATTTGGAACTGCAGTATGTATACATTCAGTACAATTTTTATTTTTTTGAAATTCAAATATGAAAACTGTTTTATTTTTATTTTAAGGTAACTGATAAAACTTTTATTTTAAGGGTAACCCATCCGAGGAATTAGCGATAGCTATAGAAACGGCTTTGGAAAATGGCTACCGACATATAGATACTGCGTTTGCTTACCGCAACGAGGAACTTGTCGGGAAGGTGTTACAAAAGTTGTTGTCATCTGGAAAATTGAAGAGAGAAGAGCTGTTTATAGTTACGAAACTGCCCACACATGCAAACACCCCGGAAAGGTAATTTGGTTACATGTTTCCGAAATTGGTGGTGATTGTATTAGAATCGAGAAATTTAATAGCGATCGCAGATTCATTCTAACGGTTTCGGTTTTTAGGATATTTTCAAAAGGTGGTAATTTGTGTTTTAAAAAATTCGTTATATTTTCTTTATCTATGAAAATTTTTCAAATCTGTAAAACGTTTTTAGAGCAATTTTTCTCTTAGAATGCTTGTACATTCCGATTTTAAATACAACGTTTTAGATTTGTGGCACCCTCACCAACTTTCATTTTGGATTTTACCGTCGAATTAAAAAAAAAATTAAGTCAATTTGGCAATGTCTATCAATAAATCGGATATTATTTCGATATTTTCGAAAATTGAACTTAAGAAAATTTGCTTGGTATAATTCGAATCAAAAGTATTTAAGGCCGTAATATTCAACTTGTTGCGCATCTTTGCCATATTGATTTAAATAAAAAGTGTCGTCATTTTTAACGGTATTTTTTTGGTGTGTTAGATATCATTATTAAAAAGTCAAAAAAAAAGGATTATACTAATTGAGTTAAAAACCATAAAAAAAATTAAATTTGAGGGTTGTTCTAGAGATCCGAAACGTTTTATTTAAAATATGAAAATGTATGCGTAATCTACATGAAAAGTGGCTCTAAAGATATTTTTACGGAAATATCTCAAAAACTAAAACAGTAAGAATCAATCTGCGAACGCCTATCTTTCCTAGTATCTCGGACACTAAAAGCAATTTGATAACACTGCAAACGTATTATCAATAATATTCGGAAAGAGCATTTTTGCAATATAACCAATCTCATTACTTTTGCAGAATGGCCCATATTATTTAGGGCATAATGTAAGATATTAATGTTATTGTTTTTAAGTACTTATAATATTTTAGGGTTGAAAATTTTTTGAAAATGTCTCTTGAGCGCTTACAGCTGGACTATGTGGACTTGTATTTAATTCATTTCCCTGTTTGGATGGATAATAAGGACCCGACCGTTTTACATGGAGGAGAAAGGATTGCAAGACCTACAGATCATGTTGCGCTGTGGAAGGTATAATTTTGTATATTAGTATTATATTTCTCTATTTCATTTTACTTAGAAGAATGACACTAAAGTAAGGAACAAAAGATTTTTTGTAGTTATGAACTAATTCTAATAATTAGATAAAAAGACAATTGAAATTGCAGCGGAATGTATCGAAAATGACATGAGCATAAAATATTATACAATGGGGAGAGTTTAATGAGAGAGAGTTTGAATTATTAGTTTTTATGTAATTAATTTCAAGTTTTATTGATATCATATTTTTTTTTAAATCTGTATACAAAGTGTCTCAAAAATACGTGTACAATGTGTGATGGCAGGTCGATTTAAGTCAACTTGGTTATATCTGACAATGCTTTATTTAGGCGGTAGAAGAAGTTAAGTTTTAAGAAAATATTGATTTTTCCCAAATTTCTTGAAAACGTGGTAACTGAATTTAATGATTTTTGGTGTGTAGTCTAACACTATATTAAGACGTTTTCTGGTGGTATAGCGACCGTCTATAAAGTAGTGTAAGTGTGATAAAAGAGACGTCACTGGTAAACACCGCTTCTGATTTTTTATGCCATCAACGGTATGATAACCTAGATATTTCTATTTGATAATTGCATGTATTTGGTAGCTTTTTTACCTCTTGAAATATTTTAATTGGATGAGCCGTTTCGCCAGAAAATTTTTTTTTAAATACGCGCATACATCAATTAATTGTAATAATAAAAAATACCTATAACAATAATTTTTCGAGTGACTTTATTGCTATGGATTTTAATAATTTGATTATTGACAAATCGTCATCACTATCTAAAAAGTCGACTAAAGTAAGATCAACATTCTAAATTTCAAAACTTATTTTACTGTTAAACATGGACCACAACACGCACTCCGAGAAGGTTGACATGCTCTTGGCGTATGAGTTTTGTGAAGGAAATGGGCGCTAAAGTATTAGGGTTTACATAGAGAGATTTCCTAACCGCCGAAAACCAAACCATTAAATATTTGCTAATATACATTTCCGAGAAAAGGGCAGCTTTGCGAAAAAATTTGTAGGTAGGGGTCATATTCGAACAGCCAAAAAAGAAGATGACATTTTGGAAAGAGTTGAAGAACTAAGTGTTAGGGCCCGCCACGTAAAACGTGAGTTGGATATCCTTAAAACTGTTGTAAATGATATTAAAAGAAAAACTGTTATTACATCCATGTTACGTCCAAAAATTTTTTGAAATATCAAAACTTCAATATCGTGCTGTTGTAAAATTTCTTACTAAAGAAGGTTTAACCTCTATCCAAATCAAAGAACGTATAGATGAATGGGTCAAAGTTTTTTTTGAAGAAGAACTTTTTTTTCATAAATTCATAAATAGAAAGTTTCTTTAAGATTCAATTCGTGATATAATTTGTTAAAGATGAATTTTGAAAAGGGAAGGAACCATAGTAGGTCTGTGTATTTTTTATCATGTAACTTAAAAATATATTTCATTTCATTCAGCTTCACCAACTTTTTTCACCACTATGTTCGTCCTTGAAAATTGATGAATTCTCTTAATAAATACATTTTGCTGCAGGCAATGGAGGAACAGGTTGACGCTGGACGCGCTAAGACAATTGGATTGTCTAATTTTAATATTAAACAAATAGATCGCATTCTAAAGTCGGCTAGAATTAAGCCAGCTTCTCTGCAAATTCAAGTACATATTTATTTGCAAGAAAACGAGCTAGTGAAATTCGCTCAGGACAATGGAATAGCTGTAGTAGCTTATTCTCCCTTGGGAAATCCAGGAGTCAAAGCTCGTGGTGGAGGTGGTAATCAGAGGTCAGTATAATATCAGTGTAATTTATATATATATATATATATATATATATATATATATATATATATATATATATTCTCAAAATTATCCGTCTGTTGTGATGTTCTCTTTGATTTTGTAGTTTTACTCCTGATGAAGTTACAAAGTTGTAACGAAATATGGAGTATTTTAAGAAAAAAGAGTTTGATTAGTACAGACCGCACCCCTGATAAGTTTTGCTCCTGTATATATATATATATATATATATATATATATATATATATATATATATATATAAATCGTAAATATACAATAATTTATAATACCCAAAATATATTAGATTTTCAGGATACGTAAGATCGAATCTTTTGAAGGAATTAATTTACTTCTAACTAATTATCCAGGAGATCTAACGTAATTACTAGTCCCCTCCTGATGATACTGAGCTTCTAACTTCATTTTTAACATATTTTTTGTTGTATAGTGATGTGCACGATATGATAAAGAATCCAGTTGTTGTGAAAATAGCTGAAAAACATAAAAGAAGCCCCGGACAAATATTGTTGAAATTCCTCGTTCAAAGAAATATCGCAGTTATTCCAAAAAGTAAAAGCGAAACCAGAATAAAAGAAAATATTAATTTGTTTGACTTTACCTTGGATGATAATGATCTAAAAGAATTACGGAGTTTAGATCGTGGAGAAGAAGCTAGATTAGGATTGGCGCACTATGGTCAAGAGTAAGTATTTACATTTTGTATTTTACAAATCATAGAAACGTTTTCTGGGTTTAACTTGGGTATTATCTATTATCATTTAATTAAAAATAATTTAGTTAGTTCAGTTAGATTTACAAAAAAGGTTTTAATTTTAGCCCCGACCTAATTGCTGTGGAAGTTAGATCATATAGTCGAGCAGTTTTATTTTTTTTTAAATATTTTTGTAATTTGTATTACATCTGTTAAAAAATAAGTGTATATAAAAGAAAATTAAAAATAAAAAGCTAGTGATAAAGACTTCGAATGCGTAATAGGAATAGTTTTCTCGTGAAATTAAACAAAAATTAAGGTTTTTATTACTTAAACACATCAAGTTTCTCAGAACACTTAATTTTTTTTAACACAAATGAATAAAAATACCAAAGTATTTACAATGAGAAACTTTAAATTTTTAATCAATTCCTTAGTAACTATAACGAATGCTCCTATTGGCCATTATTTTAATCCTAGTTACTATAAAAAACTACTCTGTCTTTTCATAACTAAAAGTTGAAATGATTGTGAAAAAAATCTTTGATTATTTTTTTTTGTTGAGGGGGGAAAACAATAACATGAATTCTTTGTACATATGATCAGACGAATATATTGCATTATAGCAATTTTAATTTAAATATTCTCTTGTCCCTTCATGATGGGAGAATTTACTCAATGTAAACATATTCTCGGTGATTTGTGCCTTATGGCGTTTATCGCTTTTACTGACTGGTGTAGAATTTCTTTATATATATATATATATATATATATATATATATATATATATATATATATATATATATATATATATATATATATATATTAAGAATTTGTGTGCGCTACACTCACATAAAATTTTTAGGTTTATGTTTCCAGAAAAACGGATAAAAACCCCAAAAATAATACTCGTAAAAATGGTTAAGTTTCATAATTGATTTAGTTTTTCCGTTTTTGAAACAAATTTGGACGGGTTATTAGATATACATTCCCTCAGTTCCCATGGTTAATTTATATATACACAGTGATTATTTAATAATAGTAATTAATATTTTCACCTAGTATTAATCGGATAAAAAACAATTCATATATTTACTATTTTTTTTTAGTGTGAAGGATAATCCGGAATGGCCCTGGCCAAAGTCCTCGTAATAAAATTTGAGAGAATTTAGGAGTGACAAGATAATACCATAAAATTATTGATGTCTAATTAAATTTTATTAGTGATACATAAAAATAACAAGCTGTAATGTTTTTAGTTTAAGATTTTTTATGCTTTGTAATATTTGTGTAGAATATTGAATAATAAATTAATTTTATCCAAGGGTTTTGTTTTTATTACTTTATATTTGGGAGGTAATTTTATAGAATATTACAGTACTTTTTTTTTCATTTAAACAAATTACATCCGGATCATAGAGGTAACATAAGTTAATCAGATCTCCTCTATTTGCTTTCAAACTTCTAATGTTCCACTGTAATATTTTTAATGACTTATTCATATTACCTATCTACCAGACTGTATAAATTAATTGTATTTTTTACTTAAAATAGGGAAAAAATCTTTATTATCTGTTTTTTTAAAATGAAATTTGCTTATGATTTACAAGCCAAACGGCTTCGCACTCCCTCCAGGGATTATTTACTCATACCAGGCATATAAAGACACCAAAAGTATGAAGCTCTGTGGGAACTCTTTCCATGTTATCATGTCCTAGGTGACGTTGTCTGCTGTATTTCCTATGACCTTTCGGACGGTTCGCGCGGTTGCTAGGAGAATTGCTTTCTGCATCGGCTTATACAGATGCTCACTAAGGCCCAGTCCCTTGATGTTCTGCAGGAGGTTCTTTGGTATCACTCCAGTTATTGACAGTATTATGGGAATCGTTTGGACGCTGTTCATTGCCCATTGTCTTCGGATTTGAACCTCCAGATCTCTGTATTTGGCGATCTTCTCGTTGTATTTTGGCCTTAGGTTGTTGTTGTTAGGTACAGCAATGTCGATTAATGTAGTTCGCCTAGAAGTTTTATCTATTAGTATAATGTCTGGTCTATTATGAGCTACTGTTTGATCCGTCAGAACCGTTCGGTCCCAATATAACTTGAACTGGTTGTTCTCAAGAATAGGCTCCGGATTGTACTTGTAATAAGGCACTTTTTCTACCTGTAATAGGTTTAACTTTTCTGCTAACTCTTGGTGGAATATCTTAGCGGCTGAGTCGTGTCTTTCCTTATACTCGGTTGCGGCAAACGCTTGGCATCCCCCAGTTATGTTCTGAATTGTCTCCGATGTTCGACAGCCATATCTGCATTGGTCATTTTCTATTGAGGGATCTCTAATGATGAACTTCCGATAGTTCTTCGTCGGAATAACCTGGTCTTGGATAGCTAACAAAAAGCCCTCCGTTTCCGGAAATATCTGTCCTGAAATCAACCAGTAGTTCGACGCTGTCCTGATTGACTTCATTTGGATGCCGTCCATGAAGTGGCTTCTGAAGCCAGGTTTGTAACTTCTCTTGGTCTGTTTGGTGGTGAGAAGTAATATATTGTTCCCTCAACTGTAGCGGCGTTGAAACGTCTGCCTCGCATATTGCTCGATGTAGTGTGGAATAGTCCGCTAACCTGTGGAAATATGAACGTAAGTTTATTATTTGTTGGTCGAGCTGTTTACCAATATCCACCAATCCTCTTTCTCCTTGGTGTCTTGGAAGCATTGTACGCTCAATAGCACTCCGAGGGTGATCTTTTTGTGCTTTTGTTAGGAGTGTCCTTATTTTTCTTTGCAGGTTTTGGATGTCCGTCTTGCTCCACTTTACAATTCCAAAAGAGTAACTCAGCTCAGAGCAAGCATACGTGTTGAGCGCCTTAAACAAATTTCTACTATTTAAATTAGTTCGTAATACCCGCCTTACCCTCCTGACAAATTCGGCTGTCAATTCGGCCTTCATAGTGCCATGGTCAATTCTTTTAGCCTGTTTCATACCTAGATATTTGTATGTTTGGTCTGCTTTCATTGCAGCTATAGTTTCACCGTTCTGCATTTTAAAAGCCCCCGGTTGTATCTTCCCTTTAACGATGTTCAAAATACGGCACTTGTCAAGTCCAAATTGCATTCCGATATTCCCGGAGAACTCCTCTAGAATTTTAAGCATTTGTTCCAGCTGGTTTCTGGTAGCAGCCATCAGTTTAAGATCATCCATGTATAGAAGATGATTCACTCTGGCTACCTCTTCGTTGTTATTTCTAACACTAAAGCCGTATTTGGTTGAGTTCAAACGACGGGATAGTCGGTTCATTGCAATGCAGAATCACAATGGGCTAAGTGAATCACCCTGAAATATTCCCCTTCGTATCGGAATGGTGTTAGTTTCGATGGTGTCGCTGGATGGCACTTGCAATTGTATCTTAGTTCTTCAGGTTGACATGATGCGTTCTAAAAAGGAAACAAAATTATTATCGACTCTATACATTCTCAATATAATTTTGAGCCACTCATGTGGCACCGAGTCGAAGGTCTTCTTATAATCCACGTAGGCAGCAAAGAGGTTTCTTCGGTTGGTACAGGCTTGGTTACATATGACAGAGTCAACAATCAATTGTTTCTTGCATCCCATTGCTCCCCTCGTGTATCCTTTCTGTTGCGTTGGGTCAAGCAGGAGGTGATCACCTTATACAGTGTGGGTATGCAGGTGATTAGCCTATACTTAGCCGGGTCATGTGTGTTGTGTTGGTCCTTTGGTAGGAGGTATGTAATACCTTCGGTCAAGAACAATGGCATTTTTGCTGGGTTAAGAAAAACATTAATAAGATTAGCCAGCTGATGGTGCATACACCAGAACTTTTTGAGCCAGTAGTTCTGGATCCCGTCGAGACCTGGAGCTTTCCAGTTATGGGATTCCTTGATTATTCTTGAAATTTCCTCGGTGGTAAATGGCCCAAACTGCATCTGGCTGTAATCTTGGCAGATTTGGTGTTCTTCATTGATCCAGCCAGCTGCGATGTTACAATCGGCTGGTGTGGAAAGTTGGTTTCCCCAGAACTCTTCTACCTGCTCTCTATTGGGATATCTATTATCTGCTATATTAGGTGGAGAGTTTAGCTTACGGTAGAAAGTCTTTTCTGATCGTTGGAAGAGCACATTGTCTCGTTTTGGGTTATTGCTAGTCTTGTACCTCTTTAGCCGTCCTGCAATAACAGAGAGCTTCTGTTTCAGCGAATCAAGGCATTGCTGAGCAGTAACATTCGCTGGATCTTGTTGTGAATGATATCGGACACGATTCATAATTTCTTCAACTCGCCTTTGCAGTCGACTAGTTCTTGTGCCCCTGATATACTCCGTCAGCTGTCCTATATCTATTTGAAGATTTTCAATTTTCTTATTTAGACGTCTTTCCCATGGTGGTGTGTTGGGTTCTGTTCTTGCTGGTCGGCGCTCTGTTGTAACTTTAATTTCTAGAGCTCTAGCTATAACAGTCGCGGCACAGTAGATGGTCATATGTAAGGAATCCAGAGTGTAGGCATCTGAAACATAAGCTGGTAAAATCCGATTGTTCATGATGTCTAACATGGCACCCAGTTTTTTGGATGAACTAATTTTTGGCAGTGCCGGTCTTCTTAACAGATTGCTTCCATCATACTCCAACACCGCAGCACTCATTTCCGTTGACAGTTTTTGATAAAAGAGTTCAGTGTTGTCCTGTTGAGTTTCGTCATTCAGCTGTTCCTGTTGTTCTTGGACCTCAGGTTCCGGTTGATGTAGTTGTTGTGGTTGTTGCCTGTCCACAGCGATGTCAACTCTCATGCCGTTGTTGGGTTGTTCTTGAGTCTCTGGGTCTAGCTGTGGCGCAGGTTCTGCGGTTTGTTCATTGTTATCATCGGTGATTCTTATCTCTCGTCCTATTTCCCATTTGATGATGTTAAGTCGCACTTCTGAGATTAGTTTATTTCGGAGAATAGCTCTGTATTGGTCTGCTATTCTTTGTTGTGACACTTGTAGGTGTGGATATTCCCTACAAAATTCGGCATGAAGCTGTTGTCTATAGCCGATTGTTTCTCGTCCTAGTTCAGTCACCCTATAAAAAATGCGCATTACTGTTTCATTCATGGATGTTGTCCATTTCATGCGCTGCCTCGGAAGTCCCGCCTGAGTTAGCGCTGGATGAGGTTCCTGCGCAGCACCTTCGGAGGGTGGAGCTCTCGTTGTTGTTTGGCTCTCATGTTGTTGGGCTGTAGCTTTTTGTGCGACAAGGGTTCGCCTCCTCAACACCCTGCCACTTGAAGTTTGCGATGTCGAAATCTTGCTCCCCCCATAATCCGTGGAGCAGACCGCTTCTGCGGTGTGGGATTGTGGACCACGGGTCCTACTCACCTGGGGTACATTATGTTTTGCAGTCGACATTTCATTATTTAAAATTTAAAAGTTCTCCCCATTTAATCGCCTCCTACGATTGGTTGAGGGAAACCCAGGATCTATTCGTTGCCGGGTCCAGTCGGAAAGCTGAAAGAAAGTGGCTCCTAAGGAATTATGTAGGAATTGAGTGTAAGTGGATCAGGGCAGAGGGATGTTTAAAAGATAAAAAAAGGATATGGTTAAAGGTCAGCGGATAGCTGACGTTGCTGGCTGTACTGTCTACGCATTACAGTAGCGACAAGTATACTGCTGGCTGCAGCACACTGCCGGCCAGAGAAATTTGCTATTATTACTATTATAATTATTGAGCGAAAATTGGGAGGAACTACCAGGGTTATCATAATCCATATTAACCTCGTCTAATTTATTTATCGTATTTAGTATAACTGCCGCTTTCTCTTTTTCCTCTTTACTAAGGGAATGTGCTTTTTGTGATAACGACTTTATAAAATCTGAATTTTCGTCACCCTCTATCGGGGGGATGCTGGTCTAAAATGTGAATCTGATTCCGTACTTTTGTAACTTAATGGCCTAGAATTCGGGAATAATAGCGCCTTATCGTGTGCCTCTTTATCATAACCTTGTGATCTCGTAAGTATTGTTCTTTTTTTGGGCTGTTACTTACCGCTTGCGTATAGCTTCTTTTGGATTTTAGATTTTGAGAATGAACGAATTCTTTTCTCTGGTTTACCAAGATTATATCATTTTGTCTATTTTCTGTATTGACTTTAAGGGTTGGGAAATCTTGTGTTAAAAGTGAAAATGAATTAGAAATATGATCGGGTAACCTTTTTTATCTCTCGACGTGGAGAAATTTCTGGGACACGCTCTATTTGCTTCATAAAAGTTTAAATTTTCCGTTGCCATCAAGAATTTAATCGATTGTTGTCTAACATATTTTGGACATTTCTTACTTACCGATCTGTGTAACAAACTTTCACAATGATAACATTCCATATCGCATTCATTATTAGTCGTATCAACTTCATGTTCCTTCCCACAATTAAAACATTTATTTTTCCCCTTAAAATTTTTTCTCGTATGCCCATATAACAAACAATTAAAGCACTGAGTTACTGGGAGAATATATAATGAGACTGATGACGCAATCCCAAAAACACCAACAAACCCCGGTAAAATTGTACCTTCAAATGTTAGGAGAACCGTGCCTGTAGGAACAAAATCAAATTTATCATCTCTATAAACTTTCCTGTTTAATCTTTTTGCATACAAAATTTTACAAGGTGCCATCGTGCAATCACTCAAATCCTTTTCGGTTATGGAGGAATCAATATATCTAATAATACCCTTACAAATAGCATGACTATTGGGAATATACATTTTATATCCCAAATTAATTAAATTTATATTATTGATAAAATTGTTGGCAGACTCAAAATTAGTGAACTCAACCCCCACTCTATTCTTTCCTTTTATAGAAATCTTTTTTAAGTCTCTAATTTTCAAATTATACACATCTCTAGCTATGCTATCCGAAATATTTTTATTTTCATTACATTCTTTCTCAATAAATACCATAAATGGTCCAAAATCCGTGTTTTTATAAGAAGGTATATAAATCTTTTTTTGATAGACTTGAATATTTTTTGTATCATTATTATCTTTAGTCTGTATGTTTTTATCTTTTTTATTGGCAAATTCGACAATCTGCGACATACATTCCATGTCCAAGGGGGGAGAATCCCCCCCCCCCCTCGACGCGGATGCCATCGTTATACCCTTATTTAAATAATATCCCTTAAAATTAAACTTACCAGAAAAGAGTCTAAAATGGTAGGAAAGGTGATCTAAACACAGGAAAGGGTGAGTCTAACACGACACAAGAATCTGTAAATTCGCGAGAGCAGAAAAGTATCGACCGTCTGTCACGACAGCTGATCGAAGAGTCCATCAACAATCATCGCCATAAAGTAGCAGACTTGACAGCAACCTATGTTTGACAGCGTAGGTTAGATAAGGGGGGAATTTGACAGAACCAAAATCAGAGTTGGTTTCTAGTTTGGCGCACTAGCGTCGTCTATTGAAATGTATTCCCAACTAAAAATGTCGTCTCAATTCTTTCATAGGGAGTGCTCAGACTCTGGTATGTACTCATAGGTAAGAAAGACACTTGAACAGAATTGTAAAAAATGCACAGTTAAAATCATTATTTCTTTAACAATTCTACTTGTATTATGCATAAATTTTGTATTTGAGACATTGATTTCATAAGAATATTTTTTGTCTTGTGTTTTTTTCTAAAATTAGAAATAAAGGTACTTTCAAGCTTTTGTATTTCCTGGTTACCTTATACATCTGGGGTAAAAACATTTTTATAAAAAATACATTTTTTTCTGGAACAAGACTTAAAAATCTGTTTTCCTCTTGCGCACTCAATTCGTTGACATATTATACAACCTATACCCCTGAACCATGACTAGCACATTGGTTTAAAAATTATTTTTTCAAAAATTCAAGCATTTCTTGGTCGTAAGTGTTTTATTTGTACAATCACTCAAGATATTGTACGGAAATGCAAATCATGTAACTAAAGTACTCTGATAGCACGGTTTAAATTGTTGGTACAAATTACTACTCGTAGCTGATAAGTGACAGTGAATATTTCAAAAAAAAATAGATTTTTTTAAAATCACTGAGTGGATTTTCATATTAGATAAAAGAAAAATATATATAAAATTAGACTCAGTTTAATAGCCATTACGAAGTGAATATAATTTTTTTATCCACAAAGATGGTTGCACCAACACAAGATTTGCTTGGAGGATACAAAATTCCTGTTGTGGGATATGGAACCGGGGTATGTAGACTCTCTGAAAAAAATAATGAATATTTATATTGTCAACTTTAGGGATTCTTAAGGATATGCTTCATTTAACAATAACCAATGCAATTTTTTTTAAAATCTCATGTATGTATAGATCTGGGTCAAAAAAGAAAAAACATTAGACGGTAGAAGCAACAGTGACATAAAAAATCAAAAAGATACGAATATTACAAAGATTTTTCCACTAGTCACATTATTATTTAAACTTTCTTTTCTTGGTTAATTTATATTATTGATTTTATTTTGTATAATTTTTCGAAATTATTTCAACTTTTTTAAATTGTTTTTTTGTGAGGTTGTCCATTAGAAGTAACGGAACAAAAGATTATAGGGAATTTAAATATGCATCCTATAAATGACGTTTTGAAGCATTTGTAAAATAAAATATGTTCTGCTTTATAGTTTGAAAATACAGGCATTAGGTATTTATTTTTATATCTTAAAAGGAAAATTCCTTTGTATTTTGTTTATATAATTTTCCACATGTTTTGGGTAATGTTTTCATTTGAATTGTAGTAAGATTTCCATACTTATTCAAAATTTTATGATATTCTAGCAAATTATTACCCATGCTTTTTAATTTTTCTTGTTTACTTGCTGCCCTTTTTTACTCACAAGGAAGGTATCCGAAGTGTCCTGCTTCGATTTTAATGAACCTTCAATATGTTGTAGAGGGTACAAAAATAAGAGACTTGTATTTATTTATTTGCGGAGATTCATTATATCAGGGTGAAAACTGCCCTTAAAGTTTACCCATAAAAATAGTATTTTTGAAATATCTCAGGTTCTAAGTGAGATATTTTACAAAACAAAATGAGAGTTACTCGAAATAATGTTAAACTATGGTATTTTCACCCCCAAGGATGTCATCCTTGTCCTTGTCCCACACCTTTAATCGCCGAATAAAAGGTTTTTTTATCGGCGATTTCCGACTTCCGCATAGTCAAAAGCTTCTTTAATTTGGAAGCTTTCGGAGAAGATTCCCTGTTAGGCCGCGATGGTTTTCGTACAACCACATCACTTATTATGTTGATTTTCGGCTCCTTCTCCGTCCAACATTCGAGGAATTGCGCAGCCGACTGCACCAACTCGTCGCGACCATCATTCAGGGCTCTGTCTTCGGCATCTTCTTGCTCCCTGCCGTTCCAATTTTCGAATACCCCCGGACTTAACACTTCCAAGCCACTAATGTTTTCCCACATGCCTTGTTGCGAACCGCAGCTCACGTCAAGAGCATCCAAAAGAGACCTTACACTCGGTGACATCTTCGATACTACAACTCACACTATAACTTTATCTTACTACTGCACTGTTTGGTGTTCTGACGAACTGTGAGGAGCTCGAGCCATAAATTTATGCACGTATTTTAATTCCAAAAATTACGAAATTTAATGGAATTGTTTGAAAATATTTTTTTCACGAATACCATAAGTAACTTAAGTTGACGGGTTTCGGGGTTTCTAAAAATAAGCCAGTAAAAGAGGGTGAGCCACCCCCGAATAGGTTTTATTAAAATTCCTAGTTCTAATTGAGATATCTTTACAAAACAAAATGGAAGTTATTTGTTATTTGAAATGATGTTGAATTATGGTATTTTCACCCCCAAAACACATCATCCCTTATTTCTTATAACGGTAACTCATCTATTAGCGCACATAATTTAATTCTAAAAATTATGAAATTTAATGAAATTGTTTCAGAGTATTTTTTTCGCGAATATGATGTTTTTAGAACACTCTCTATAAGCCAAACTAGTTTTAAAATGTATGCGAAATAGACACCCTGTAAAAGAAAAAATATGTTATTAGTAACTGAGTTTTTGTTCTAGGGAGGAGGAGACATTGAAAAATCTCTAAATTTAGCACTGGAGGCAGGTTATAGACATATTGATACTGCCTACGCTTATGGAAATGAAGAGGAAATTGGTAAAGTTTTAAAAGAATGGTTAGACACTGGAAAGATAAAAAGAGAGGAACTTTTTATTGTAACAAAATTACCTTCCTCAGCCAATAGTCCCGACAGGTAATACGAACTATTAAGGTAGTACATACTATGTTCGTGTATTTTTGAAAGAATAATATCAATATTCATTTGAACTAATTTTATTTTTATCTCGATCTTTATAAAACATTTTCATTTATTTTTCAAGCTTAAAATTTTTGTAACACTTTTTTATACTAAACTCTTTGATTGTTATTATAAAATTATTTAATTTTTTTTAAATTAGATTATAAGAAAGAATGTACTTTAAAGTAAGTGACTTTTTAGGGTTGATGAATCTCTTAAAACATCATTAAAACGTCTGCAGTTGGAATATGTCGATCTTTATTTAATTCATCATCCTATTTGGCGTGAGCGTAAAGATCCAAACCAGAAATTTGGTGAAAGCCTTGTTTATCCCACTGATCATATAGCACTATGGAAGGTAATGTTTTTTTTCGTTATTAAGCTTTATTTGTTAAGATGTTCTGGTGAATTTTTACAAAGTTTCACATTTCGTCTTAATATTTCAGTGTGTTGAGATTCTTGCACTTTGAATTAGAAATATTTTATTAATCTTCCTATCGAGGGTTCAAATTGCAGATGATTTTTTTTTCATTTTGCAGAAATCGAAAAGATTCACCGTTGTTCGGTAGATACAAAAATAAACTTAATTGGTTACATAATTTCATATTCATGTACTACTTTCTTCAGAAAAACTTGTAATTCCTGTGTCCAGCTTTAACATTCTAAGAGTAATAAATAATAAATTTCAGATATATAGTTAGCAAGCAGAATAATAGAAGTTTTCATTTTTGAATAGATAAGTGGTAATACGAATGTTATTTCTACAAACATCTAGGCGCACCTCAATGAATATCGATTGCAAAGCTTCGTGCGCTAGGCATGTGCGACATTTTTAATAAAGTATCGATATTCAGTATCGATCCGTATCAGAAATAGTATCGGTACAGGAAGATCTTATAGCGAAAAGGCAAAAAGATATCGAAATAAAATGAGAAAGAAATAGAGACAATTATTATTAAGTTTGAGGATTAAACTATATATTTCATTTATATTTAAGCTTTTTTCCAATCTTTCGAGAGAACAATTCAATAAGATGATCATTCAGGCTACTATATAATATCAACTGCACAGCTAAGAGGTTTGCAATGTAATTTTTTGCTTCTGATGGCCTCCAATAATGATTTTAATAGTGTTACTATTTTTTAAACTTCATTCCATTTCTAGTGAATTTATGTCTAAAGTCTCTTATAGTAATTTAAAAGGTTTGTCTGGTTGGGAATATATCGATCTCGTAACATTGATTGCAGCTATGATTTTTAAATTCCTCCATGTGGACATTTGATCAATAATGAAGTTATCTAATCAAAAAATACTTTCATACAAGCACTAATTTATTAAAAATGAATACAGACAGAAACAGTCGCTACCCTTACTGCCCTAACCTTTGCTTCTAAGCATTTATTTGAAGTTTTATTACACAGAAACACTTTTTTGAATTTTTTTCGCCAATATAAAAACTTTTCCCATCAATCTTTTATCTTTGAGACTAAATATTCAGATACACCTTCGCCATTAACAGAATGACCAAAAAGATATATTCAAATATACAGATTTAAAGAAATGTTACGATTGTAAAGCTCGAAAGCCCATTAGAAAACATTCAAAAACTCTATGCTTTAGTTCTGCTAATTCTTCCAACTTCTCTAAAAAAATATAAAAAATGAGTTCGAAAGAATTCATTTCAAGGTTTAACATATTCTTTACCTAGATGTTTTAGTTTTACGAGAATCTTTAAATTAGCGAAGTTGACAAAATTAACATTACATTTATTGTATGTATAAGTTCTATACACTCGATATTATATCTTCAAGAATAAAACAAAATACCTACCCGGATGGTTCCTTTTCAGGTGAGCACTTATGTCGGAATATTTAGAAAAATTTATCTTACAGGTGATTCTTATTTCAATCCGTAAACTTATAAGTTCAGCACAAAAAAAATTCAATTCATCTACTATTACTCACATCAAAGGAATTCTCTATTAAAAAAAATGTGTTATTGTTAATTATTACCAACGCAACATACTTTACCGAACATACAGCCCCCACAAAATTATACAAACATGCAGAAACGAAAAAACATTACAAAATGCTGGTTCACCAAACTGAGAACTGTTGATGTTGCGTTGTTAACAGATCAGCTATCAAATAAAGCACCGCGCATGTGCGAAGGTTTGCAATGGATATTCATTGGGTGTACCGAGAAGCTTTTTGTTATTTTTCACTTTTTTTTAGTTTTTCTAAAAATTGTGTTGTGAACTTTCGATTTTCCACTGTAGAATTATTTATTCGAAATTTGTTAGATATAGATTATTTCGAAATTTACTTTGAAATAAAAATGAAATTGTTATAGAAAATGGAGGAGCAAGTTGATGCTGGCCGCACTAAAGCAATCGGAATATCCAATTTTAATATAGCACAAATCGACAGAATATTAAAGATCGCTAGAATAAAACCTGCGGCGCTACAGGTTGAAAATCATATTTATCTACAACAGAAAGAATTGGTAAAATTCTGTCAGGATAATGGAATAGTAGTGATAGCGTATTCACCTCTGGGAGCTCCTGGAATATCACAATACAAAGAAGATTCTGGACTACCGTAAGTTTAATGTATTGTTGATATTTCTACTAAACATTCTAAATAAATTTTGTGTGTATGAGTAAAAATTAAATAATGTTTTGATATTTGAAAAATGCGTATCATTCCATAAACATTTTATAAATTTTCAAAGGAAGTTTACGAAATTATTTATATAAGGTGTGGTTGTATCTAGTATTTAAAGAACTTCTAAAAAGTGAAATAAAACATTCAAATCCGTATTAAAACAGTCATTCTGATGATGTCTGCTTAAAACGGAAAGTGATTCTTTTCAAAGTATAAAATGCAATACAGTTGAGTTTACTTTCGAAGTATCCTGACGATCTGACTAACCATACGCGCCAAAAAAATGACACTTCCTAGTTGTAAATCTGAATTCAGTTAAAAAAATTTCCCTAAATAAAAAATTACCATTGTAAAATACTTTTTAAATAAAATACCAGAAGTGTTTCAATAGAAATAGCTAAGAAACCTTTATAATTAATTTTATTTTATTGCAAATGAGTTATGACCAACCCTTTTTTTAGAACACATGTGATACTTGACCCTACCGTTGCAAAAATTGCTACAAAGTACAATAAAAGTCCAGCACAAATACTGCTTAGGTTTTTGATACAGAGAAATATCGTGGTTATACCCAAGAGCTCTTCCGCACATAGAATAAAGGAAAACTTTGACGTATTCGATTTTGTCTTAAAAGAGGAAGACTTTAATACACTGCGCGGATTGGAGGTTGGCGAAAAAGCTAGACTAGGTTTCGGTGCACCTCCGAAGGAAAAGTAAGTATTTTGCGATCAGCATTTCTAGGAAATCCGCTGAAATGAATTTGATCGATGTAGATTGAATTATTTTAGATAATTTTTTCAGTTGAAGGTAAATTTTGTCTCAAAGATACTAACCTAAACTAATTTTATTACTTTTACATTACTGTTAACTAAAATAATCTAAATTTATGAAAGTTGAAACTTTTCCTTTGAAATATTACTTCCTTCTCTCGAGATTATTTAAGCTATGTTTGATAAAATTGTTAAATTTTGGAGATAATACAGGAACAAATATTACCGACAGCTGTGTAGCATGAGGTGTCTTCTCTTCCGAATGCCGCGCAATCCGTTTCTGTAGTCAGATCAGTCTGGCCATGACCTTCGATTGTAGAAGAGCTGTTTGTTTTGTTTTATCAAAAAAATGGTCAGTGGAATAATAAAGCAAAGAATTGTTGTGAAATTTCACATGAAACTTAGAAAAATCGTTACTGAAATTTCTTGTTTATTAAAAGAAGTGTGGCAATTAATGGTTGTCACGAGTGCCAGTTTTTGAGTGGTTTCAGCGTTCCCAAGATGGCCTAGAAGACGTTGAAGATTATTTATACTCGGGTCGCTCTTGCATGTCAAAAACGGATGACAATATTGAAAAAATCGGCAATCTGATTCGATCTGATCGTCCGTTAACTGTTTGTGCTATTGCTGAAACTATAGGAATTGACAAAAAATGTGCAAATTTTACATAACAATTTTAACATGCAAAAAGTGTGTGCGAAAATGATGCCTAAAATTCTCACAATCAAACAAAAATAAGCTCGTGAAAGTGTTTGTACCGACATTTTGAATGCCATTGAAAATGATCCGAACTTGTTCGAAAGAGTGACAACATGTGACGAATTTTGGTTTTTCACTTATGATTCAGAAACTAAGCACCAATGCATGCATTGGAAGGACACAAATCAAGATTTAAAACGATGATGGTTGTTTTTTTCGATATTCATGGGATTGTGTACCTTCACTTCATTAAACAACATTGCTACCATCAAGTTCTTGCTTAATATCGACTCGAATTGGGGAAAAACAAGTCATAGGTTCTAAATCAAGACAACGCGCCAGCTATTCTGCATTGTCTGTCAAAAAGTTTCGGGCCAAGTGCAATATTTCAGTGTTAGACTATCCACCTTACCTTGCACCATGTGACATTTATCTGTTCCCCAAGGTGAAATCTGCATTAAAAGAAACAATATTTCAGTTCGTTGAAGTTGTGAACGAAAAAAAGGCACGTGTCATGAAGGAACTCACTGAGGAAGACATCCAGCACTGTTTCGAACATTGGAAAATTCGCATGGAGCTTTGTAGGGATAGAGGAGGGGTGTGTATTGAAAGGGATAATAATTTAATACGAGGGTCGTTTTAAAAGTCCATGCAAAAATTAAAACTACTTAATTTTTTGGGATTTATTTATTTTAAAACATAGCCTCCTTTTAGGCTTATACACTTCGTCCAACTCTGCTCTAGTTTGTTGATCCCTTCCGAATAATACGATTTGTCCAAGTCTGTAAAATAGCTATTCGTTTCTGCAATCACCTCGTTTGAATGAAATCTTTTTCCTGTCAGCCTTTTTTCATATTGGGGAACAAATAATAGTCCGAGGGAACCAATTCTGGAGAATAGGGGGGATGTGAAACGGGTTGGAACCCTATTTCCATTAATTTTGCGGCCACAACTGCTGTGGCGTGAGCTGGTGTGTTATTGTGATTGAAAAGGACTTTTTTGTGGACCAGTTGTGGACGTTTTTCTTGCAGCTCGGTTTTCAAACGGTCCGATAACTGAATAATTTTCACCTGTATTAGATTTACCCTTTTCCAGATAGTCGATGATGATTATTCCTTGCGAATCCCAAAAGACAATCGCTATAACCTTCCCGGCCGAAGGAATGGTCTTTGCCTTTTTTGATACATATTCCTCGTTGGCATCCCATTGTTTAGGTTATTCTTTGGTCTCAGGAGTATAGTGATGTATCCATGTTTCGCCTATAGTGACGAAACGACGCTTAAAGTCCTGAGGATTTCGCTGAAACAGCTGTAAACCGTTCTTGCGACACTTCATGTCCAAATATTGGTGTAAAATATTATCTAACTGTTCATTCGAGATGCCCGCAGCACTAACAAACTCACGCACCTTCACTATTCTGCCATCCATCACCATTTCATGGATTTTGTCAATGATTTCTGGAGCGGTAACTTCAATAGGGCGTTCAGAACGTTCAGCGTCTGTTGTGCTTATATGGCCACTCTGAAAATTTTGAAACCTCTTATAAACTATTCTAGTCGAAGGTGCACAGTCACCATAATGTTTATCAAGCTTCTGTTTAATCTCCTGAGATGTTTTGCCTTTCATAAAATAATTTTTAATGAACATATCATTTTTGAGAATCTCTCGACTTCTTCGATTCAAACGAATGTCCAACACAAAGAAATAGACCGAGCCTACTGAAACTTAGTGTGTGTTCTTCCAAGAGATGCTACTAGCTGAAAATATCCTTGATAGGCACCAGTAGTGCCTTCTCGCTGACCTTGCACAGACAAATAAAATGTTTTGCAGCAATAGTTTCGTTATTTCATAGCCACACCTCGTACCTTAATTATTTTAAATTTAAATCCGATCTATGTTAATAATAAACTCCCTGATTTACCAACAATATTTCACTTTAAAACTAATTTAAGTTGACAATAAATTGAGTGTGCAAATGATTTTTAAACCAGGAAAAATGGAAAATTTATCTCTAGGTTTTCGTCCTTAATTTTCATATTGTTGTTTCTCGACTATGATATAAATTTTTATTCTCAGTGCGGACAGTTTGAATCTTAATGTGTATTTTTCGGTTTTAGTCTCATAAATAATGAGGAATTAAATAGATACATTTTGAACGGCACCATTCTGAAATTAGTCTCTGAGCTTCATAACTTGTGTGTATTATTTGATGTTTAGCTTTCTTTTAGTAACCATATTAATAAAATAGTTCAGAAGGATTTTAAAGATTTGGAATTTATTGGAAAATATAGTAGATATTTTACTGCTGATTCATTTAGTGTACTATACTGTTTTTTGGTCCGCTCGGATTTTGAATATACCTCTATGACTTTGTCGCCGTTTTATCAATGTTATGTTCAATTGATTGAGAGAGTTCAACATAAATTGTTGCTTATATTAGCCTTCAAAGGAAATATACATATCTATAGAAATTTTGATTAGTGGATTCATTGTGATATTTTAATGAACTTGATTCGTGAGATCATTGAGAACGAAGTATTATTGCACGGATGTGATATTCATGTTTAAACTTTTAAATGGAATTGTCCGCAGTTCTAGTTTATTACAATGAATTAATCCTAATCCCCTCCATAGAACCGGAAATAGTGCCACGTTCATATATCGTTGCATCGTACTAATTATGGCTCTTTCACATATGGTTTGCTCACTCAATGATTATGGTTTGGATCCCTTCACAATGAGTTTGCCCCTTTGTCGAAGGCGTCTTATTGCTGTACTGCGTGCAGACTTTCTCCTTTCCTCTTTGTGGCATGCTAGTTTTATTATTTATATTACTGCATCGATCTTTCTTACATTTATTTATATTATCTTGGTTTTTATTTTTTTTTTAAACCATTGTAAAATGAATTTTCCGTTGACATAAAGTAAATAAATAAATTGTAACAATATATGCGAAATTGAACTGAGTAACTAGAATAGTTAACTTTTATTGCATTTAGAACCGGTTTATATCTTCTTAGTGAATTTCAAAACATAGATCTTTTGATTTTAGAAACAAATGATTCAAATAAAATATCGCAACAAATCTTTTCATATGAAAAGCACTTTTCAATGTGCAAAATTTATCCTTTCTACCAGCAACTTTCTTTTTTAAGTACAGATCTGCATTCGAAAGCTATTTATTTAATGTAAATCCTGTCATATATCACAAATCCCTCTCTAACCAAAATTTAAGTAAATATACGTAATGGAATCATGAGTCAGAAAGACAAATTGCTGGTGATCACTCAGATGTAAAATATTACATAAAGAGTTTTTTGATGCTATAATTTTACAAAAATATTTTTTCAATGTAAAAATTAGGATAATTAGACAATTAAAAATATAGTTGTGTAGAGTATTGTATACGTCATCAAATTAATGGTTATCGTAAGATTATTCTCTGATACTTATGTATACGTATTTATTTTTGTCGGTTTATTAACTTGAAAAATTTTGTCCTCAAATGTTTTAAGTTCCAATCACTTATTATTTTAAATCGTATGTGTTAGTAATGGTCTTAACTCAAATCCTGATTTTTTATATACGACTAAAGATTATAATAGCTAATAAGCTATAATAATTTTTCATATAACTTAATCTTTAAATATTGTTGCTTAGCCACAAAAATTAGTGTATAGTGCTTTTAATAAAATGCTCTATTTTTTCTAGTGTTGTAGCTCATCCAGAATGGCCATTTCCAAGAAATGAAAGTTATTACTCGTTCCATCCAACACTAAAAAACTAGAAATTTGGTATTTTATTTAAATAAAAATAGATTTACTTAACAAATGTATGTTTTTTTATATTGCAATAAATACACACAAATAAAATTACTTTTCTTATACTTGTCGAACCTTTCTAATACAAATTCAAGCTTTAGTGACTGAAAAGTCGTGTCCAGCAGACCAACAACAATAAAAATTTATATAGCAACGAGGTAACGACGATAAGTATTGTCGTAGTACTACGGATCGAAATTAAAAATCACGACGTCTGGTCAATAAACAATACCACTTATAATCAATATCCTACCGACACGTTCCGCCTGAAAATAAGTTCAAATACAACATCCAAATATATATAAGTACGTCAACACACGGTGTCTGGGTAAAGGCGTCAATGGACCCACTGATGAGTCCAACCGTCGACGTCGTGGACGAAACACCGCTGTAAAATTTTGGGTCTAATATTTATCAGATTATATATCGCGTGCGAATACAACATGGCATCCCTGGACATGGGACCTTTGCGGGGTTTGTCGGAATAGCTCTGAATCTTCAGGGGAGGGACCCGACAGGGTTCAGAGTGGGACTCGACGGTTTCTTAGGGGAGGGACCCGCTAAAGCCGTCTAGAAGACCTAATTCCGATACCATGACTCGGGGATTCTTAAGGGAGGGACCCGCTAGATTCCTGACATGGAATTTACCTCCGCATTGAGTCTGCCTTACTAGCGACTGGATCCGCGTAATTGGGGCTGAAATTTGCAGCGCGTCATTGAGTTCTTAGGCACCCAGCTTTCTATTTTGATTCGTGAACAAGACACAGATCACGGAACAATATGGAAAGTGGTTGCTTGAAGGGGGGCGTGTCGTAGTACTACGGATAGAAATTAAAAATCACGACGTCTGGTCAATAAACAATACCACTTATAATAAATATCCTACCGACACATTCCGTCTGAAAATAAGTACAAATACAACATCCAAATATATATAAGTACGTCAACACAGGGTGTCTGGGTAAAGGCGTCGACGGACCCACTGATGAGTCCAACCGTCGACGTCGTGGACGAAACACCGCTGTAAAATTTTGGGTCTAATATTTATCAGATTATATATCGCGTGCGAATACAACAGTGTCATTAGTTATTTAACATTATTGTCAAAAAATTTAATCTGACCAAGCTTTTAATTTTAAAATTTATTGCATCATTCCACCTCCAGACCGTACAAAAGCTTTTACTTCTCCACCTCGAATTGAGACTAGGCGTCTGTCGATTCAAATCATTTAAACAAGTTAATAAACCACCTTGTTTAAATGGTTTGAATTTCCTATATAAAATGGGTGATACATAAATAAAAATTCTCTGTTACGCTGATGACGCTGTGATATGTGCCGAAAATGAAGACGACCTCCAGAGATTGTTAAATACCTTTAATCTTACGGGAAGAAAATATAATATGATTATTTCAGCCGAAAAAACTAAATGTATGACAACCTCAAAAGAACCCCTCCGATGCAAACTAGAACTAGATTGTCGAATAATACAACAAGAAATGAGTTTCAAATATCTAGGAATCGACATAACTAGTTATGGCAACATCGAAGATGAAGTAAGAGGGCAGGTGGCCAAAGCAAACAAAGTGGCGGGTTGCCTCAACGACGTGATCTGGCGAAACACACACTTACAACAAGAAACAAAGGTTAGGATCTACAAAACCACAATTAGAACTATTATGACATACACCTCAGAAACACGGCCAGAGACGACAAAAACGGAACAACTATTGGAGACTACAGAAATGAGAATACTTCGACGAATAATAGGAAAAACGCTACTAGACAGAGAAAGAAGCGATAATATCAGGCAATCATGCAACACAGACTATATTAATGAGTGGGTCCTACAACGTAAGACACAATGGAACAAACACATAAGCCGAATGACAGAGGATAGACTGGTAAGGATCGCACGAGATAAATCGCCTAGTGGTACACGCAGTAGAGGTCGACCACGGAAAAGGTGGAGCGATAATTTAAGTCCGGAATGAGGAAAATCGAAGAAGGAACAGGTCAGGGACCTATTATAGAAGGTAGAAGAAGAAGAAAAATTTCTTAGAACACCTAGTAAATTTGCCAAATTTATTGGATGATACCCACATTAAAGGTTAGAAATCATTTATATAAGAATGTATCTAATCGATTGATTAAGAAAATGATGCTCTTGCAAATTGTCCATCCCGCTTACCGGATTTAACGCTTATGGAATACTTTTTATGGGAAATTCTGAAACAGATCATATACTATAGACCTATAAAGACCGGAGAAGATCTACAAATATTAAAATTATTGCAAATTAAAATAGTATATAATTAATTTTATTTTTTATAATGATATTTTTTTTTGTACAAATATATTATGTATTATTGTTGTGCTTCACAATAAAAATCCATAGAACTTTTAAAAACTTATTTCATTCTATAAATGCTACGGATTCCACAAAGCATGCCATAAATTCTTCCTAATGTTTTATACATACAACTGTCCATCAGCCATGTTGTTAGGTCACTAATGTTTTTTACATTAAGGTGGGTACACACAAGACCATGCAATTAATGGCTCACTTACGATAAACACAACCTAATCTTTCCTTTTTAAAATATGTGACATACACTTAAATACATATCTAGTAAATAAATACAAAGTTACAGGTTCAGTCTTTTTGGTTGTTTAACACAACGACCAGATCTGGTTGCTTGCGAGTTCGGAACTCGATTTAGATTCAACAATCTGAAATTTATATTTTCAGCATTAGAAGCAATGTCCATGCCATTTTGAAGATTGTCATTAGGACTAGAGCTATATTTAGATTCTCTTAAGTCAACACGGTTTCGTCTTATAATTTTGCCGATACTATTTTTAACAATATTTGATTTAGGACTAAAGTCTTTATCAATAATTTAGCCAGGTTCCCAAAACGTATTATAGCGATTACAAACAGTTACATTCTGGTTAGTTACAATTTCCTGAAGATATCTGGCACTTTTATCATAATATGACTTATTTTTATTTAACCTTTAATTTAACTTATGCATTACATTTTCACAAAGGGTAGGTACTTTAGTTTTAGATACCATGTTCATTACCAGTTGTGTAGGAGAATAATTAATATATTTCAATGGTAAATTTTTATTTTGGCAATACCCACTGATTTTTCAGCCAAACTATTTGAATTTGAGCTTCTTATAATAAAATTAAAATTCTAATCTTTGCAATTTTTTTCATTTAATAAGTACCAAATGGAATGCTATCACAAACTAATTGGTAAGGACACCCAAATTTAGGAAAAATAATTTTTAATTTTTGGATAACTTCTTTAGCATTTCTGTCATGTAATAAAATAATCTTTAACCAATTTGACTATGCATTCATCCCTAAAACGTAAGAATGACTTGGTAAAAAAGTATCTGCCCAAATCCTTTCCCAAAGTCTTTCTTGTACAGGGCAAAGTGTTAAAAATTCTTTGATATTTTTTCTTGCGTACTTTTCACAAACTCTACATTCCTTGTTAAAAGTCTCAATAGCAATTTGTCGTGAACTCACTTTAACCTTTTCTATGCCTAAGTGACCTGTATGAAGTTTCTCAAGCATATCCTTTTATTTTTAAAAAACAAAATATCATTACATACTACATACAATATATCTTTTTAATTTAAAATAATGGTGAATATGAAACGGGATTTTATTTTTATTTTAATACTTATTATTAATAACATCAGTTGTTTATAAATCAACATCATGTTTTGTATCTTGTCTAAATTGAATATTTTTTCTTCTGATAAAGGTAAGTTATTCACTAAGGAATGTAAAGCAAAACTAATATCAGTATTATCTTTATTGTCACAATCAGGTACAGACAAAACATGCCTTGACAATGTATCTACTATACATAAGTATTTACCAGGTTTATATGTTACATTCAAGTGATATTCCAATAATTTAAGCGACATATGTTGTAGTCGTGATGTAACAGATTGTAAGTCTTTTTTAAATATAATGACGAGTGTTTATGCTCTCACCTGTAAATTAAATTCCTAGCGTTTCCTTTTCAACTGAAGACTATTTAATATTATTCTTATTAAGGCTTCTAGAAGCAAATGCATTTGGATGTCCATTTTGTAAAGGACACGCGTCCACTCCACCACGTAACGCATCAATTTCTACTTCAATCGGTACAAAGGGTTTAAAAAAATGCTAAAACAAGTGTATTTGACAATAAATATTAGTTGAATTAGAGTAACATCATATTTAGTAGTCCATGATCACTCAATATCTAAACTAGTTCAATTTCGCAAACGAGCTGTAACTTTTAACAGTATGCCTAGTAGTTTTAAAAAATATTTTTTTTTTGTTTCGGTTTGGGCATGTCAACAATCCTTTTGACATATGACTAATGTACCTTTATCCATTTTTCAGAAAAAACTTGACCCATGAATTTAACTTGCCCAGAATTCTATGTATTGAGCTCTTTGAGGTTCCTGTCTGTAGAGCCACTTGTTTTAACGACGTCATAGGCTATGACGCAAAATATCCCAGAATTGTAATTTCGACTTTTTTGTCATCGAGAATAGGTTTCTTTTATGCATTTTTGCTTTAACGGTGCCAACATTTTTGAAATTTTCCAATATTCGTTTAACACTGTTCCGTGACGGTTTCTATTTTTCTAGATATCTATTAGCAGATCTCTGATATGTTCTTGACAAAACGTTGTTACTTTCCTCATAGATAAAATGCGAGCCATAGTATTTTTTATAAAATATTTATAAAGTCTTTGCTTATAATCAGTCTCAATAAGATTTTACCTTAATTGGTTAGGTAACTATTAATCAACATAAACATTTGGCAATAAAATCAACAACAATCGTTAATAACACTGGTCGAAATAGATACCTAAGGATCCAAACAGAAGAAACATTTGGACTTTTACTGCCAGAACATTTTGCATGTGAACATTTTCCACAGCTTCTGCAGCCATACCAAAGTTCTTTTCCTTTGCCTGTGTCGAGACAAACGTTACACAGATTTTCTTCATCTGAGTATTCAGATTCATCATCGCAAATGTTGTTGTCATCAACTTCTTCATTTGATGACGCATCTTCATCACTGTTAAATAAAAATTTCTTTACTCTTTTCTTTTTTTCCTGTTCAACTGTATTCTTCTTTCGTTTAGAACCTTTGGCTTTAGCACTCGATTTTTTGTCCCCTTTTAATTTAGTACTTTTACCTTTGGCAACTTTATCACTTTTTTTCTTTGGTACTTTTGCCCTTGGCACCTTTTCCGATTGGTTTAGGATTTTTGGCACCCATATCCATAAGTTTCTTCTTATTTTCTTCAAACAACACTTTCATTGGTGTACTCGCCAGAATTTAAGAATGTTGTTTCTGCCTGGTAGTCTTCGTCGAAGAAATGTGGGGGCTAGGTTTCAGGCTTAAAACAGAGAGAGTAGAAACAAAATCAGAAGATGTGCTCGGCTGTGGTTGAAAGTTTTCGGAGTCATCAATTGTATTTGGTAAATCAGTTTGTTGCTGCTTTTGTAAATTATTCGATGCAGTCTGAACCGGAAAAGAATCAACTAGAGTTGTAAACGATGGGATGAATGTAGGGGGATAGTCAACATTCAACATGATTAGTTTTAGCTAATTCCCAAGCTTCTAAAGTGGCATGACTATTGTGATTATCCATTACAAGCAGAACGGGTTTTTCGGCTGTAGGCTTTGAGTGCTGTATAAAATGTTTTAACCACAGAATGAATATGTTTTCATGTGTCCAACCATTATGTGTGCAGGCGTAAATAGCTCCTGGTGGTCCATCTTTTTCCAGAAGGGGCGAGTGACATTGGCGTGGAAATATAAAAAGTGGTGGTATGAACAATCCTGAAGCGCTCATGGCATATATTACTGTAACATTTTTTTCCCTCTCCCAAGATGTCACTGATCCAACACGTTTTTGTTCTTTAGGAGCAATATTTTTTTCAGTTTCTTGTACTATGGTGACACCAGACTCATCCACAGTGTAAATGTTAGTTGCTTCAAATTTGTGTTTAACCATAACTGTCTCTAAATTTTCAAAAAAAAAATGGTTTATTTCCACTCTGTTGAATTAAAGTATTCTGTTAAGACTTGTGGCTTCGGGCTTTCTGATACTGAGATCGGGCTGTTGCTGCAAAAATTCTTATAAAAAATCTTTACCAGCAAGTTTGTTGATTTCATTAAATCGATTTGACACACCGAACTCCATAGCCAAGTCGTAACATATTTTACGAAATTGAGATTTTGTTAACCCGTAATACTTACTCGACATTTGACGAAGATGATCGGCCAGCTGTTTTTCTTGTTCATCATTGAACACTGCACCTCTTCCCAACTTTGGAGGGCGGCTGTATTTATCATTATTCGCTTTAGCTAATCTGTATCGTTTTTTAGCGTACTGTAGGGTATTCTTATGGCCTTAGCTACTTTGTACACAGATATGCCACCGTTTTGAAGGGTTTTGATGGCATTTTCTAATGTTTCTACAGTCCAAGAAGCTTTTGACGTCGTACGGGGTCTTTTTCGTGGCATCTGGAAAGGTTAATTAAATCATGTAAGCCAGTGAAAATTTCATAAACTGCAATGGGGCAGTAGGAGCCAAATTCCAATGATGCGGGTAATGGGAGTCATGACTAGCTCTCATTACCCGCATATCAACCACTTCAGAATTAAAAATATAATAAAAACACGTTATTCTCAATAGCAATTTCAGAAGCAGTACCATAAATTAGATAGATATGGTGATATATTTAGTGCGAATACAATACAATATGAATATATTTTAACACTTACTTTGAAAGATGAAATTTATAATTTTTTATAACCACGGAGCCAAAAACACACTGGGGGGGGGGGCGAACATTGCCGCGCACACCCGAGCGCCATTTGCACGAATATGATCATCGGATAAGGCTACACAGACACCGCTCTCATTACCCGCTGGCTCCGATTCCCCCACGTTGTGTTAGTGACATTTCTGTAATGCTCTATTGTTTCTTTTTCATCGCATTTTGCCGTCATGGTCAATTAATAACAAAACAAAAGCCGTACCTTCAAAAACTACAAATTTTTCAACAACCTTATTTAAAGTTACCCTTATTTTTAATGCTAAATAAGGTAACATTATAAAATAGGGGTTTACATTTAAAAAATTGACTTAACGATTTTTTCAAGTTAATATTTAATGTTAGTTTTTGACCATCCTGTATTTATTTATTATGAAAATATCAAAACAGTCCATTACAGTAGATCCCCTTCTAGAAGGAAACGAATACCAATTATGTGACAGAATTTGATTATAGACTCTTGCCGATGACATATCGAGGTAGCGTTAATAATCTTATCTATAATCATTTTTGTCCCATATTAATTAGTAACTATTTTAATAACCTACAATTAAATATCACCGTAATAAAGACACTCTGGAAGTCTGGTCGTTCAACTTCTCTCTTGCTGCTTTAGTACCAAACACTACGGTTATTAAAGCTTACCACAACCATGACTCAGATCTTTAGGACTCAGGAAAGGCTGCTAGTTAGTGGGTCAGAAGACATCTCTTGTTTTGTAGGTCACGCAATAGCGCGTCCGCGAGTTTATTCGCGTGAAGGTTTTAATTAGATTGAATAAAACAAGTTTCTCAAAACACTTAGTCTATTAACAAAATAATTAGAATAAAAACGAACTATTTACAATGAGAAACTTAAAACTAATAACAATTACGAAAAACTAACATAATTGCTCTTCTCGACCTTTATTTAACCAAAAACTTAAAAGCCAATTTTGGGAAAAAACACGTATAAATAGCTTAATAAAATATTAAACAAAAAAAAAGAAATAAAACGCGAAAAACAGCTATTTATATTACTTAATCGAACCGTATGAAAATCGCGAAATGCCCCACTAAAATAACACATGATACTCCCTTAACTTCCCGAATTAAATCAAAAACAAATCAAAGAAAACCTTCATTCCCGCCAAATATACACTACGGCACTGGGCTTATAGAATGATATCATCACCCTTATTCGACTTTCAGATTGGAACTAAAATTTACTATTCCTTAAAAGAGTGTATTCGAATCTTACACCCCCTCTCCCTTTGTTTCCAGTTTGTACCCAAATTACAAGATGGAACCCGGTAAACGACAATTTCTTTCCTTTTGAGTTCGAAGGTTTCGATCGTTATGTACTGAGGCGTTAGCTATTCTATACCGGATGTTTGATTCACGAATTGACCTGTGAGCATCTTAAGCTTAATTTTTATATAAACACAATTGATAAAACTATTCTATTTCTCCCTATAACTAAAGGAATAGGATAATATAACGTCTGTGAAAGAACCTGAGTGCCTTTTTATTCATAATGCTGGTATTTGAATCATTCTTTCTTGAATTGACCTGTGAGCATCTTAAGCTTAATTTTTATATAAACACAATTGATAAAACTATTCTATTTCTCCCTATAACTAAAGGAATAGGATAATATAACGTCTGTGAAAAAACCTGAGTGCCTTTTTATTCATAATGCTGGTATTTGAATCATTCTTTCTTGAATTGACCTGTGAGCATCTTAAGCTTAATTTTTATATAAACACAATTGATAAAACTATTCTATTTCTCCCTATAACTAAAGGAATAGGATAATATAACGTCTGTGAAAAAACCTGAGTGCCCTTTTATTCATAATGCTGGTATTTGAATCATTCTTTCTTGCAATCAGGAAAAACAGACGCTACATACCTCCTTTCACAGATCAAACGTTATATTACAGTATAATGAGTTTATTTGATTATTCTTTTGTTTCCTAATAATGGGAAAATCGTTCAATATTTTAATACATTTTAACGGTATTTCACATACCACATGTTAAAAAAACTACCCTTAACACGTCTGGTTTTACTTACATAATCGAGCAAGATTATTTTGACAGATTTATAGCCAAATCTTAGAAAGGGTCCTTTAGTTTTATGACTACGTAAATTTACTGAGTTTATATATTTGTAAGAAAACATTTGAACGACAAAGATAATAAAAGTTAAGCTCGATAACTGATTTATCCTTCCTTTAGACTTTCGTGGATAGTGATAAAAAATATAACTACCCTGTTCCCACGGCATATCTATTCACAGAGTGATTATTTAATTATTTATTTTAACAGAATATAGTTGACATTGAACAATGAAAAATAACTAACATTTGTTCCATTACAATTAAATAATAAAGGCTTCAATATGGAAGAAACTGATAGAGTTATGTTTATGCCTGAAAACGCCATTTTTGACATAAAAGTTAAAATATCTCAAAAACAGACTTAGGTATAATACAATATATGTCTTTAATTTTGCGTTCAACCTGAAAATGAAATAATATATCGGGTACTCCATTTACAATAAAAAAAAAGACATCAACTTCCGTATAACCGGAAGTGTCACCATCTTGAAAATATTTTGGTCGAATTATCTCCATCGACTTTGGCAAACTACCGATTTTAAAAAAATTTTCGAAGTCTATTTTCCGAAAAATCGATCGTGGCAGTTCATCACGGGACACACTGTATAGTATCGCTAAAAGAAAAAGAAAAAGAAATCTGAATAATTGTTAAGTTACAAATGTTATTGTATTACTGTTACCAATAAAGTGATATGAATTTTTTTTCCGAATACACACTCTTAAACTCTGATAACCAAATAATAAAAAAAAAATCGCAACGCTGCAGTTATCTCAATTTTAAAATTTACATGATTTCATTGTTTCATTTTATATAAGCTTTTTATTTATAAAAATGATTATTGTTATAATTTTAGGTGTTTTACTAAAATGCAAATCATGTAACCGAAACGCTCGTACAGATAACACCATTTGAATGAAAGCAGATTATTTTCAAAACATTTGTTTATTTGCTACTTGTATGACTGATTACTGAAAATGATATAATTTAAAATAAATAATAGGTGTCCTTCAATGATTTTAAGTGGATTTTTGTCGCAAATAATATAAATAGGTTTATAATTACGTGTGGCTCTAATTCAGTAATAATCACGAAGTGACAGTTGGCAGTTTATTGTATATTATTAATTTATTTTTTACTACAGACATGGCTGTACCAACACAAGAGTTACCTGGAGGACATAAAATCCCTGTTGTAGGATATGGAACGGCAGTATGTATACATTTTTGCTTAATATCTTTAATATATTTATTACTTCAACAGTTATTTAGTGTGGCAGTAAAATTTACCAAGTAATATAAAAAAATTGATTAGTTATTTAACTCTACTCGCGCGATAGATTAATTAAATAGCCAGAGCATTTATTATTTAGAAAATCAAATGATTGAACTGGTATATATATATATATATATATATATATATATATATATATATATATATATATATATATATATATTGCATACAAACCTTCAAGCTCATCTGGAAGCGATACCCTGTCTTAATTAAGGAGATCACAAATAAACAGCAAAAATTTCATTCTCTATGTTTGGATGTTCCTATGATAGAGTAAAAAGAGGAGAGAGAGCATAAAAGACAAAATCCAGTGCCTGTTTTGTCTGTTCTTAAGCCAATGATTTTGGTTAGGTTGGAGCAAAGAACATCTAAAATGCTTTTACTAAATGACTTGAAAATACCATAACACAAATGTGCTGGCAATTTCTAGAAAGAAATTTGAATTTAACACTGATGTAACAGTCAAAGTCATTTCATGATCTGAACTCAAAAGTATGGGTTTTCGTCTTCCATTGGCAGATAACCAGAGTTGTCAAAAATATTTCCTTAAAGGCTAGTCCCAAAGATAACCTCAGGTTTACTGTAAGACTCGCCATTTGATCTTACAACTTTAGTATCATTTTAACATACCAAAAAAAAATCGTAATATATAATTTAATACAACAAAAAATTGCCCTAAAAATTAAAAAATGAATTATCAACTGTTACATGTTTCAATAAATTTAATAATAATATTGATTTGTGCCAGACGCTAAATGACTAAATTCTATTAAATAAATCGAATAAAGGGCACATTTGCCACCAGGGACGCCCGTGTTTGTTTTGTTCCTACTTGGCGGTTCTAATAACACATTTTAAATTTATTTTGACTTACATATTTTGTCTTTACCGATATATTTACAATTTTTTTTCTGCTCCAGTGTATGTTTTTATTTTTTTTTTAAATACTCATTTACACTGTACAATGGTACCGCCTTCAGGAATATCGACCAGATCCCATGCTTGATTCTTTTTAAAAAACTGCAGTTCTTCCATTACCTGTCTCTATTTTTCTTTGTCGGGTCTTAACAAAGCGTTTTTAACTGTCACTGGACCATTGTTGGATAAAAATTTTCTAGGCAAGAATAACTGACACGATCTTTCAATTTTCTTGGTTTCGGTGTTCTTTCTGATCTTAATACTCCTGGCATTGTAACATCGCTTGCACTATTAAAGTCATTGTCATGGTTTTCTGTATCTTTCCAGAGTCCTTCTGAGCTCTCAGATTGCACTTCATCTTCTTTAATTTCCTCAATTTGAAGTATTTCTCCCACTGACATCGATAATTCGTTGTTATTGTCTTCGTCTGTTTTTATTCCACTGTCCCCCATAATTAATTTCCATGATAGTAACATCTCTGGTAGTAATCTCTGGATTATTTGTACACCCTAAACTTTTGACGTTATTGTCATAACCCACTAGAATACATTTTTCTGCCTTTCTGTCCCTTAATCTTTTTTCCTTTGGAACATGTGCCATAACTGAACTATCAAAAATTATCGCAGGTTAACACCGACTTCGTGACGACCTAGGATCATAACCTGATGAAATGAAACACTCTTGTTTAGTTTTCTACACAGACTAAAATATAAGTTTTCAACCTATAAAATTGTTATTTAACTATATGCTGATACAAGCATATTAGCCTGTATTGAATACACTGTGGCATACCAAAAAAAAAATATAATATTTTGGGCTATTTTTGTAACATTGTGAGATATATAAAATATATATATTTCTCAAATATAATACAATAAGCTAATCTGCAGTTAATGTCGTAACGTTTATGATGTGTAATATTTTCTTTATAAGTACTTGTACGAACTAAGTTCATACTATTACATTTTATGCAATTTCATAAAAAATGCTTACTAACCCAAAAAAATCCTCTTTAACTATATGGCTTAAATATATTGGTAAATCACAATTTTTACACTAAAAATCATCAGTAACACATTTTATTTCACTTGGTTATTGATAGAACATTAACATATTGTGGAGTGAAATTTTCTTTTAATTTACACTTTTTTGCATTTACTATATTCTGAAAGAGTAAGGTTAGACTGTGTCGGATATAACCATAAACAGTAAAAACACACTGTTGCCAAATCACACACTAGTTAAGTGAGTCGAATGAAGTTCCGTATTTAATTATATTTTTTATTATATTTTTTTATCAAACTTTTTGTTCTAGGGAAGAGGTGAAATAGATGAAGCCTTAAACTGGGCATTAGAGGCGGGCTACAGGCATATTGACACTGCCTATGGTTACAGAAATGAAGACCAGATCGGTAATGTTTTAAAAAAGTGGTTAGATGCAGGAAAGGTGAAAAGAGAGGAGCTTTTTATTGTTACAAAACTACCTGCTTCAGCTAATACTCCCGACAGGTAATAAAATTGTTAACGTATTAACGTAGAAGGTATTTGAGTTATGCGGTTTTTTTGCAATTTCGTTATACCTTTGAGCTAATTGGAAGCATGTTTCTGCAAAATTTTATCATGTCGGAAAGCATATTATAACATCGTGAAATTAAAATCTAAATATTTTTTCATATTTCATTAAGTTATTTTACTTAATTGTACCACTTTTCGTATATATATATATATATATATATATATATATATATATAAATAGTCCCTAATTTCCTAATTTTCCCTATTTTTTTTTTGCAAAAGGATATAAACTTACGAAGTTATTATACTTTGACATACCGAATCCTAAGAATTGACCATATGAGTACTATTTTTGTATTTTCTTGAATGATCTTAAGGAAAAAGAAACAACTTTCAAAACTGCTCTATTAAAAATCCATTTTAAATATGACATTGATGTAAAATAGGTGTGCAGGAAATTTTAACCTAGCTTACTTTTTAGAGTTGAAGAATACCTGAAAATATCGTTGCAACGCTTGCAGCTGGATTACGTTGATCTTTATTTAATTCATCATCCTATTTGGCGTGAACCTAAAGATCCAAAAGAGATGTTTGGAGAGAGTATTGTTTATCCTACGGATCATATAGCTCTTTGGAAGGTATATTATTTAAAACTGGCTTAAAATTAATAATTACTTTTTTGCTTAATTCTTAATTATATGATTACACAGGCCGACTGTACTCATCTCAAGAACCACAAACCAAACTATACCTTTTTTAAGCTTTTGTCGACCCGAGTCCGAATCTGACCACCGTATTACGCCATCTTCTCAGGATTTCGATATATTTTAACCTAAAAATGGAAAAAAATATCACGGTTTTTCACCTTTTTTGATATCATTTAACTCACTGATTAAATTTTCTTCGTAACTCATAACGGCAACTGCAACTTAAAGTACTACGTTTCCTCTTCAAAATGCATTTTGAATCGTTCGGATATTTGTATTCATCTATCGTACACTAATTTTACTAATTTAATGTTTTTGTCTATATTCGTAATTTTACTATCATTATGAACTAAAGCTTTTCAATTCATATTACGGCAAATGAATAGAAATTTTTGATTTGCTTTTTGTCAGTGATGGGTGTATGTGTATTAGTTAGATTGGGTTTATACTTGTTTCGTATATCCGCTTTGCTTGTTGATTTGCTTTGCTGAATGCATTAATAACTTTGTTCCCCATTCATGTGGTTGAGAAAGCTTCTGTTCATTCCTGCGGCTCAATGTCCGAGTATAGCCAAAAACGCTAAATCAATATAATTCAACGGACGATTTCTCGGAAACAAATAAAGGTATCTAATCGATTTAATATGGAATGTCAAGAGAAAGAGTAGTACTTTGAATTGCTGCTGTGAGTTTTGAAGGAAGAATTGTGAGATAACCTTGAAAAACGTGAAAAACCTTATTTTTTAAATCTTTAGGTTAAAATATCTCGAAATTCCGACATGATAGAGAAATATACTAGTCATCCTTCTGGATCAGAATTTTGTTGACCTGTGGTAACTTTGGTCAAGCGCTCATTTTATGCTTATCAGTTTTGTGACAAAAAGTAATAAAAGCAACTTCATATCCACAGCAACTTGACTTGAGTCACTTTATTTATTGTTTCATTTATTTAAAGTACTGTGATAATTATTTAATTTCTCTCAAGAAATTAAGTTTCTCTGATTTCCCACCACAGAACTCTGTACCAACGCTTTTTAAATTTATTTCTGTACTAATATATAATCAGGAATAATTAAAAACAATTTTATTTTTTCAGAAATTGGAGGAACAAGTAGATGCTGGCCGCACTAAGACAATTGGATTGTCTAATTTTAATAGTGCACAAATCGATAAAATATTAAAGATTGCCAGAATAAAACCTGCATCTTTACAAATAGAAAATCATATTTATTTACAACAGAATGAACTGGTAAAATTCTGTCAGGATAATGGAATAGTTGTGGTAGCTTATTCACCTTTGGGTGGAAGAGGAGAATACAAAGAAGAATCTGGATTAGCGTAAGTTTACTGTGTAGAATGTGCTTTCACACTTTCTTCTTCCAATTATTATTATTTGTTCTAAAAGGAATAATACTTATACGAGGTATGTAAATTATGTAATGATACTGGCAACAATTGGGTTGCAGAATTTGGAGGGGCCTTTAGCAAAAGTCTAAACTCGTTAGAATCATTTGGTTGCCCGTACCGATTATTTTTCTAGTGTATACTAAAAATGATTGATATTAATTTCGAGCAATGATGTGCTATTACGTCTTGCGTCAAACTTGGGCGCAGTTTAACGGAAGCTTTTGCATGATTTCAGTAGTCCTTTGGAGATAATTTTTTTTGTCCGACAATAAAGGTTTTTACCTCGTTGCTCAATACTTAATGTCATTTTCATGAAGTCCTCGTCGAATAGTATTTAGACCGTGTTGGTATTCTCTTTTGAGCTAAAATATTTTTTCTGTTTCGCAGATTTAAGCGTGGATTTTTTTGGAAGACTTGAAAAATGATTTTGATTTTTTATAGTCACACCTGCTAAATCACGAACTGAAATATCATCGACTTTATTTTCTCAATCATATCTTTTCACCCTCTTTTGTACGGCGATAATATGGTTTTCTTCAAAAATCGATTCTACTTTTCATCCATTTCTCCCTTCATCGAGTCTTCAGTTCTGTCTTTAAATTTCCTGTCGATGCTCATTACGCATGTGAAAAAAAAGTTGTTCATAATATTTTTGTGTTTTTTAGAATATATAACTTTTGGCTATATACTGATTTACGAAGAGGTAGGAGTAAAAAGGATGACATACATTACAGTCAGTAGTTTTTTAGTTCAAACCCAATGTTTTTTCGATTCTATGATTTTCCAATACGTGATAATAATATTTTAATTAATTAACTATTTTTTTTAGAAATAGGAAACCTAGTTTTTTTAAGCTTTGTTCTATGTCGGCTGGTGTGAACAAAAATCCAGTATCTGGGGATTTAAAAATTAAAAATTGAAGCGGAAACTAAAGATGCTGTTTGCATCCATTGCTTATTTTGAGCAGTACTTGTGAATATACTTAATATATTCCATCCTTGTTAAATAATTCAAAAATCGAATATATTTTTCGTTTCTTTACAAGCGTTTGTCTCTAGAAAAAAAAGAACCGGTGTTGCCTTCAGCAATAATTTTGACAAGATTTTTCTTGCTTATTTTATTTTTGATGTTCGTATTTTAGTCAAACGATGTAGTTTTATAGTATTGTATAATTTTATGAAAACAGCCGAAAATCGTGTTTTCCTAATAATCTATTTTCATTTTAAAGACTTGGTAAATACAATATTAGGCGACGCTACATTGATGGATCCAACCCTGGTATTGATGTCAAACGTCAATAATTATATAAAAATAAATAAGAACTCTACCGTCTCACTGCTTTGATCCGTATAATTTGATATAATTTTGGCTTCCGGCTGTTTTAGTGGAATTAATCATTTACTATTTCAGATTTTCACTTGTAAATGTGTAAGTTTAATTATAAAATTTCCTTTTCAGAAAAAGAATAATACTTGATCCCACTGTTGCCAAACTTGCTGAAAAATACAATAAAACTCCAGCACAAATAATGCTCAAGTTCCAATTACAAAGAAATGTTGTTGTGATACCCAAGAGTTCTACTGCTGAAAGAATAAAAGACAATATCGACTTGTTCAATTTCACTTTGACAGACGAAGACTTCAAAACATTAAGCGGATTAGATGCTGGTGAAAAGGCTAGATTAGGTTTTGGTTCACCTTATAAAGAAAAGTATGTACTACTATAAATTTTTTATGATATATATAAATATCTATATATATATATATATATATATATATATATATATATATATATATATATATATATATATATATATATATATATATACAATAGCAGTGGTTATATCCACATTATGCTGTTAGTACTTAGTGTGCAACTTGGTTCCAACATAACCTTTCCGTGTTACCAATAGCACAGGTTAAATAAATTGCTATAAAACACAATTCATTATATTTCATCACCATCAAGGTGATGGCCCACCTGTATCAGAACTTACCGTCCTCGCTACAGTGATCGGCAGGAGTGCATGTTTCGTCTTTTGTTGACCAGACTTATCGGATTGTCGACATACACTTATGTGTGCAATCAAGCCAGCAACACTAAAGGCACCTTCACCGAATTCCCGCCGGCTGATGTATATATGTTTATGCGACTTTCACGGGTCTCTTTACGCGAAAAGTGATTATATCCACATTAAGCTGTTTTAATGCTGAAATCACATTCAGTAAACTTACAGCTATATGCAACTCTATGTGTGAATAAAGATATATGCGAATAGTGAATGTAGTGTAGGGTAAGTTCTGACTTTCTTCACGATATCTGGTACAGGTGGGTCATCACCTTAATGTTGGCGGAATAGAATGAATTGTGTTTTGTAGCAATTTATTTAATCTGTACTACCGTTGACACGGAAAGGATACGATGAAACGAAATTTGCATTCGCTGTTTGCATTATATATATATATATATATATATATATATATATATATATATATATATATATATATATATATATATACATATGACAAAAAGTTGAAATATTTATTGATAATATGCAATTGTTTTCAGTATTGTTAATCATCCAGAATGGCCCTTCCCCAGAAATGAAACTTATTATGTGGTTCATCGCGGGCCGCCTCCAAAGAAATCATAATTTTGTTATATATTATTTAAATAAATAATTTATTATCTTGTTGTGTGTATATATTTTTTTGAATTTAAACTCTAAAAACACGAATCTTGGATAATATATTGATTACTATAGATAAAATATTGTGATATAGACGTATCATATACAAATTCAGGATACGTAGTAGGATGGAAGCCGAATATTATATCACTATTTTGTTACACTTTATCTATAGTAAACTTATAGAGATTAAAGCAGCATATCCATGTATATTACAGATAATAAGTTTAAAGTATAGATAAGATGTGTATATTCAGAATAACGAGGAGTCCTACAATGTCCCTGAAGCTGTCCTAATATTATCTGAAAATGTTATATTTTCTATACCGTCTTGACTACGACCATGTAGATAGTTCTTAAAAAAGTTCAGTGAAATGCTTTTAAAACTGATATGTTTAAGTTTAGAAATAAGACCCTTATGGTCACTCTGTCAGAAGCTTTAGAAAAGTCCAAAAGTTGATTATTTTCAGAGAAATTCGTACTTAAAAAAACTATCCTTGCTCCCATCTGATCAGATTTTAATTTTTTTTTTTTCAAATTTTGTGGAAAAATGCAAGCTTTCAAATACATCTCTTTGTGTTTTGGCTGGATAAAAATTGCCGTCAAGATAGATTAGTTAAAATACGGGTTTTATAAACAATAACTCCTTAATTCACTAACATAGTCTAACTGTAAAACAGGAATAAGTTGACATTGCAATAATAAGTCAACAAAGTTTTGAACTTGAAAAAAATGAAAATAAAAAAAATCATTTTATATTACAACCAAATCGGCACAAAAAAAAGAAAATTTTGTTTATTCCTCTTACCTATCCATGGCGTTTTTATTCCTAATTTTTCTTTATTGTCGACATTTATAATATAGATTATAACAATATTATACGTAAAAAAAAAACAATTAGAAGGTCTAACTTTCACGGGACCCGGTTTAAAAGTGAACTTTAGTGAATCTGGCTGTGAAATTTGAGGCAGGAAATAAAAAAATAATGGGTTTTTCGATGATTGTAATAACCGACAGCCAAGAAAAAGGAAAAAACTATTATACATAAAAAAGCCATCGAAGAAAATGCCTCCAAACCACCAATCATAAATAAAGCAATAAAATTGCAACAGAGACTTACTCAAGAAATAAAATCACCTGCCGATAGTATACAAATACTTTCATACATAACATGAAAAACAGAGAGAGAATCCGCAGTTTCTTCTGGAAATATAATATATTTACAGTTTACAAACCTCACAAAACAATAGGCTCATCTTTGAAAAATCCGAAGAACAAAATCCATCTAGAAAATCATGGCGGGTATAGAATTACAATACGATGTTATTATTTTTATTCAACCCGAGAATCTACAAAGAAGTATAATCAGATGATTCAAGAAATTTTTTTTTGCCTTCTGTTAAGGTTGTAAAGTTAGTTATTATGTAACGTAGTACTTGATTAACATCACAGTTATTAATAAATTGATTTAAAATTATTTGTCCGAATGATTAAGAAGTCTTATCTCATTTTTGAAATTTACATAACTTCATTGTTTCATAAGGTTTAAGATTTTTATTTATTTGAATGGTTATTATTGTAATTTTAGGTATTTTACAACAATGCAAATCACGTAATTAAAATGCTCGTATAGATAATACCATTTGAATGAAAGTATGTAGATTATTTTCAAAATATTTGTTTGTCTCCTACTGATAATTTAAAAAGAATAATAGATATAATTAAATAAATTTATAATTACTTGTGGCTACAATTCAGTAAGAAGCACGAAGTTACTTTTGTCAGTACTTTCACTACAAACATGGCTGTACCCACACAAGATTTACCAGGAGGATACAAAATTCCTGTTGTAGGCTATGGAACCGCAGTATGTATAATTTTTTTTATAAGACCTTATATATGTACTAAAAAATCTTTCTTATTGACTTATAAAGATTTTCAATAATACACAGTTAAGTATTTTCTTATGCGAGATGTCTATCTAGTGCTCCGAGATTTGATTGTGATTATATCGTTATGGGCCAGCCGAAAAAAAAAATTAATGTTTCTAGACATGAGCCAGCGGGAAGTTGTTCAGAATGATGGTGGTAATTCATGGTTTCTTAGGTTTCAATTTTCTTTTTTCGGGCATAATTTTTTATTCAACAATTAAGGTGTGAAAAACTGTTTTTTTTAGTTGTAAAAAATCTATTGCTTTTTGGAAAAAAACCGCATGTGATGGAATTAAACCGGTAGTGGGTTTATGACAAGACAGAACCATAATGGGGTTAATAAATTTCCTTGAAATATTTCCTTTTGCATTGTGATTGAGTTACCATATTGTTGCTTAAAGGTATTTGCATTTGGATCCTAGTACTTCAAGCTGAGGAGGTGTTCTCAAAAAGGATACAATATGTACGTCGAGGACCTTTCGATAGTCTACGTAGGAGGCGAAAATGTTCCTTCGGTTGGTATAGGCCTGACTGCATATGATCGACTCGATAAAAAGTTGGCCCTTGCAACCTACTGCACGTCAAGCATATTCTGCAATGATGTTGTTTTCTTCGTAGTGGGCTTGGATACGTTGTGTCAAGCAGGATGTGATTACCTTATACAATGTGACCGATATTTGGCTCGATCTTGTGAACTTAGTAAAAGATACGTGACTTCTTCTATAAGAAACAATGGTATTTTCTGTGGATCGCGCAAGACATCATTTATGAGTTGTTGGTGCATATTCCAAAACTTTTTAAGCTAGTCATTCTGGATATGATTATGATCTGGGGTTTTTCGGCTATGAAGTCCCTTGACGATATTGGCGATTGATGTTGCAGAGGGTGGTTGAAACTAGCTGACTTCTCCAGAACTCTTCTATTTGTTCTTTATTCGGATATCTGTTATCTGCCCAGTTGAGTAGAAAGTTTAATTTGTAATAAAAAGTTCTTTCCGATCCTTCAAAAAGAGCATTGTCTTGTTTTTGACTGTTATTAGCTTTATATCTCTTTAACCGTCCTGCAGTCATGGAAAGTTTCTGCCTTAGTGTGTCGAGGCATTGTCGAGCAGTGCTATTTATTGAGGAGTTGCTAGTGATATTGGACCCGATTTTGTAGCTTTCTTGTTCTAACACCTTAGATATACTCCGTCAGCTGCCCTATTGTGTTTCTGAAGATTTTTGACCTTTTTATTAAGTCTTTGCTCCCATTGCGGAATCCTAGGTTGTGGGCTTATGTAGTCTTCTTGCTGCCTAACCTTCGTAGTTCTAGCGGCTGCAGTTGCGGCGCAGTAGATCAGCATATGTAGAAGTTCTAGCATGTGAGCCTCTGAAACATAAACTGGTAAAACTCTATTTATATTTGAGCTGTCTATTGAAGATAAAGACAAACATGTTGGTATCAGCTGTAAGATCAATAAATTCTCTGTAGACACATGCTATTAGATATAACGTGCTCCAATTTAAAAAATGACGTCAAATAGAATTGAAAATATCAATATAAAGTAACAATGCTGAGAACTCTGTATATAAAAAATAAATATCGGACTATTATTAGATAAAATGGTCTCAGCTAAGACTTCTTGTCAATATTTATAAAAAAGTAAAAAAATGGTGTTGGTATTAAAATGTAAAAATAATGGTGTTGGTATTAAAATGTAAGTGAAAAACTGATTTCGGCCAAACACTATTTAAAAAATTAATGATTTGACAACGTCTCATTTTAAGGACAAAAAATTGTCAAAATGCTGTACACTGTAAAATTTTTCACTAAATGTTGAAAAAGAAAATATTCTCCATTTAGTCATAATCCAATTCTTTTTCCAGGGAAGAGGAGGAATAGAAGAGGCCTTAAACTTGCCATTAGAGGCAGGCTATAGACATCTCGATACTGCCTATATGTATAGAAATGAAGAACAAATCGGTAAAGTTTTGAAGGAATGGTTAGATGCTGGTAAGGTGAAAAGAGAAGATCTTTTCATTGTGACAAAACTACCTCCCGAAGCTAATACTCCCGACAGGTAATATAAGTGTTAATGTATTAATTAAAATGGGAAATATAAAGTGGCCGGAATAAAGCATTATTTTACCATGTTTTTATTAATTCATTTTCTTTTCTGTCTGTTTGGTACAAATTTTGCAATCGATTTTAAACTAATTTCCCGACAAGCTAGAGACTTGAAATTTTAAATATAGCTGAGAACTGGATAATAAAGCAATATTATGATTTTTCACTCTCAGCTGCACTTCCGATTATTCGATCAAACTGAAATTTGGCACACAGTTATTAACTCGACGACAATGCAATATTATAACCTTAAAGCTCAGAACTGGATGACAATGCAATGTTATCTTACTTACTTTCCTGCCTGCCTGTTTGTATAAGTATAAAATATTTGTCACATTGTCCTGAGAAATTTGTGATTGTGAATTATTAAAAATACTTTCAATATTTAAAACGAGAAACGTAGGGTGCAATAGATAATAACTGTTGTAAGAGTTTTCTCAACGACAGCAACTCTCTACATTTCTTACTCTTATCTACTGCATGCACCCCAGGTTTTTCGCTTTAAATCTTACAAGTATTTTCATAGCTATTAAAAGTTTGCAGTGATAAATTATTTTATACTTTTTAGTCCATTTTAAAAACGTATGGTAACGATTCCGAATATGAGATACTATTTTTATTTTTTCCCATAAAATATAAATTATTGCACTAATAGCTTCGAAAATGACAATATTATATAGGGAATTTAATGTAGTCTATCTATAAAAGACAGTTTAGTCCTAAATATAATACGTTTTTTATTATATCAGACAATATAGAAAATTTAGAAATTACGTCTGGTCTCCTATTATGGGATACTAAAGGTTTCTTTGGGTTTGAGATTTCAGTTTAGAGAATAAAGAAAGAAATCAATTTAATTTAAATCTTTTATAGGCGATACTTTTTAATCAACAGCATCACACGACATACGTCATATAGACTTTTTAATGAACAATAATCACAGTGATTTTCATAATGACACTCTTAAACAATATCAAAAATCAACAAATATTAAAAAGACCACAGTAGTTTTCCAAATCTTAGATATCTAAACACAAAGAACACAAAAATCGATCTGCTGTTACTTCTCCACAATCAGCATGAGTCCACTTGAAACAGCCTTGACATTGAACTCATTTTTCTCCTCTCGTGTCTTCTGAAAACCTTCCACTGCAGTATAAACTTTCAGCGTCTAGGATTCATCTTCAATGCGGCTATCTGGAAGATCAGACAAGTCTTCATCCTCAGATTTAAAACTATCTGATTCCTTAACTTTCTTTTTCTTTGTAACTTTTTTAATATTTTTCCTTGTCTGCTGTTTTTTATTTGTCTTTTTAGAACCTTTCTTCTCACCATTTTTATTTTCCTTTTCATTGTTTATTATGGTAGCTGCTTCAGTTTGGGTTTTCTTGGACGAATCGTTCCTAGGTAGTCTTGGCACTGGCCTAAGTGCAAAAAGGTGAGATATGAGATGAGGTGCTAAGCTCTGGATTTTCATACAATGCAGCGCGACTAGAGAAAGCTTCAGTTATGTCAAACGGATTTTCTGTCGAAAAAGTTACGCTACGTGCTTCTTCTGGATTTTTCACAACATAATTAGGTGCAAGATGATGAATCTGCAAACGTCTATTGATTGTCGTCCTTGGTCTTCATCATTGAAAATTGTAAAATCATTTTCTGTAAAGTATTGCGATTACAAGGAACTAACTCAGTTTTACGAAAACCATTGACAGAGTTACTAATAGTTGCAGCTTCTTCATAGTCTTGCTACATATTTGTTGGTCAATGTTGGCCCTGGGTTGTTTCGCAGCCACGTTTCTCTTTCTTGAGAGTAATAAACTTTTAGCGGTTTCATGAACGCTACACATCTATTGGCTACATTGAGTGTGTATAATGTGATGGTAAGCAGACAATTGTTAAATTATTTTCTCGAGGTAAATTTATCTAATCAGTGTTTCTTGTATGTGTGTAGTGGTCATCTATAATCAAGATTATGAGATCTTTGAGAAATTTATAAAATACTGAAACCATTTTGTAAATAAGAGTGTTTGGATCAAGCCAGAAGGATAACAATCACCTATAGAACCAGCAGGTGCACCGTCCATTTGTTTTTGAGTCATATTTTTCCTTGGAAAAATTATTAATGGGAAACATAGCTACCACAAGCGTTTATGCACGTCACTAGGGTTATTAATTTTCCTCTTTCCAGAGGCGTCTACGCACCAACCTGCTTCTTTCCTTTCACGCTAGTAATTTTGGAGCATTTATATTGTACCACCGTTATTCCGGTTTCGTCAACGTTGTACACCCTGGCTCATATATATCAAAGAAATTGTTGACGGTAACTGGATTGAAATTATATTGAATACTCCTGCAGCAGAAACTGTTTCAAGTGTTTTAACTGATAAATCAGGATGTCTGCTCATAAAGTCACGTAGCCACTTTTTATCTGCAGACGCTTTAGTTAAGCTGAAGGGCTGCTTGAGATTATTTTTGATCGCCAATTGAAACGCCATGTACTTGATGTCCTTCAGACGTAGCCCATAAAATCGTTGGTCCAGTTCTTTATCATATTTTTCTAGTTCTACTTCTAAATAGTTAGACAAGCTGGAGGTCTCCCCATACGAACCTTGACAAGTGCCTCCGCATTGGCATTCTTCTTCATATAACGTTCTAGAGTACCCTTAGGAACACCGAAATGTTTTGACGCTTTTAATTAACCCATTTGATTGTTTCTTCTTCTTCAAGTGCCTTCTCCATTGCGGAGGTTGGCAATCATAAGAGCTATTTTAATTTTTGAGGCAGTTGCTCTAAATAGTTGTTTTGAACTGCATCCAAACCATTCCCTTAGGTTTTTTAGCCATGAAATTCGTCGTCGTCCTACGCCTCTTCTGCCACTTATTTTGCCTTGGATTATGAGCCGTAAGATGCTGTACTTTTCTCCCCGCATAATGTGTCCGAAATATTGCAATTTTCTCTGTTTCACTGTTATCTCGACTTCCTGTTCTTTCCCCATTCTTCTCAACACTTCGGCGTTCGTAACTCGATCCACCCACGAAATCCTCTGAATCCTTGATTGTTTCGCACTGCATTTATGGCCCGTATCATGGAATCGTGGCCCCAGGATTTCCTTTATATACGTGGTATCTGGAAAAAGGGAATTTTTTATATAGTCGAGTATAATCCTTATATTTATCCTAATATGAGATATCTCATTTTAAGAGCCCCAACGTGTCTCATATTAGGAAAACATCTACATTCAAGAGAATGGCTGTCTATTATTTGTTGGCAAAGAAAATACAACAAGACTGCAAATGTATCGAAAAATTAATCATATAATTGATACAATGACTGTGAAATGAAAGCATTTAGTGTAATTATAAGGTTGCAACATACCTCGTAAACATTTGGTTTTGTGATTTTATAAAAATTCTCGGGTACACAAACCTAACGGCACCTCTGGCTGGGAAGCACTAACTGACGTTCCGATCTGTTCCTGTATGTGGCTTCTGGTGACACTAGTGCCAAGTAGCTTTGGCTATTAGTTTGGCCAAAACCTAACTATCTCATATTAGGTACCCTTACCCCTACACTAGTTTTTTTTTTATTTAAATAATTATTAAACAAAGAAAAGTAACGTTTTAGATGTACTCAAAGACTGTAAATCTGATCTATTTAAAGGCGAAATAGGTATAAAATGGGTATGGGCAACAAATCTTACCTATTTTAATATTATATATGTCATTTTTTTAGAGTTGAAGAATACCTCAAAACATCGTTAAAACGTCTACAACTGGATTACGTTGATCTTTATTTGATTCATCATCCTATTTGGAGTGAACCTAAAGATCCAAAAGAGATATTTGGAGAGAGTATTGTTCATCCGACAGATCATATAGCTCTTTGGAAGGTACAGCATTCAAATTTAGTCCAAAATTAATAATTATTCTGTTGTTACTTTACTTTCTTTTAATTGTTTAAAAATATCTAAGATGATAAATTATACAATTATCTTCATGCAAGTGCTCTTTTTATTTTTATTAATTCTATGGTAAAAAGCGATGAAAGTAACCAGAGGCAGCAAATAAACTCGATTAAATCCTTACTTTCTCGTTTATTTGTCCCATTCATTTAAATCCCCGTAATAACTAGCTTTTTTTGGTTAGAAATTCGTCCCTAACCCTCTTCCAATTTATTTCTGTATCATCGGCAACAATTAAAAACAAGATTTTTTTTTACAGAAACTGGAGGAACAAGTAGATGCTGGCCTTACTAAAACAATTGGGGTATCCAATTTTAATATTGCTCAAATAGATAAAATATTAAAAAATTCCAGAATAAAGCCTGCATCCTTACAAATAGAAAATCATATTTATTTACAACAGAATGAACTAGTAAAATTCTGTCAGGATAACGGAATAGTTGTGGTAGCTTGGTCACCTTTGGGAGCTCCTGGAAGAGGAGAATACAAAGAAGATTCTGGGTTACCGTAAGTTTAGTGTATAGAACGTGTTTTCACAACTTTATGTCTCAGTTATTGAAGACGGTTCTGAGAGGGGCAAAATTTATAAGCATTAATACAATACATGGAAACTCACATTATGTTTATTCAAGCATTCCTTGGAACTCTTTTATATCAAATCACATTAATGTGTTCGAAGCAATTGTATTGCAAAAGACACACTATTTTAAACTAAGTTGATAGTTGTACACAAGATGTCCGGGAAAATGTGGGAAATCTCCAGACTATGAAAAAAAAAACACATGAAAGGAATACTATAAGTTCATATAAACTTTTTTCCTATAGGCCTCCTCTTCAGAGATATGGGCTCTCAAAGAGCTGCAATGGAATCAAGTTTTTTACACGCTAATCGTTTTCAAAAAAACCTCATTTTATTTACATCATATCTTTGGCGTATTTCAATAAAAGATACATGTTTGTTCCTATCAAATGTTCAACCTTTAACCTTATGATAAAAAAAAATTGATCTAAAATTAGGGTTTACCTCTTTAGTTAAGGACGTCTAATTCTGTGAATTGCAGTTCGATCTAGGTTGGCAAAAAATGTGCGTTTTAATTTATCGGTACCATTCCATTTAATAAGTTAATATTATTATTTTTTCCTTAAGTTTAGGAAATTTTGAGAAAAGAAGTACTGATGCTGGTCGGGGAATAACAGTACGGGCGCCGCTATTAGAAGAAACTATTTTAAATACTTTAAATAACACTCCTTCAACGAGCACTCGAAAATTATCATCGCAGTTTAATACGTCGGAAACAATAGTACATGAAATTCTTCAAGAACTACTGTTTTATTCATATCATTTGAAAAAAGTGCATGAACTGATTCCTGAATATTTTTCCCGTAGAATACAGTTTGCAAACTAGCTATTGGATCAGCAACGAAAAAATGTAAACTTCGTTAGCACTATTCTGTTCACGGACGAAGCAGGGTTTACCAAAAATGGTACCATAACCAACTCACAACATCAGTTTCAATCAGTTAGTGTCTGAGCAAATTTTTGATTGGACCATTCGTATTGCCGGCACGACAGAATGGAGGATTTAATTTGGAGTTCCTCCAGAATTCTTTTCACGATTTAGTAGAGCACTTACCACTTAAAACCCGCCAAAACATGTACTACATGCACGATGGGGCACCACCTCATTTGGGCGTTGCTGTGCTGGAGCACCTGAATAACGTCTATCCAAATCGTTGGATAGGTAGAGGAGTATTTATTGCCTGGCCTATCGACCTCCCGATCAAACGCCGTTAGATTTTTACCTGTGGGGACACCTTAAAACTTTGGTGTATTCCACTCTGGTCGATAGTGGGAGGAATTTCTACGAAGAATCATGTGTGATCAAATAAGGAACAATGCGGAGTTAATGTGGCGAGTACAGCAGTCCTCAATTCTTCGTGCCCGCCAGAATATCAGACTCCACGGATCCCATGTTGAACACTTTTACGAAGTTTTTAACTAAGCAGTTAATTTAACCTTTTATTGAAACTATGGTGACAGGGGAAAATTTCTCTTTTTCATATTCAACCAGACAGAAGTTAGGGGACTGTATTGTTAAGGCTATTCTTTTGAGTCGTTATCACTTTCACTTCTATCACTTGAAGTAATCATGATCACTTCAGCCCAATGACAAGTAAATGCGTATTCAAAAGAACATGAAGTTATCAGTTTCACTTTTTTCACTTTGATCAATTGATAATTACTCAAAAGAATATAGCCGTTGTATGATCGCTGTATTGTTAATTGGAGACTTCTCCATCACGTGCCATAATTTTTGGATTGACTTCGTATCATATGCTTTTGTGAGGTCAACAAAAAGAAGATGAATCTCTCTATTTCTTGCCACCTTCTTTTCATTAAGTTGGCTTAAACTAAATATTTGATCTACGCACGATTGGCCAGCTCTAAAACCTGCTTGTTCTTCAATTTCTTGGTGGCCATATTCTGTTTCTACGATGTTTCTAAGCAATTTTCCGTATACTCTACTCATTGTGCTGGTTACAGTTATACATCTGTAGTTTGAGCATTCGTCGCGTCTTCCTTTTTTGTGGATTGATGTTATCCAGCCTTCTTTCCACATAGTTGGGATAGGATAATCATTATTTAGGAGTTTGTTAAATAGTTCTTGAAGAAAGGACGTTAGTTTTTCAGTACCGTTATTTTACAGTTCAATAGGTATTCCTTCCGGTCCAGCTGCTCACCTATTTTTCAATGAATCTACAGCCCTACATACCATCTCCTTTGTTACCTCTATATTGTGGCCTTGTACGTTGTACCGTCTTGGGGAGTTAACGAGGTACTCTTGTCGGTCTTCGGTAAGTCACTTTTTGATTGGGATTGGTTGTAAGTTAATCTTGTTTGTGGTGTCTGATCTTAATGTCTTTATTAATTTCCATGCTTCTGATGATCTTGTACCTCCTACATGTGTATTTAGTTTAATTATGTCTAAAAAACTTAATTCTCTTGCAACTCTTTATGCGCCCATATCTTCGAAGAAGAGGCCTACACTAAAAAAGTTTATATAAACTTGTATATTCCTTTCACGTGTTTTTTCATATCCGGGAGATTTTCCACATTTTCCCGGGCGCTCGGTATAATTCGGCAGGAGTTGAATTGACAAAGAAACAATTAAAGGTTTTAATTTGTCAATAACATGCTTATTTAAATCTAATACAGTTATTTAAAAAATCAAATGCGTTTTATTGATGATATGTACTGAGATTCTTAGAGGCAATGTTTCCAATCAATTTAAAAATTAATTGTTTTATGCTAGGCATAACAAAACATATTTTTTTACTGGAACACTCTTGTGTTATATTTTCCTTCTGATTGAAAGAAATCTATAAAATATGAAGTTCGATAAGTATTGTTTTGTTAGAAGGGATAAATGCTTCAAAATGCATTCTACCAGTTTCCCTAACAAGATAGTAGTATTTTAACTAATGAAGTGATTCTGTTCGAAAATCAAAAATTTAAGTCTCATCCAAATAATGTTTTATTTTCTCTATACATATACTGTTTACATCCACCTCTTAAAAGATTTGATTAATGCAAAAAACTAATTATTTCTTTTTTTTTGTTAAACGTTTATCCTAAAAAAATATGTACTAAGATCGGTGTTGCCAAGAATTTTCACAAACGTTTCTTTTTTATTTAGTGTATTTTTTTAATAAGTAAAAATTTGCCCCTATTAAACCCAAACTATGCCATAATATGGTTTTGTAAAATTTTACTTAAAGACAGCACAAAATCCTGTTTTCCTAATAATATGCTAAATTCGTAAATATTTTTTAGATAAGTTGTATTTTATATCTTGATTTTAAATATATTGTACAATGTTTGGACCGTAGGATCGACAGTTAGTTCTATCGATCCTACGTCAATGTAAAACTTCCATAATTATATAAAAGTTCATAATATACCAAGAGAGAGAAAGAAAGACTCACATAGGAAAATATTTTCTTTAACTTCCTATGCCTTCTTACCGCTTTAATACATATTCTTTAATTTGGCCAATCAACAGAGAAAAAAATAAGCGATTCTGTAATAAAAATACTATCAGGATATCGACTGTGCTATCACACTAAAAACACTCCGTAGTGATATTTTTTAATGTTTTCCACCCTCTACCATTATCTATTAACTTGTTATAAACAATTAAAACCATAAAATTACTTAGTTTTGATTTTTTAAAATCTCGTTGGTATTGTAGAGAATAAAAATGCGAACAAAATGAGCTCTGCATCGAATTAATCGGATAATTAGTCACGGGACAAACAAGAAAAACCGAAAATTACGCGTTTTTTCATAAATGCATATTTTCGTCAGTTTTTAAGTTATAGCGCTGGCTTAAAACCTGCCACTATTGCCAATTCAAGTTTTTAGTGTTCTGTCTTTCAGTGTGTCTCGATGTTTCATAGATGTTCCGATTTTAATTTCGTAAAAAGAATTTAAAGGTAAAAATATCATACTACAAGCTTATGAACATGAAAACATTTTACATCAAAAAGTATGTGAAATACGTGAAAAATGCTAACAAACATGACCGAAAACGGTCAAGCGCATACGACTTTTCGCGGCACTCGCGTTGCTCCCACTAATCTTCTACTTTCACGCGCCCGACAGTTTTTGTTGTATTTTACAGAATTTTTGACGAAAAATGAAAATATAGACTTGTAGAATGATACTTCTACTTTCAAAATCTTTATGTAAGGCACGCTGAAAGTGAACGAAAATTTTGAAATGGCAGTTGTGCAAAATCTAATAAATTGACAGGGCCTGGTTTTGGCACGCATAAAAAACGTCGAGTTTTCTGTTTTTTTTTTTCTGTTATTAATGATTCGATTGAGTCTATTCAGGGCTCATTTTGTTGCTATTTTTGTTCTCTACAATTCATCTGTTTACACCATCGAGGTTGCTTCCTTATTTTTGATTTTATAAGCAAATATACGAAAATAAGCAATTTTTTGGTTTTAATTGTTTATAATAAATTAATGGATCGTAGTAGAGAGTAAAAAACATAATAAAATATCACTACGGATTGTTTTTAGTGTGATGGCACAGTGGACAGTATTTTTCCCACGAAAACATCTTTATTGATTGGTCTAAATATAGTTTTGGCTTCTGGTTGTCTTAATGTACTTAGTAAATGAAATTTTACCCATTTAATGTTTCAGCTCTTGTGTGTAAAACTATAATTTTTATGATTTAAAATTTTTATCTTTAGAAAAAACGTCATACTTGATCCCACTGTTGCTAAACTTGCTGAAAAATATAATAAAACTCCAGGACAAATAATGCTAAAGTTCCAATTACAAAGAAACGTCGTTGTGATACCCAAAAGTTCTTCTGCTCAAAGAATAAAAGACAATATCGACTTATTCAATTTCACTTTAAAGGAGGAAGACTTCAATATACTGCGTGGTTTAGATATTGGTGAAAAAGCTAGATTAGGTGTTGGACCTAAAAGAGACAGGTAAGTGTTATTGTTATTTTTTAACGATAAACTATTAACAATTTACACAACCCAGGGGAAGCCTAATAAAATAAAAAAAGTACTAAATACGTAGGTTGGGAAATTATCTTTAATATATAATCATTTTAATTTTTCTATAACACAGCCCCACAAAAAACAATGTTCAGACCAGCGAACCACACCTATATATTCTAATGTATTTATGACCCCTGATTCCGATTCCGAGGTCGAAAAAAATCATTACCTACAGCCAAAAACACCTTTGGACTAGGGTGAAAATGAGATTAAGCTACAAGGATAGTTGTTCAGTCTTAATAAAACTAACTATACAAAATTTTAGAGTACATTATATGTTAAGCAGCAGCGTCCTTATACTGGATTTGCAATACACCCCCAAGAAGCAGTGAAAGCTACCCCTCATATATAACATTCGAAACAAAATAACAATGACTGCCGAAAAAGCTTGAAATGCTTGAGTTTTGTTAGTGATAAGAAACTGCACTGGGTCCGACATAATACTTATTATACTACCCCTAAGCTTAAAGGACTCGGGGAAACAAGAAAAAATCTTAAATCTAGCAGGATTCTAATTTTCATAGATATCATGACTGACTGAAATTGCGCAGTTTTAAATATATCTAGAATCTCACGTACCATCAATGTCCTGCAGTATGTACCTTCGGAAGGGAGACAAACTACCACCATTGAGGATTTAACAGGAAAAAGCACGAAACTGCAGAGGTTTTTAAAGGTGAAGATAGTTTGCAGTAGTTTTGGCTTAATTTCTGAAAACCACCCTTACAGTGCTGCCATAACCACCCCATATCTTCGATGACAGAGAAAAAATAAAAAAGACGGACGCAATGATTAGTCAAATTTACATAGTACTCAGAGTTAGGCTTAGGATCTCCTGTCAAACAGTTTTATTAAATTCTAAACAAAGGGGTAAAAACTCCTTTCTGTGTAAAGTCTATATAATAATAAGATAATTCCGTTCCTTAACTTATTCTTCTGTCTCCCGGCAGGGAAATTTAAAACGCGGCAGAAGAAAACTTTAAGAAACGGAATTGTTTCTATATACCTATTTATTTATTTGTATATATTACAATAAAACTGTTAATAAAGTACTTTTCATTTCAGTTTTCTTAATCATCCAGAATGGCCTTACCCCAAAAATGAAACTTATTATGCTGTTCAACGAATGCCGCCTCCAAGGAAACCTTAAGTTTATTGTATTTGATTTAAATAAATAATATTGTATTTGTCATTTATCTATATTTTTTCTTTTCACTTTTAATAGAATAATTATTTAAATAAAAAAAATTTAATATACCACGTTTTTAAAATGGACTAAAAAGTAAGAAATAATAGGTCACATTGTCCTGAAAATTTGTGATTGTGAATTTTGAGCAGTATGAAAATACTTGTATAGGATGCATACAGTACTCCTACAACAGTTATTATTTATTACACCCCACGTTTTTTATTTTAAATTTTACAAGTATTTTCATAGCTATTACAAATTCACAATCACAAATTTTCAGGATAATGTTACAGATAATTTTATACTTTTTAGTTTGTTTTAAGAACGTGAAATATTAGGAGATTTTTTTAAATTCAAATAATTGTTTTCTGCTATCTAGTTTTTAGTTTAAAATTGTAAAACTTGTACCAAACAGACAAAAATTGATTGCAAAATTTTTACCCAACAGTTAAATAAACAAACAGACAGACATGTATGTTCATCCGGTTCTAAGATATGTTTAAAGTTTCAAGTCTTTAGCTTATCGGGAAGTTAGTTTAAAATTGACAAAGAAGTGAGTTAATAAAATCGTGGTAAAAAAAACAATGTTGACTTTGAAATTACTTTCAATGTCAGTTTCTAGGTCATAATATTGCATTGTTATTGGGTTAGTTCGTGTTAGTTGACATTGAAATATACGCTAAAGTAATAATATTGCATTGCCATCGGATTTATATATGTGAACCAAACTTTGGCTTGACTGGATAATCAAAAGTGAAGTTGACCTTGAAATATACGTTCAAGTTCAGTTCCAAAGTCATAATAGTGCATTCGTCATTCGGTTTTGCTAATTGCTGCTCAGACAAATACACAGACAAACAAGAAAGCGAGTTAATAAAAACCGTGTTAATTAATAAAAACATGGTAAAAACACGATTCTTAAATAGTCTATTGATCACTGTAGAAAAATTTTGGGTAGGCGCGGATTCAAGGGGGGGGGGGAGGTGTGCCATAATTTATCGGGAGGATTTTCATCTTGAAATAATGGACCGGGATCAAACGTGGGGACTATAAAGGATATGGGCATCTTGTTCCAAAGTAAATCACTAAAACACAAATATGGCAAGAGCCCTCGCGCCAAAATGATTGCTACTTTTATATAAATAATACAAAAGTAATTAATCGGAAACATAAAAAAGGCCTTATTTACATTGATGTCATAACAGCTAGAATGCGGTTAAGGTATCGACAGATAATCATTCAATAAAAACATAGTACAAACACGATTCTTAAAATAATCTATTGATCACTGTAAAAAAAAATATTGTGATATTCAGGGCAGGCGCCGATCCAGGGGGGCGATGCCCCCCCCAGAGCCTCGTAATCTGGAAAAAATAGACTCGCCTGTTTGCTGCATTAGAATCTTGCTACTCCCCCTCCCCCTCTTTGTTGTCATACAGTAGTCTTGTGGGGATTATTTCGATGTTTTTTTGCTCCCCCTATTCCTATAAAAAATATATGTGTCTAACAGATTTTGCCAAAGACGCCGGACTAAAGAACACAGGTAGTTTGCGAAGAAAAAAGGGTCAAAAACGTTTATATTAAATAATTACTCTGTGAATAGATTTCTCATGGGAATAGGCTAGTTATATTTTTTATCACTATCCAAGAAAGTGTAGAGGAAAAATAAATCAGTTATCGAGCTTAACTTTTATGATCTTTGTCATTTAAATATTTTCTTAAAAAATACATAAAGTTCAGTTAATTTATGAAGACATAATAAGACCCTCTCTTAGAATTGCCTATAAATTTGTCTAAGTAATCCTACCCTGGTTATGTAAATAAAACCGACTTGATAAGGGTAGCTTTTTTTAACATATGGTATATGAAATACCGTTAAAATGTATTAAAATATTGAACGATTTTCCCATTATTAGGAAACAAAAGAATAATCAAATAAACTCATCATACTGTAATATAACGTTTCATCTGTGAAAGGAAATTAATATATAGCGACTGTTTTTCCTGATTGCAAGAAAGAATGACTTAAATACCAGCAATATGAATAAAAGGGCACTCAGGTTTTTTCACACACGTTATATTATCCTATTCCTTTAGTTATAGAAAGAAATAAAATAGTTTTATTAATTGTGTTTATATAAAAATTAAGATTAAGACGCTCAGAGGCCAATTCGGGAATCAAACATCTGGTATAGAACAGTTAACGCCCTCAGCACGTTACGATCGAAACCTTCGATCTTTAAGGGAAATAAATTGACGTTTACAGGGTTCCATTGGCTGATATGGGTACAAACGGGAATCAGAGGGGTGTCGAGGCGATGTAAGATTCGAAGACCCTCTTTTAAGGAATAGTAAATGGCAGTCATAATTTGAATGTCGTTAGAACGGTACCGTGAATATCAGTGCCGTAGAATAATTGCGTCACGGGTATAATCGTCGGGAAAGAATCTTTGTTTAATTTGGGAAATTAAGGGATTATCGTGTGTTATTTTAGTGGGGCATTTGGCGATTTTCATACGGTTCGACTGAGTAATATAAATAGCTGTTTTTTTGCGTTTTATTTCTTTCTTTTTGTATAATATTTTATTACGCTATTTATACGTGTTTTTTCAAAATTGGGTTTTACGTTTTTGGGTAAAATAACGGCCGAGAAGAGCAATTATGTTAGTTTTTTTGTAATTGTTATTAGTTTTAAGTTTCTCACTGTAAATAGTTCGTTTTTCTATTTATTTTTGTTAAATAGATTTAAGTGTTTTAAGAAACTTGTTTTATTTAATTTAATTAAAAAACCTTCTCACGAATTAACGTGCGGACGTACTTCCGTGTGAGTGCCTGAGTCCTGAAGTTCTGAGTTGTGGTTGGTAAGCTTAAATAACCGTAGTTGTTTGGTACTAAAGCTGCACGACCAGACTTCCAGAGTGTCTTTATTACTGTGAAATTTAATTGTAGGTTATGAAAATAGTTACAAATTAATGTGTGGCAACAATCTGGTTATAGATAGAATGGCTAACGCTACCTCAATATGTCATTGGCAGGAGTCTATAATCAAATTCTGTCACACTAATATCCTTGTCTTCAAAATTTTCCATTACAAGTTGTGCAACGGCGGAAGAGAATATGACGAATCCTTTTATTTATTCTCTGTTTTAAGGCAATTTTTAGGAAAAAAAGAAAATTAATCTTGAAATTGCCCGAGAATTAAGGGTGAAACATCAACACGATATTATTTTTATGAAGCTCAAGAATAAAAAACGAAGGTTCCCATTTTTTTTCGCCTACGATTGCACGAGGCATCTTCAGGATCTTTATTCCACGAGATTAGAACACTAAACGACTATCGAGGAGGAACAGCCCGGTATTTATACCCGACTGGTGCTCAGCGAACCGTGATGTGTTTAATTTTACGTTTAAAGAAACCAGACACAGATGCTAGCACCTTAGTTTCTTTTACATTAAAAGTGTGACCTGAGCAGTGCTGGTGTTCAGCTACCGCAGGACCGTCTATATCCACTAGGCTTAAGGAACATGAAAGATGTATAAAAAAGTAACAAATTGTACAATCTGTAGTAGCTGAACATCAGTGTCTGGTTTCTTTAAACGTAAAATTAGGGAATCAATCGAAATTTATAAATATCCAAATAATATTAATGGAGATACAGGTTACAGTCTACAATCACACTTGGAAATCGATTGTATCTCTGGATCACGGTTCGCTTTGTATCAGTCGGGTATAAATGCCGGGCTGTTGCTCATCGACGGTCCTTTAGTGTTTTAATCTCGTGGAATAAAGATCCTCGAAGATGCCTCGTGCAATCGTAGGTGAAACGTCTGGTAACAATTTGAATTTGACACGGTCTAAACCCAAGAACCATGATTTTCAATATACAAAGAATTTTAATTCGATGTTCAAGAAAGAGAAAAAATATTTTTTGCTTTCTGTTAAGGTAGTAAAGTTGATTATTATGTACAGTAGTACATGATTGACATCATAGTTATTAATAAATTGATTTAAAATTATTTTTCTCAATGATTAAGAACCCTTATCTTAGTTTTGAAATTTACATAACTACATTGTTTCATAAAGTTTAAGATTTTTATTTATATTAGTGTATTATTGTAATTTTAGGTATTTTACAAAAACGCAAATCACGTAACTAAAGTGCTCGTATAGATAACACCATTTGAATGAAAGTATGTAGATTGTGTTCAAAATATTTCTTTGTCTGATAATTTAAAAAAAAATAATAGATATAATGAAATTTAAGTAGATTTTTGTTGCAGATAATATAAATAAATCTATAATTACTTGTGGCTACAATTCAGTAAGAAGCACGAAGTGACTTTTGACAGTACTTTCACCACAAACATGGCTGTACCCACACAAGATTTACTAGGAGGATATAAAATTCCTGTTGTAGGCTATGGAACCGCAGTATGTATAAATTTTTTATAAGACCTAACCTATGTTCTAAAAAAATCTTTCCTTTTGACATATAAAATTTTTTAATAATACAGAGTTAAATATTTTTTTATACAGGGTGTCTATATAGTCCTCTGAGATTTGATTATGGTTATATCGTTATGGGCCAGCCGAAAAAAAAAATTTAGTGTTTCTAGGTAAGAGCCGGCGGGAAGATGTTCAGAATGATGGATTCAATGGTTTTTTTTAGGGCTTCAATTTTTTTTGGCATAACTTTTTATTAAACAATTAAGGTGTGAAAAAAGTTTTCTTGGGTTGTCAACTGGCGTGATAGTAGGTTCATGGCAAGGCAGAGAACCATAATGGGGTTAATGAATTTCCTTGAAATATTTCATTTTGTATTGGGATTGAGTCTGTTTCTATATTGTTGCTGAAAGATATTTGCATTTGGATCCTAGTACTCCAAGTTGACATGAGGTTTTCTCAAAAAGGACACAATATGTACGTCGACTTTATATATTCTCAGTATAGCTGCTAGCCAGATATGTGTTACTGAATCGGGGGCTTTTTGGTAGAATACGTAGGTAGCGAAAATGTTCCTTCGGTTGGTATAGGCCTGGCTGCAAATGATCGACTCGATAAAAAGTTGCTCCTTGTAACCCATTGCGCCTCAAGCACATTCTGTTTGCTGAACTACAATGATGTTGTTTTGTTCGCAGTGTACTTGAATACGTTGTGTCAAGTAGGGTGTGATTACCTTGTACAGCGTGAAAATACAGGAGACTGATATTTGGCTGGATCTTGTAAATTTGGCTGATGTTTGGCAAGAGATGCGGGACTTCTTCTGTAAGAAACAATGATATTTTCGGTGAATCCTACAAAACATTATTTATTAGTTGTTGGTGCATATTTCAAAACTTTTTAAGCTAGTAGTTCTTAACATGATTAAGACCTGGGACTTTCCTATTATGAAGTCCCTTGACGACGTTAGTGATTGATATTGCAGAGGTTGGTTGAAACTACCTGACTTCTCCAAAACTCTTTTATTTGTTCTTTATTCGGATATCTATTATCTGCCCAGTTGTGTAGAAAGTTTAACTTCTGATGAAAAGTTCTTTTCAATTGTTTTAAAAGACCATTGTCTTGTTTTTAACTGTTGCTAGCTTTATATTTCTTTAACCGTCCTGCAGTCGCGGAAAATTTCTGCCTTAGTGTGCCCAAGCATTGTTGAGCAATGCTATTTATTGAGTCATGTTGCGAGTAAAACTGGACCCGATTCAGTATTTCGTGTTCTCGTTCTTGTAGCTTTCTTGTTTTGACACCTTAAATATACTTTACCAGCTGCCCTATTGTCTTGTGTAGTCTTCTCGCTGCCTCTTGGTGATCCTAACCTCCATAGTTCTAGCTGCTGCAATTACGGCTCAGTAGATCAGCATATGTAGATATTTTAGCATGTTAGCATAAACACTACTTAAAAAGTTTTTGATTTGGTACCGTCTCATTTTAACGAAAAAGAATTGGCAAAATGTTATGCTTTGTAAAATTTGTCACTAAATGTTGTGATTTAGTCATTATCGAAATTTTTTTTACAGGGAAGAGGAATAGAAGAAGCCTTAAACTTGGCATTAGAGGCAGGCTATAGACATCTTGATACTGCCTATGTGTATAGAAATGAAGAACAAATCGGTAACGTTTTGAAAGAATGGTTAGATGCTGGTAAGGTGAAAAGAGAAGATCTTTTCATTGTGACAAAACTACCGCCAGAAGCTAATACTCCCGACAGGTAAAATAAATGTTAATGTAATAATTAAAAAAGGGAAATTATAAAGTGGCAAAAATAAAGCATTATTTTACCATGTTTTTATTAATTCGTTTTTTTGTCTGTCTGTTCGGCACAAATTTTGAAATCTGACAACAAATGTATTATTAGGACCATGAAATTGACCTTGAAGCTCATAACTGGATGACAATGCAATATTAATTTTTTCTTGTCCGTCTGTTTGTATAAGTTTAAAATAATTTGTCACATTGTCCTGAGAAATTTATGATTGTGAATTTTTAATAGCTATGGAAATACTTTTAAAACCAAAAACGTGGTGTGCAATAGATAATAACTGTTGTGAGAGTTTTCCCAACGACAGCAACTCTTTACTCTCTTTGCTATTATCTGCTACCTGCACTCCACGTTATTCGTTTTAAATTATACATACAAGTATTTTCATAGCTTTTAAAAATTCACAATCACAAATTATCAAGACAATGTGACAAGTTATTTTATACTTTTTAGTCCATTTTAAAAACGTAGTATATTAGTTTTTTTAATTTAAATAGTTACTTGTTATACAAATAAAATGTAACATTTAAGATGAACTTTATAAAATAGGTGTGGGCAATAAATTTCACCTATTTCAATATTATACATGTAATTTTTTTTAGAGTTGAAGAATACTTAAAAATATCGTTAAAACGTCTGCAGCTGGATTACGTCGATCTTTATTTAATTCATCATCCTATTTGGAGTGAACCAAAAGATCCAAAGCAGATGTTTGGGGAGAGTATTGTTCATCCGACAGATCATGTAGCGCTTTGGAAGGTACAATATTCAAAGGACCCCGCAGAAATCTTATAGTAAATGGCTTTTGGTCAAACTCTTTGAAACCTGGTGTTGGTAGTTTTTGGTTAGTAGATCAACAGCGTCAATGATCGCTAGGTCCAAGAAACTCATCTTTTCAGGGCCAAATGATGTGCTAAGTCCGCTTTAGCGACCTTCACGTGATGCAAATTGGGCCACGTTAATGCAAACGGCAATGTCTGTCTATGTTGTTACGTTTATATATATATATATATATATATATATATATATATATATATATATATATATATATATATATATGATTATGTAGATATTAGTAATCTCCATAGATGAGTGTAAACATATAGTTCTATAAGGTCAAACGCCAGATATCTATTTGATTTGGCTTTATCTGACTGACCGACTCTGACGAGGATAAGATCATATCTAAAGTCAAAACATTCTGATTTTAATTGAGCCGATCTTAAACTTTGACCTTGAGCAAGAGGTAAAGTCCGTTCTTGAAGGAGAAGATAAAAATCTTTTGTGCGATCATTTTTCTAATCTCGGCAGAGATCATCATTTCGGACATCAAAAGTTATCATTCAATCCTAATTTAACCCTGAGCGGACTTTGACCTTGAAGAGGAGGTCATATTTATCACCGAAGATGATATCCTTGTCCTCGATCTTTTGTACAATATCGGCAGAAGTCATTCTTACGGACATAAAGAAAGGGTGCAGTAACATACGTGCATGTTTTCAGACGCAAAATAGTGCAACTTCAGTGATCTATAAAGTTTGATAGAGAGCCATTTCCCATAAGATTTCTGGAGAGTGTTTTATTCTAAAATTAACAATTATTTTGTTGTTACTTAACTTTCTTTTAATTGTTTAAAAATATTTATGATAATTCTTAATTATGCAGTTACAAGTGCCCGTTTTATGTTTATTAGTTCTGTGGTAAAAAGGGATTAAAGTAAATTTTATCACGGGCTTGTTTATTTGTTATCTCATTTATTTAAATCCTTGTGATAATTATTTTCCAATTTCCACCACAGAATTCGGTACTAACGCTCTTCAAATTTATTTCTGTATCATCATGTAATCAGGAACAATTAAAAACAAGATTCTTTTACAGAAAATGGAGGAACAAGTAGATGCTGGCCTTACTAAAACAATTGGAGTATCCAATTTTAATATTGCTCAAATCGATAGAATATTAAAAAATGCTAGAATAAAGCCCGCATCCTTACAAGTAGAAAATCATATTTATCTACAACAGAATGAACTAGTAAAATTCTGTCAGGATAATGGAATAGTTGTGGTAGCTTATTCACCTTTGGGAGCACCTGGAAGAATAGAATACAAAGAAGATTCCGGACTACCGTAAGTTTAGTGTATTGAATGGGTCTCCACATTTTATGTCCCAGTTATTAATGGCTATTCTGAAAGGGGAAAAATATAATATTCCAGGGATTTACGGCAAATAAATAGTTGGTTGGGGACATTCAATCATCCAACAATCGGACATGATATTTAGATAATATATGCCTACAGAAACAAAACGTATACCTTTTCTTTAGTGGATTTAGATATTACTCGTTGAATGTTTCCGCCGTTGGTTGAAAATCTGTAAGTTTAATTATTTAAAATTTTCCTTTTCAGAAAAAGCGTCATACTTGATTCCACTGTTGCGAAACTTGCTGAAAAATACAACAAAAGTCCTGGACAAATAATGCTAAAGTTCCTGTTACAAAGAAACATTGTTGTGATACCCAAAAGTTCTTCTGCTCAAAGAATAAAAGAGAATATTGACGTATTCAATTTCACTTTAAAAGAAGAAGACTTCAATACATTGCGTGGTTTAGATATTGGTGAAAAAGCTAGATTAGGTCTTGGTGGACCTAAACGGGACAGGTTAGTGTTATTGTTATCTTTTACGATTAATTATTAACAATTTACAATACCCAGGGGAAGCGTAATAAAATAAAAAAAAAGAACAAAATACATCGGTCAGAAAATTATCTTTAATATACATTTTGAAAATGTATTTATTATACTAATTTTTCTTTTTTAAAATATTAATTTAAAATTTCTTTATTTAAATAACATAAAAAAAATAATTATTTAACGGTTATCGTTGTTTTAATTGTTAGATCTTTTTTTAGATATATAATTTCCAGATATAACTAAATTTGAAGCGTGGTAACTTAATTTCTTGTTTCCTTGAAAAAGTGATTGTGCTAGTAATAAAAACTTTAATTCTAGTTTGCGCTTAAACTGTGTGGTTTTATTAGGTATTTTTTAACTTTAACTTGATCAGTTAGAAACTAACCTATATTAACCGCAAGATGTCGAAAATAAAAAAAGAAAATTGATCTTTGACAGGCGGTAATTCGAGCAATATTGGATTTTCTACTTTTTCTTATATGACTAATAACTAATAATAATAGTAATAATCTTTATTTTACCATGTATAATCTCTTCTTCAAGTGTCTTGATACATTATCAGAACACCCTATATGTATTTGACGATAAAATTTAGCTATTTGTTAATAAAATACTTTTCTTTTCAGTTTCTTTAATCATCCAGAATGGCCTTACCCCAAAAATGTGAGTTATTATGCGGTTCCTCGAATGCCCCCTCCAAAGAAACCATAAGATTATTGTATGTGATTTAAATAAATTATGTATTGTCTATTATTTCAATTTTTTTTCTTACCTAAACCTGTATTGTTCTCCTAATACACTTTTCCATAAACCGTTGGACCCATACTTAGCCTTTTGTAGCACTAATTCTAGGATTTGTTCTTGTTATTTCTAAGAACCATCTGTTCTTTATAAAGGGAAAAATAACAGTACAGATTTTCCTTACGAACGTTTAATAAAATAATTAAACTTTAAAAGCTAAAATATATGAACTTATTCTTCTTCCAAACGTTACAAAACTCAATAACAACTCTTTATAATCCATTAAAATTAAGCAAATTTTAATAAGCTCAAAATTAGGGTGAGAAAAATTCCATCTGGTTCGTCGCGAACTAATCGCACCAATAACCACTTTAGCATGGCGATTGGTTACTTACTTGTCATATTACCTCTAGATCGGGGAGAACTTATTCTTCACGCCATCGTGTATTGTTTTTATAAAAATATTGGAAATAATATTTATATAATTTACAAATTCTTTGGAAAAAATAAATTCAGTGGTTGCAACTAGTTTCGCAACATAGTTCCTCTTTTGATGAGATACATCAACATAAAGAAGAAAATTAATTATAAAATTGTAATATAAGTTAAAAATTAGCTGATTGCTAGCCAGAAAGAGGACATTTTTCAATAGTAGGAGAAAAAAGAAACGTCCCTTTCGGGATATGAAGTCAAGTTTGAACCAATTAGGAAATGTCTAGGCGTTAAAAATGATATATAGCTCTTTAAGCTGATTTTTAGCCACAAAAAATTAGTAGCATTATCGCGAAAAATGATACTAGGATTGCCTCTTCTAGCAATGAGTCGTTTTAAGGTAAGGAAACAGGTTTCAGTACTAAGACTTCAAACGAATTCTACATGTACTGCACGAGTAACTAGGCCTACAAACATTACCATATAAACTTTAGTTTAAGGTAGGAAGTTTTGATCAAGAAGGGTCCGCCAAAACCTATTCCTACATATGGGAAGGGTCGAGAAGTTTGAGGTCTTTTTTTGGCTAAATGAGACATTAATTGAGAAGCTGGCTTTACATTAATGCCATAACATATGTTATAATTATAAATTATTCTCTTAGACCATCAAAAGGCCAATAAGTAAGCCTGATATTGGAGAGAGTATTCTGAGGACCAGCATGTAAGAGGTGTAAATGTTTCCTTTTTAGTATCAATCTGTTAATTAAGACATAGAAGGCAGAAAAATTGAAAACTTTTGTTCATAAGGAACATTTGCATTTAACAGACGATTGCTGACTCTACGTATACCTAAGATATCTAATATATAGCGTTATTTTGAAGTACTGTTGAATTTTTACATCTTTAATTTCTATGTTAAAAAATTTCATTTTAGTTATTGGAATTATCTTTGTTTCGGCACAGTGTAATTCAGAAATTGAAAATGAATGCGAATTCTTATTAAACTTGCTTTCTGTATTATAAATAAATCTAAGACAGTACGCTATTTTTCTTTGTAAACGACTAAAGGATGAAAATTTTGTAAAAATGGAAAATTTGTGGTTCAGAGTTGCTAGAAAGATGTACTATTTTTCTTCTTTCAGGAATATTTTCAATCTTAATTTTTATATAAAAATTGCTGAGATTTGTGTTAAAGTCTGATAAAAATTGAGGTCCATGCCAACAAAGTAAGCCATATATCAGATTTAAAGGTAAAGAACCACGAGAGGATATCAGCTGGATTGTTTTTTGAAGTTATGTGTCTTCAGTTATAATTTGAAGTTAGCTTCTGCACTTGAGCTATTCCATTTGCCAGAAATAGACCAACGTAATGAATGGGATTTAATCCAGAACTAAAAAATTTCAGAGTGTGTCCATAAGTTTACTCACTCTATATGTGGTAAAGATTGTGTCAAAATTGGAATTATTTTTGTGACTAGGCTGGAAAGTAAGACTGCACCCACACCCATTAATTCCAAGAGGTGTTACATGTCCCTTTGATGATATTAAATCACGAAATATTTTTATTTTTATAAATTATGTGTCGATATAAACAAGCCCCATATGCCTTCATGTTTGCGTCAGAGGATCCATGCACTTCAATTTTTAAAATGCTATGAGTGTTTAATAAATATCTAGGAAGTTTTATGTTTGTCAGAGAAGGTATAGTTTGTACGGAAAGATCCGAGTCAAGTAAATCATTCCAATTGAATTTTGCGAACCACAATTTTTGCATGATTAACTTTGCTGTTACTATGACTAGATTAATCAAGCCAATGGGTTCATATATTGAAGCAATTATTAAGAATACGTCTCTTTTTGTGAATTTATTTTTTAAAGTGAGTTTGGGAACAAATACCGAGAAACTATCTGACCAAGAGATCCAACAGAGTTTAAGTACTTCAATTTTGATTTGGTTGGATGCAGAACAGTTTTCAGAAATACTAGAAATCTGTAAATTCTTTTCATACGAGACATAGTTTAACTTTTTAACAAGATTTTTTGTTATAAACGACATTTGACTCTCTGAATCTGTTAAGCATCAAACATTTATAGGTTTATTGTTCGAGTCATAAAGGGTTACACACGCTGTAGCAAGTAACACCTGTTTTTTTTTTACCAGAAAATGCAGAAAGGGAAGAGAAATTATGAGGGGGATATTCTGGTGAGTGCAGTGTATCATCACTTTGGGAATTTGTCAAAGTAAGGGTATCTATTTTTCAAAAAGGGTTTGTTTTGAATTACAAGTGACAGCAACAAGAGTGATATCCGGACTGCTAGTTGTTTCTTGTGGGCCAGTAATTCTAGTAGATCGACCATTGTTGACGATTACTAAGTCTCTTGATTCAATGGCTTTCAACAGATTCCTCAGTTTGCTACTTATGTTGCTACTCCATGTGTAATTTTGGGTACTAAAATCCCCCATGGGGATAAGCATTTCCCAACTTATCAAGAATATTATGAAATAGATTAACCATAATATGTGTTTCTGGAGTGATATAAATGTTACCAATTATTAGGTTTTCAACTTCAATAATCAAATACTGTATTTTACATGGAAGATTTAAATTAATTTCTATTTTCTCGAAATAGAGGTTTGATTTTACTAGAGTAGCGGATACTACCTCTTCCGTCTGGCCTATCTAATCTTATTGTATTAAAATTTTTGTAGTTTAATATGTTATCTGTTTTTATAAAAGTTTCATTGGATAAGATTATAGCTGGGTTTTCTTTGTGGAATAAATCTAAGAGGATATCTGGTAAAATTGATGCCTCTAATATTCCACTGTCTTACTTTCAGATTGGATGTATGATTCTTCATTGGGAGATAAATATCCCTTCTTGGGGGTTGAATAAAGACTGTTAGAGTTAGTTAGTTTACTACTGTTTCTTGTTCTATAGGCTTATCCCCAAATAATACTCCGGCCTCATCCAAGATTAGGCTTTTAATCTCTTGAATAATAATTATTTTAGTAATAAATTGATTAATGAAGATGAGAGGGGATATTGTATCTACAAATTCAAGTTTACTGATGGGATTACTACAGGAACTAGGAAATAAAATTCAATATGGCTCCTTCTGTCGACTTCTTGAATTTTTGGAGGTATTGGTGAATTGGACATTCTTTTCCTTTGTAATATATTAGCACAGGATTTAGAATTTCAGTTGAAATTACTATTCTCAGCTTTTCTCTACGATACATCTAGTTCTCGAAAAAAATTATTGTCATTGGTTGGTTTATTGTCTTGAGAAACTTTAGATCTGATGTCCTCCATCAGATTGTTATCTCCTTTGGGATGCAATCTTCTAGCTTCGAAATACGAAATGTTATTCTGAAGCATGACCTTTTAATATCACATTGTCTTTTGTACTCTTTGCATCTCTTTATATCTGTACTCTCATGATTTTCCTGAATATTTCGTTCACCATCTTCAATGCTATGTTTATCACTACATCTCTTTCTCCTTGTTTTTCCTCTATATTGATTGCTGATATGTCAATATTTAAGGCAGTTAAGGCACTGTACCGGTTTGGGTATAAATAGGCTGATCTTTGTATCGAGAAAATTTATTCTAACGAATTTTGGAAAGCTCGTTCCTTCTTTCCTTGTCAATATATTTGGTATTATCATTTTCGACAACTTTTCTAATAATGCGTTTGACATCTATAATTGGTATAGTGGATGCCACTTGTGATAGGAACTTCTCAATTTTAATTTATCTGTTATTGCCTTTAATAAAGCCTTTACACAAAGCTAATCCTGCAGGAATGTAGGTTCTAAGATTTCCTGATTTAATTAAATCATTATTTAGGAATTTCTTCGCCACTGCTGCTGTGCTGAATTCCGCCAAAATTCTTCTTTGTCCCTTTCTATTAAGTCGGATTAAATCTATGACATTTGCAAACTTAAACTTTTTGCCCAATAGAGCTGGGTAAATGTTGTCTAAGTTATTTCCAGTTTGGGAGCCATTTTGTCTCCCCGTGTCCGCCCCCAATGCGGCAATAATTAAGAAGTAAGGTTAGAAAAGGTTCAAAATAGGTAAAAAAGGAATATAATTACCAGTTTCCTTTGTAGTGTTACCTAATCCATTAAACAACTTTTTTGTATTATCTATAGGACCGTTAACGATTTTAACATTTTTTTGTGTCAATTTTCGGTAACATCCGAACGAATTTTGACAAACAAAATGTCATTTTAAGGGTTTTCTTATTGCCTGTTACTTTCTAATGTTATGTTTTTAGATAGAAATAATAGTTTTCGTTCGTAACTGTTAATAAAAAAATTCCAAACAAAATTCCAGACGCTAAGGATGAGAATATCTTCTGGAAGAATGGTTTCAACAAAGAAAATTCCTATTCGCATTTAAGGTTTTTCAAACTCCTGGCCTTAAAAAGGAAACGGCAAGAAGTTTCTACCCACTGAGAAAAAACATATTAGTATAGTTCATCATGGGACGATGTGTTTTTCGATTAAAATATTAATAGCCGGATTTACTAACATGGTTTAATTTTAAAACTGTCCTAAACTGACAGGAGAAGGCTTAAACCGACAAATCCAGCAAGTTTTAAAACCTTAAAAAACAAGAATAAAAAATAATTTTGTTTGAGTATTGAACCGGCAAAATGGAGAATTTTATTTATTTTCGGTATGTATATAACTATTTCTCTTAGATATTTCAAGGCTTTATTGCTAGATTCTTATTCTTAATATTCTTATAAAAGCCTTTACTTGTCAACATATGTTATAAAGGGTGTTTTTTTATAGAGGTATAGAACTTTTAAATGGAATAAAACAAAGATGAATTTTTTAAATTGACATGAAATTTACTTTATTCGAAAGATAACCTTCTGGCATTATAATTTAAATATGACTTCTGGCATATGATCGCCACGGCTGGTTCGGACGTAGTCTAATCTGGAGGTCTAATTTTCGATTACTTTTTCCAACATTTGTGGCCGTATATCGGCAATAACGCGGCGAATGTTATCCTCCAAGTGATCAATCGTTTCGGGCTTATCGGCGTAGACTAGCGACTTTACATATCCCCACAGAAAATAGTCTAGCGGCGTTAAGTCGCACGATCTTGGAGGCCAATTCACGGGTCCGAAACGTGAAACTATGCGGTTACCAAACGTTTCCTTCAATAAATCAATTGTGGCACGAGCTGTGTGACATGTAGCGCCGTCTTGTTGAAACCACAGCTCCTGCACATCATGGTTGTTCAATTGATGAACGAAAAAGTCAGTAATCATGGCTCTATAGCGGTCACCATTGACTGTAACGTTCTGACCAGCATCGTTTTTAAAGAAGTACGGACCAATGATTCCACCAGCCCATAAAGCACACCAAACAGTCAGTTTTTCTGGATGTAATGGTGTCTCAACATACACTTGAGGATTATCATCACTCCAAATACGGCAGTTTTGTTTATTGACGTATCCATTTAAACAAAAGTGAGCTTCATCGCTAAACAAAATTCGCTTATGAAAATCGGGATCAACGGCAATCTTGTTTTGGGCCCATTCACCGAATCTACGCCTTGTTAGGAGATCGTGTGGCTTCAATTCTTGCACGAGTTGGATTTTGTAAGCACGCAAACCAAGATCTTTCCGCAAAATCTTCCATAAAGTGAATGGACACATATCCAATTCCTGTGCACGATGGCGGATAGACTGATTCGGGTCTTCCTCTACGCTACGCTCTACAGTAGCAATGACTTCTTCTGTACGCACTGTACGACGTCTCTGTGGATGCGTATTATTATTTAGAGTAAACGTGGTGCGAAAACGTTCCATAGTTAATCGAATTAATTGCTCTGATGGACGATTATGTTGACCGTAAAATGGACGTAGTGCGCGATACGTATTTCGAACAGAACCATGATTTTCAAAATAAATTTGCACAATTTGGAAGCGTTGTTCAGGCGTTGAAATGCCAAACCAAACTAAACATAAATCACTTGACAGCTGACAAAATGGCCGCCAGTTAAAAAAGTGTTGCCAACTTAAAGTTCTATACCTCTATAAAAAACACCCTTTGTAAATTACTACAGTATCGTACACAAAATAAAACTGGCCGAATAGAAGATCTAAATTTCTTGGCAACTAGATCGGTTTAAGTCTTAAATCTTCGTAGTGAATCTAGCTGTAAAAATTTTAAAACCGATGTTCTAAATGGTGTAACGGTGCCTGTTAATATCATTGGTAATATTAATGATGAAATACTGTTATTAATAAATTGATGTAAAATTCTTATTTCTTTATGAGAGAACACTCTTAATATGAGACCTGATATTATCTCAGTTTTAAAATTTACACATCATTGCTTTTACTGTAAGCTTTTTATTTGCAAAGATTATTATTGTAATTTTAGGAATTTCACAAAAATGCAAATCATATAATTACAATAAGGAATATTTTATGAATGAAAATAGATTTAAAAAAAAAATTGTTTGATTGCTACTTCTGGCAGATAACTGAGAATGACAATTCAAGAAAAATAATAGGTGTAATTAAAACATTTTAAGTGGATTTTCTATAGCTACTAATATAAATAAATCTGTAATTTTTAGTTCTAATTCAGTAACAAATACGAAGTAACTATTGACAGTATATTTCATTTCATATATTTTAATTCCAAATATGGGTATACCCACACAAGAATTACCAGGGGGATATAAAATTCCTGTTGTAGGATATGGAACCGCAGTATGTATATATTTTTTTTCTGCTATTAAACTGTATTTGTATTGAGAAACCTTTCTTCATTAAACATAAATATTTATGTCAATATTTAGTACTGAAACAAAGAAATTTTTACAGTTTGATATCGTAATAATAAAAAAATCTCATCGGAAATGACTGAACATTTATATAAAATGCGATGCATACGGGTGGATTTTTCTTAAATTATAATTTATTAAAATAAATTAGTAAATTATTTTAGAAAAAATTAAACCAATAAAAAATTGTACTTGAAAACTAAAACGTATCTTAACTATTTCAAATTGCAATTAATTTAATAATTATAGATTTACTTATTAACTGAAAGAACTAAAATAATTGTTGGTTACGGAACTTTTGACCCGATTTCATTCACATATAATTTTTGATAGAAGTAAGATATTTTAATGAAATTATGAGTATAATATCAAGGATTTTTCGAGGTAGTGTTTTGAGTGAGTATTTCCTAAATACATTTATTGGAAGGTGGGCGAAAACTGAAAAACCTTGTTCGGTAACAAATTTTTTAACCGACTTCATTTGCGTATTACCTGAGTCAAATTTTTAAAATATTCAATATGGCGACTCCAATATAGCGGACTAAAAATTTTACATTTGTCAATTTCGATCAAAATTGGGTGCAAAGTTAGAATTTAAATTTATTTTAAAAAATTTAGTATGTCAGATATAACATGATCGTCTAAAAATTTTACAATTCTGAATTTTGACCTAAATTGGTACTAGGGAGCTTTCGAGGGTGTAGATTTAGATTAATAGGTTAAAATTATTTTTTTTTGAAATTCAGTAGGGCGGATCGGTATTAGAAGGCTTTCGGGGTCGTAGGTTACGAATGTGAAGTTAATTTTTTACAACTTAGTATGGTAAATACAATATGAGAGTCTAAAAATTTTACATTCTGCCAAAATTGACATTAGGGGTTCATGGGGCGTATACAAATTCTAAATAGCGGTTAAAATATGTCGAACTGAAAATTTTACTTTTCAGGTTCTTTAAATATCGGGATTAGGAGGTTTAGGGGGCTTATTTTACTAATTATTAGTTTAAAATTCAAGTTAGCGAATTTACTATAGCAGACTAAATATTTGTTTGATACAATTTCATTTAAAACTAGTGTTTGGAGGTTTGGTACCGAGTTCAAAAATTTCATATGTAAATCTATATTGTTATTTTTCGTTTTTTAGAACATTTTATCAATTTTCTTGATAAAAATTTTATTTATTAGGTATATGTTCAATTTTATCCTGCTATTTGTTTTAATTACCTAATTTTCTCAAGTAATAGTTGATAAAAAAAACTCTTTTCCATTTGTGCATTATCAAAATTTTATTTTTAGGGTAGAGGAGAAATAGAAGAAGCCTTAAACTTGGCATTAGAGGCAGGCTACAGGCATATTGATACTGCCTACATCTATAGAAATGAAGAGCAAATTGGTAATGTTTTGAAAAAATGGATAGATGCTGGAAAGGTTAAACGAGAGGATCTTTTTATTGTGACAAAACTACCTCCTACAGCTAATACACCCGACAGGTAATATAAGTGATAATTTAATAATGAAAAAGGGAAAATGTAGAGTGCCCAGAGAAAAAACCATATTTTTATTAAACAAGAATAACCGTTTATTCCATTCGAATTAGATATTAAAGTTCCTGTAGTAGAGACAGTTTTGGTTTTTAAATAAGTCACTCTATGATGGTGACAAAATTGTATATATAAATAACATAGGGGGCCAAATCACATACAGAGGTAATTTGAAGGTGACCCATTTTAAAAGAATCACGCAAATAACTCTATTGGGAAGGCCTAAATAAGAAAAAAAAACATGAGAAAATTTTTTTTTTATTTTTGGAGGGGAAATCAAATAATGACCTTTAATTTGACCTTAAGTTTGATCTTCAAGGTCAATTCAAGTCGAGTTGATTTTTTCAAATAGGATCTCTCATTTTTTATTGTGGAAATGGAAAGGGGCGAAAGTTTCTTATCCAACATAGGAATCAACATAGAGATCATTTGAAGATTAAAATATTAAAATAATGGAATTTTTCATTTTTTTTATGTACTTGAGGTTAAGGTACCGTGTGAACTTTGCATACTATGACTTGAAATATTAACTGTTGACCTTGAAAGTTTGAAGCACAAAAAACTTTTTTGAGTATTTTTGTTTAAAAAGACATGATTTAGATATAGTTTCTGGAGTGCCATTTCCTTTGTTCAATCAGTGAAAAGACATTTGATGTCTAGGACCCATGACAAGGACCTAACAGTATGGCTTTTTAGGTTCCATTTGGGTCCTCTCCATGGAGATAACTCCGAACAATACTGGCCGAGGCAAAGACTAGATGAATAGTCATTAACATATTTTACTTTTTATGATAAGTCGGCACATCCCTTTTTATCTATCTATGAAGATAAGATTTGAAAAATACTGGTCAATTAAGGTATAAATAATGGTTCGCATAATAGTAGCAAAACAAAGAAAACAATTTTATATTTCGCCGAACTAAATGTTCGAAAATTTGTCCATGGTTATCAATACATAGTTCAACTCTTCCTTCAAAATTCCGAATAGTTAATAAAAGCTACACCTTCAATTAACTCAAACCCAGACATCGAGCTCTCTAATATTACAAATGTTGGTTCAGAAGAAATACCTGACATCACAATCGAAGAGTTGAAACATGCTTTGTCACAAATGAAATCTGATCGTGCCCCAGGCGAAGATGGTATATCTAAAGAAATGTTAAAATTCGGAGGGTCTGCAACGCTACATTCAATGAGTATTCTTTTGAATACATGTCTTCAAATTCTTCTGTACAAAAAAGGCGACAAATTAGACATCCCCTCATAAGTCTTCTACGACATCCGTACGAATTGCTTACAAAGAATATAATTAATAGACTAACAAACAAATTTGACTTCTATCAACTTCCAGAACATGCTGGGTCTCGAAAGGGCTTTGGTACAACAGAGCAGATACAGAACATCAAATAACTAATTGAAAAATGCATCGAATATAATATTCAAATCGACCTAGCATTTGTTGATTATAGCAAGGCTTTTGACTCTGTCGAGCTATGGGCCATATTTCAAGCAATGGACATGATGGATTGACTCCAGATACAGAAATCTTCTAAAATATATTTACGATAAGGTCACACTGCAAGTAAAGATAACAGTGGACCTAGAAACACAGAAGATAAATATTGATCGAGGGGTGCGACAAGGAAATACGATTTCCCCTAAACTCTTTACTTTAACACTGGAAGATGTCTATAAACAACTAAACTGGGAACATAAGGGCATTAGCATCGATGGTAGCTATCTCAGCCATTAATGTTTCGCGCATGACGTGGTATTTTTAAGTAAAGATTTAGACCAGTTACAGAAAATCCACTCTGAGTTGAAAAATGGATTAAGCATAAACTTAGACTTAGAAAGAAAACCTAGAAGAACTTAGAAGTGGAAATAAATACAACAATTAGAATGTCATGAGCAGTTGTCGGAAGATGTGGATACTTTCTTAAAAACCCCGATATGCCCATTAATTTGAAAAGAAGAGTATTTGACTCGTGCGTTTTTCTAGTAATGACAAATGGAATGGAGACAGCCACATTAAGGCAGCCAATAAACTGCGTACTGTCCAGCGAGCAATAGAAAGAATCATGCTGGGAATATCACTATGTGATGGAATAAGGAACGAAGAAGTAAGAAGACGCACGAAAGTGGAGGATGTGATAAAATGCATTGCTACTTTGAAATGGACCTGGGTGGGACACGTCGCTAGAGAAGACTATACAAGGTGGATAAAACATATATTACAATGAAGATCTAGGTCGTCAAAAAGAAGTATCGGAAGACCCCAAAAAGATGGATAGACGACATAAAAAGGACAATGGGTAGAAACTGGCACTGGATTGCAGAAAATAGGTTGGAATGGAAGAGACTAGAGGAGGCCTGTGTCCAGGAGTGGACCAAGTTGGCCTGCGCGAGAAAGAGAGAGAGAGAGAGACAGAGATAAAAGCCAATGCTGTAGTATGCTATCTATCATTCTCCGCTATCAAGAATTTTTTCAGATTATTTGGGGCTGAGCAAGGGCCTAAAATAAACTATTTATATAAAACTTCTGTGTTTAGCCCACATGTGTAAATATTGTTTCCCTCAAAATAAGTTTCATAAAAGTTTATCATTTTTTAATAATGAAAAATTTTTTTGCCAACAAAATTAAATCAATTTTGACAAAGTAACATCGCAACAATTTTGATATTTACATTTATATATACAAGTTGCACGTTTGAAGATTAAACGCCATTCATTTTGATTGACGGTATAAAAAGTATTATCTAAATCGGTGAAATAGAAACCAAAATAATGAACCTTTTACAGCGCGGCGCGATTTTAAATATCCAATTTCAGTTTTGATGCGACCGCTGTCGCCTGTATAGATCGAAAGAAAATTTTCTGACGAACAAATTATGTTCTATAATATTCTGCTTTAGGATTGATATAATGAATAAAAGAGTAGAAAATCATCTATTTAAGACATTATTTCGATTATTAATTTTCCAGGCTTCCCTCTCACCTTTTCAGACAGAAAGTAAATCAGCTATCCACTACACCAGATCGAGGCTAATTTAGAACGTAATTCAACGATAGTAGTGTTGTTGATCACAACTATAATTTTTTATTTGTCTGGGTAGACAGTTATTCTTCTTTCCTTCTTTAAAAGTTTTAAGGAGAATAGATGATTTTTTCGATGCACTCAAAATCCGTAAAATTGATTTATTTTTTAAATACGAAGTAAAAAAAGATGTGGATAGTAAATTTTGCCGTAACCTAATTTAATGTTCTATATGTGATTTTTTAGAGTTGAAGAATCTCTCAAAACATCGTTAAAACGTCTGCAGCTGGATTACGTTGATCTTTATTTAATTCATCATCCTATTTGGCGCGAACCTAAAGATCCAAAGGAGATGTTCGGGGAGAATATTGCTCATCCGACTGATCATATAGCTCTTTGGAAGGTAAGTTTTTAATATCTATTTATTTATAAAGATATAATAATTCTTAATGATATGATTATCTTCGTGTATATACTTGTTTTATGCTATTTGGTTCTATAGCAGAAAGTGATTGAAACTTGACTTAACTCTTAGTTTCTTGTTTATTTATTGTCTCATATATTTAAAGTCAGTGACAATTGATTATTGCCAATTAATTAGATCTTTCCGATTTTCGATCACAGAATTAGCTACTAACGCTCTTAAAATTATTTTCTGTATCAGCATATTATCATGAACAATTAAAAACAATTTTTTTTTACAGAAACTTGAAGAACAAGTGGATGCTGGCCTCACTAAAACAATTGGTGTATCGAATTTTAATAGCGCCCAAATTCATAAAATATTAAAGAATGCCAGAATAAAACCTGCGTCCTTACAAATAGAGAATCACATTTATTTACAACAGAATGAACTAGTAAAATTCTGTCAAGATAATGGAATAGTTGTGGTTGCTTATTCACCTTTGGGGACTACCGGAATATTCGAGTACAAAGAAGATTCTGGACTGCCGTAAGTTTAGTATTTAGAATGCATGGGTGAATCCAAGGAGGGGCCATTGTGACGATGCCCCTCCCTCCCAAAAAAATGTATATTTAGTAAAAAACTACCGGAAATCTGATACCCTAAGCATCCTACATCTACATATATATATATATATATATATATATATATATATATATATATATATATATATATATATATATATTGTGGCGTCTCCCTTTTCACAGGGTACGGCAACGGATGCGTACGGCAGCTCAATATGTCGGAGGCTAGGTTCGTATCTCTTTTAGAGATAGTTGTGCTCTGCTTTGATATTACCCAATAGGCGCCACCTGTTTTACATTATCTGTGTTACTTACCTAGTGATTAAACAGGAAAACACTTAGGTATGAGGAATGATTTTAATTTATTGACTGCTGGTGTATAGCTTCATAATGAAACGACTTAATTAAAACAAAATAACAATTCCATTTTATTCCAAAAAAAAATTATTATGTACATAAATTAGAATGGTACCTACAATTTTTTCTTGATAACTATTGTTGTTAGCTCGTTTTTAAAAGGTTATATAAAATTTGGCCGCAAACGTTCTAGAACCTTTAATTGCCAATAACGTAAGTTTTATAAAGACACCAAAAAGTTCTTAACATGTTATTATATCAAATGAAAATATATTTATATTGTTTTGTTTGCATGTAAAAAAAATGATGTAGAGCTCCAATCCTCTAACTTAAAGTTTTCTCCTACCTGGTCTATGCTATGGTACCTCTCACTTCTATTATTTGATCCAGCGCTGTTGCTAGGATTTCTGTTGTTGTTGTGGATGAATGGGGGCTTCACAGGGCCACTTCCAACTCACCAACCAAACGCAGGGTAAAGGTTAAAATCGTCGTGGTAATACGAACAGGAAAACTAGGGCCGGAACCATCAGAAAGCCTTGACAGCAGTATCAAAATGGAAATCACAGTAAAAGGAGTGAGATGAAGCCAAAGATGAAAAAGACTGGCTTCAGATAGCCCTCATTGATTAGTGGACTTTTTAAACAAACACTTGACCGGCTGCCCTTTCCAAGCTAATGGCAAGATTGGTCTACTGCCTTCGACGGTTCAACAGTAAAGGGGACGAAAATGAAAATCTCTCTTGCAACCAGACGTGACAAATCTTAGGGATATTTGTATTTACTTTTGCCAACCTTATTCTCAACCTGGAGCACTCTAACCTAGTTCCGAACTTACACTGATTACCAGGTAATACATCAAATATGGGCAAGCTATGGAAAATTGTCAATAAGAAAATTATGATCAAACAGTCCAAAGTTACTAATCATGATTAAAACAAAGTTCAAAAAAATTGCTACAAATTCTATACTCTATACTCAACATTATCGGTCTCGACATGCCGTGCTCGTGTCAACGAATTAGGTATACATCCACAACAAATGCTAACTGAACTATATTACCGACTATAACCTTATATTTTTAATACTGAGATGGAATGTAAACAAATGAGAATTTATTAAAAATAAAATATTTTATGACTTTTAAATTCAAACCAAATAATGTGATATATAAACTACAGCAATTTACAAACTCTGTTAAGAAGAAAGAGTGATAAGTTACAAGACCAAAAGAGTTGTTAACCAAAAAAACAAATTCCATGTTTACTATTTTAAATTACAGGATAGATAATTAAATTTAATCAGGTAAAAATATACAACATATATCATATTACTAAAAACATGTAGCATTGATGCAAACTGGTAAATTTAAATGCTACTATATATATATATATATATATATATATATATATATATATATATATATATATATATATATATATATATATATTTGTCCAAAATTGGTGCAACTTAAAAATATGACCAATAGCTTAAAATCTTTATTCGGACATACACTTTTGAATTCAACCTAACTTATGGACCAAATCAAAAATGGAGGTCGTGTCGGGCGCCATATTGGCAAAAACGTAAGAAATCAATATACATGTTGTTATTACCATATTTTTCGTGCCAACCTTTTTTCTTGCGAGTTTTCGGGGTCGCTGATCACGAATTTGAAGTCAGAAATTGAAAAATTTCAAATCCAAAATGGCGAATCAAATATGGCAGACCCATTTTTGCTTACATTCGTTTATTACTACATCGTTCATTACTCGGTGGGTTTTTGGGATGCCTGATCAAATCCAAGGTGGCGGATCCAATATAGCGAACTTTTTTTGCTAAAATTTTTATTGCCATATTTTTCGCTTTTACCCTGTTTCTTGACGATTTTCGGGAGCGCTCATCACGAATCTAGAGTCAAAAATAAAATTTCAAATCCAAGATGGCGGATCAAATATCGCCAACCAATTTTTACTTAAATTTTTGCCACAAAAAGGGTCTGCCATATTTTATCCGCCATCTTGGATTAGAAAATTTTTATTTTCGGACTTCAGATTTGTGGTTATTAACCCCGAAAACCCTCAGGAAAAATATAACAATAAAAAAATCTAAGCACTGTCATATTTAATTTGTCATCTTGAATTTATTTTAAGATTCATGATCAACGACCCAGAAAACTCTCAGGAAAAAAGATTGACACTTTTTTTTACAATATGGCGCCCTACATTGTCGCCATTTTTGATTTGGTCCATATGCCATGTTCTCTTCAAAAGTGTATGTCCGAACAAAGATTTTAAGTTGTTGGTCATATTTTTTTACGTTGTCCCAATTTTTGGATAGGTGGGGGGTCAAAGTGACGTAGATTGTCCCATATATATATATATATATATATATATATATATATATATATATATATATATATATATATATATATATATATATATATACGTACATACATACATATATACCCATACATACATACATACTAATTTCTAGGGAGCATACAGGGGTCAAAATAACCCTACTTTGTCACGGGAAAGAAATTCCTAAAGTGCTTATTAACAGAGACACAGAGCCCTAAAGGGATACCCAGCGATTTACCTTATCGGTTTTTATGCGAAAAACTCAAAAGTTACTAATGCTATTCTGTCTGAAATAGGTCCGAAATACTTAAGGGTGGTGTGTTTCAGATAGAATTAATTAATGTTTAAAAAAAACAAAATTTAAAAAAAGTGTTTATATCGTCACAAAAACTATAACACATGTTTAATGCCAAAGACAAGATTTCCCTTTCACAAAAGTCAGGAGTTTATGGATTAAATTGTTCAGATTGTTACGTCGGACAAACAGGGAGAAATTTCCATATAAGATTTAAAGAACACAAAACTTCAACTTTATTAAAAAGGCAATTCAAATTTTGCCAACCATTTCACATAAACAGGCCACAGTTTCCCAGACATTAACAATATTCAAATTTTTCTTACCGTACCCAAAAGTAAAAAACTTAATATCTTAGATGCCATAGAAATTTATAAGTGCAATAAGACCAGCACAACTAACCTTCCTAGATAGTAGTAATAAAAAAACGTGTGAACTAAAAAAGCCCTACAAAATAATGTAATCCGTAGTTTTTAAGACATTGCGTTTGAGAATGTAACAGTGTTACAAAACCGCGGTCATGCCAGTTTTATAATAAAGATGATAAGTCTAACACAGTAAATTTTGTTTCATTAGTTATTTACAACGTACTCTTACAAAGTAACAGACTATTCAATCAAATATGTATAATTAACATATTTAACATAATTTGATCAGATCTTTGGTTGCAAATAAATCTCGTAAATTATTTAAAATTTTCTATTTCAGAAAAAATATATTAGTTGATCCCACCGTTGCCAAACTTGCTGAAAAATACAATAAAACTCCAGCACAAATATTGTTGAAGTTCCTAATACAAAGAAACGTCGTTGTGATACCCAAGAGTTCTTCTGCTCAAAGGATTAAAGAAAATATCAACTTGTTCAATTTCACTTTAAAAGAGGAAGACTTCAATACATTGCGTGCATTAGATGTTGGTGAAAAAGCAAGATTAGGTTTTGGTGGACCTACTACAGACAAGTAAGTATTATTATTATTTTTGACTATAATCTGTTAACAATTTAAAATTATCAGGGGAGGTGTGACAAAAAAAAAGTTGCAAATACATAGGTTATTAGAACATTGTTTTTAGTAGAAAACCATTTTAATTAAAGGCAGAAAAATCAAGAATTATTAGACAGTACTATTTGTGGATAATTCTATATATATATATATATATATACAGGTTTTTACGTCGTTGTCAGACCAATTCCACTTTACAGACCACCATAGACCACTCAGAAACAATTATATTAGAAGCAAATAATTATGCGTTGTATGATTATTTTTATTCATGAAACCAATTACCATTGAGAGGGGTAAGCAAATTGGAAAAAAAAAAATTTCGTGTTATATTAGCCACCTTCACGAGCCAATTGCAAATTATCTCGAACTAAAGCCCAGTATATCAAATTTGTATCATTTTAGCAGTGATTCAGACCCGTCAGTGTTGCCTTTTTTTCGCCATGTAAATATTAAACAGCAAAGAATAACGATATAAAATCATTTCTGTAGAAATATTCCTTTCTCTTTAAATCTGGTCATTTTGATTAGTATTTTTACATTTTTAACCGACTTCTAAAAGAAAGAGGTTCTCAATTCGTCGACTATATATGTCTTTTTTTATGTATGTACACCGATTACTCCGGAACGGCAGCACCGATTTGAATGAAAGTTTTTATGTTATGTTCACGAAGTTGCTGCGGTGGTCCCAAATTTTTTTGGATGAAATTGGTACAGTAAAATCCAAGATGGCGGCCAAAAAATTTAATTTTGTCAGATTTTCTCCAAAATTGGAATAGGGGAATTTTCGGGGTTGTACACCCGAATCCGAAATTATTTTTAAAAAATTCAATATGGCGGATCCAATATGGCGGACAAAAAAATTTAATTTTTTCTATTGTTCTCCAAAATTGGTATAGAGGAGTATTCGGGATCGCACATAACGAATCCAAAATATTTTAAAAAAATTCAATATGGCGGATCCAATATAGAGGACAAAAAAATTAATTTTTTCTGATTTTCTCCAAAATTGGCACGGGGGAGTTTTCGGGGTCGCACATAACGAATCTAAAAGTATTTTGAAAAAATTCTATATGGCGGACGAAAAAATCAATTTTGTCCGATTTTTTTCAAAATTGATATGGGGGAGTTTTTGGGATCGCACATTACGAATCTGAAATTATTTAAAAAAACTAAATATGGCGGATCCAAGATGCCGGATTAAAGATTCTACATCTCTCGATTTTGTCTAAAATCAATATTGGGGGATTTTTGTTAGTGGTAATTGCGAATTTAAAATATTTTTTGAAAAACTCAATCTGACAAATTCAATATGGTGTCCTAAAAATTTTACATTTTCCGATTTTCTTCAAAACTGATATAGAGGGTTCTTGAGGATGTAAATTATGAATTTAAAAGTATTTTTTAAGATTCAATATGGCGAATCCAATATAGGAGAATAAAAATTTCACATTTTTCGATTTTATTCAAAGGTGGGACTAAATCGTTTTTAAGGATGTAAATAGCAAATATAAAATTATTTTAAGGAAATCTAATATGTCAGATGGAACATGATGATCTAGAAATTTTAAATTTCCGGATTTCATCCAAAATTGGTACTAGTGGGCTTGAAGGGTTTAGATTTAGATTAGATTAAGATGTTAAAATTACTTTTTTGAAATTCATTATGGCGGATCCAATATGGTGGGTTGAAAATTTTACCTTATTCGCATTTTTTCAGATCTGATATGGGGTTTACGTCTCAAGTTCTGCAAATATCGATATTGGGAGATTTTGGGGGCCTATATTACCAATCTAAAATTAACTTGAAATTTAAGGTAACGAATTTACTATGACAGATTAATTATTTGTTTGAAGCAATTTCACTGGTATTTGGAGAACTCTAAGAATTAAAGAATTTTTAGTGGTTTATTTTAGGGTGATTTACAACTTTGGATAAAATAGGTACTTTTTTGCCACCTTATTACGAAGTACATTAATTTCGATTAGTACTTAGTTCAAATAATTTATGGATATCATAATGAATTCAAAACTAAAAATCGTAAAATAAAATTTTTATAAAAAAATTGAACCGGTTTCTAAAAGTGCGGTAAAAAGTGAAATAAATAACTACTAATATATACAAATTATAGTAAGAAAGCAATTACAAATAATAATTATCTGTTTATGCGAATCACATTTTATCAAGCATTAGTTTGGCGCCGACATTTCATATAAAAATTTATAGTTATTTTTCACTTTTTAGCGTCGGTTTGAGAAGTCGGTTCAATTTTTTATAAAAATTTTATAGCATTTTATTTAAATTTTTAAATTAAAATTAACAGTTTCATAACTTCGCCTTTGTAGAGAGTACAATTCTGTATTAGTTAAGATGACGATATTTTGACATCTAGCTTAATTTATAATAATTAAATAAAAAAACACCATCAAGTAAGGAGTTTAATTTTAAAGGTAAATGCTACATATAAAACAAACGTACCAATGTGGGGAATACAGCCTAAGAAAATGAAATGAATTTTTAAATATAAACACAAAACCTTAATTTTTTAAATTACATATTTTTAAAAGTTTCAGTCCTGGTTTTTAATTTATGTCCAAGAATAGCAATTTGCGGATTGATAGGAAGTGACGGTAGGTCAAAAATTTATTTTTTAAATATTAACTTAGTTTTGGTAAAAATCCAGATAGTTTCTGGACATATTCACATAGTTTGTGGACGTTTTCAAATAGTTTGTGGGAATTTCTAAATCGTTCTCGTAACCTCATATATTTTTAATGCGTGGCATTTTAAAATCATTGCACTTTTCTCTATTTTCTAACTGAAACTGATTTTATTCTTCAGCAACCATAAAATTGATCTTTCTATAGAAGTGTAATTTCATAGTTTAAAATTTTTTTATTTTAAAATTGTGTGCAAAAATGAAAACTAAAAATTTTTATATCTAAGGGTAGCATAGTATGACATTTCGAATTAACTTTCCTATAATAATATACATATAGACTTAGGGTATTCAGTTACCAAAATCATAAAATTAATCACATGCACAACAAATTAAACCTATGTACCTGTATTCTATATTTTGTTGATGCAAAATCTTGTGTAAAATTGATTCTGCTTAATTGTAAGGATGTTTATGTATGTGTGCTATTGAGATCATTTGCGCGATAAACCTCTTTAAGAATAAAAAAAAAAACAATAATACCGAATTGGATAGCCTCTAACACTCACTTTGAAGAAATAAAAAATACAGTCACTATTGCTCAGTATTTACAATCTTTCAATAAAAAAAACAAGTGATTTTAATACAATATATAGTATAATTGAACTGAAGCTTGCGGTCAAAAATACTGTATTTAAACGTTTAAGCAACAGTTGTATACATTAATTCAGCTGGTTAAATTTGATATGAATGATGGATTTAAAAATGTTACTCATTCAGGCGCTTTTCATACTGTTTGCTGTGCAATTTAATGCCTCAGCAAAATTTGGGAAAGTTGTGGCATAAGAGATATGCTAGCCAAATCTAAAGTTCTTGCTGGAATTACCGCAGAGAGAATGTTGGAGGGGCATTTCATGGGGCCATTCGAGAATTAATTTTAATATATGAAAGGCTAATGCAGTTATTGATAGAACATTTTTTTGATCAACTGAAAATATAATAAAATAGACGCTCTAGCGGTTTTGCTAAAAAATATCGAAATGCTTTCAGATAGTTATTGAACGGGTACATATAAGAAATATGGTTTGGAAAAACTTTCTTTCGATATAAACCATTATTTCACAAATATAGAAACGAAAAATGAAGAATCTGAAAATTTTCAATTTTGGTTTGAATTTATTAAGAGCATTCAATTCTTTTGGAGTTATTCGAGCCGATAGAGCAGATACGTTTCCACTCACTTATCCATGCTTTTTTTTTTGTTTGCGATAAACCGAATTACGATGTGAGACTTTTTGTGCTTTGAAATTCTCCTTATGCTACCAAAAAAAAGTTTTAAAAAGGAGACCTTAGGGTTAATTTGACTAATGAAGCATTTCAGGGTTATTCTCAGATATAACAACTGAAATGACAGTAATCAAAGATATTAAATCCGATACTGGAATCATAGAAGTGACTCAAAAAGAACCTGCTACTTCAAGATGAACTATGACTACAAAGGTCTTAGGTAGTTATTCTGATACTGAATTAAAACGGGTCTGAATTACACCATTTTTATAATTGATGACATGACCGAGTTACAATGTATGAAGGAAAAATCGATGTATATGCATGGTGATTTAACCATTATAAATTATGAATCGATTATTACGCAGATTTGATCGAGTAGATGAAATTCACTTGATTTATGATCGATACGACAGCACAACGGTTAATCCAGAACAGTTGGAACGAATTCGGAGGTATGGAAATGATATCGAAAACAAAGAATATATAATTATTGGCGGCCAATCTACACGAAATTTTAAAAAAAAATCAGCAGTAGTGATACAAGTAAATCAAATTTAGTGGAATTTATTGAAAATTATATAAAAAAATTATTCGGTTACCAATACAGAATAAGTTGATCATTTCTGGAGCATTTGAGCATATGTTGTTATGGAATATGATCAATATTTCGATGCATATCTCTTGTGTGATCATACAGAGGCAGATACTAAGATTGTATTTTATGCCTGTCAGTTACAATAGCTGGATTCCAATAAAAAGTTTAAAATTATTGTTAAATCCTCAGACACAGACGTGTTTATCTTATCATGGATTCTTAAAGGAATTTCTTTTATGGTTTAATACTGGAAATGGTTTCTCGATTTATTCTCGTACATACTATTGCAAACGATATTGGAAAAATTCAATATGTCAGTATCATAATAATCAATGCTGTGATAGAGTAAGTTTCATATATGACGTTGGAAAAAAGGTGTACAAAGTTTTAAATAAACTAGCAGATAATCAATTGAATAGATTTTCTAATTTACATGCAGGGATGGACTTAATACCTTGTGTGTATTTATCAAAAATATGACTCTCAGAATAACTTTAAAGACTGTTGTGAATGTACAAAAAAAAATAAGATACAATATCGCGTTGAAAAACAAAATACACTGGAAAATGTACACAAAATTGTATCTGTGTATCCTCGAATTTAGAATGCTGCGCAGTATACGCACGTTTATCACAGAATTGTATGAATGTTAAACAACATTTCTGGAAGACGACGATTTTTACCCGACAAATCGGGTTATTGATGAAAATAATCATATTATTGGAGGTGAAAACAATGAATAATATAAAATAGAGCGCTATCTTTAGATAATAAATAAAATGACAGATTATATATTAGTTTCAATAAAGTAATATCATAGTAAATAAAAATCGTCGACTTGAAATAAAATAATTCAAAAAGTAAGAAAGTGAAATATGCCCTCATAGCGCGCGTCTGTGCGGCCCCAACCACCATCTTGTGTGTACACTCACGCAACACGTTTGAAACGCGTTACTTTTGAGCCCCACTTTCAGCGTCACAAACTCCACTTGCTCACATCAAAAAAATCTCTGTTGATGTTGAAGGTTCGAATTTCCAAAAATAACGAATTTCGTAATTTTTTTGCATAAAATTGCAAATCTCTTGGCAATGAAGCATTTTCCGAAAAGATAAAAAATATTTTGACGTGTTTTGTTTAATAATTAATTTTAAATCTTTTTTAATTAAAAAAATAAATTCAATATTTCAACCTCATATAAAAAGAATAATAATAACAGCCAAAAAAACCAGCAGGAAATTGAATTCGATTCATCGACGTGACATTTCAATGCTAAATAAAATTTTTATAAAAAAATTAAACCGACTTCTAAAAGTGCGCTAAAAAGGGAAAAATACCTAGAAATTTTTATATGAACTTGAAATTTTTGAAGTCGGCGCCAAACTAATACCTGACAAAATGTGATTCGCATAAACAGATTAAAAATACTTTATTTGTAATTGCTTTCTTACCATAAATTGTATATATTAGTAGTTATTCATTTCATTTAGAAATAATTTCGGGCCGACTTCAAAAATTTCAATTTAATATAAAAATTTCTAGTTATTTTTCATTTTTTAGCACACTTTTAGAAGTCGGTTCAATTTTTTTATAAAAATTTTATTTTTCGATTTTTAGTTTTGAATTCATTATGATATTCATAAATTATTTGAACTAAGTGCTAATCGAGATTAGTGTACCTCGCAATCACTCCAAGGTGGCAAAAAAGTATCCATTTTATTCAGAATTGTAAATCACCCTAAAATGAACCACTAAAAATTCTTTGATTCTTAGAGTTCTCCAAATACCAATGAAATTGTATCAAACAAATATTTAGTCTGTCATAGTAAATCCACTATCTTAAATTTCAAATTAATTTTAGATTGGTAATATAGGCCCTAAAACCTTTCAATATCGATATTTAAAGAATTTGAGACGTAAATTTCTTAGCTCAATATATTTTATATTGCATATTGAGTTTGTACACGCCCCAAGAACACCGCAATATCAATTCTAGATAAAACCGGAAATTGTAAAATTTTTATTCCTTCATATTGTATCTTTTCAACCAAATAGTTGTAAAAAATTAACCTCATATTAGTAATACACCACCCTCCAACGTCCTAATATCAAATCTGAAAAAATGTGAATAAGGTAAAATTTTCAACCCATTATATTGGATCCGCCATATTGAATTTCAAAAAAATAATTTTAACGTCTTAATCTAATCTAAATCAAAGTCCCCTAGTACCAATTTTAGATGAAATCCAGAAATTTAAAATTTTTAAACGGTCATATTGCATCTAACATATTAGATTTTCTTAAAATAATTTTATATTCGCTATTTAGATCCTCAAAAACGATTCAGTTCCACATTTGAACAAAATCGAAAAATGTAAAATTTTCAGTTCGCCATATTGAATCCTGAAAAAATACTATTAAATTCCTAATTTACACCCTCAAGAACCCTCTATATCAGTTTTGGAGAAAGTCGAAAAATGTAAAATTTTTAGGACACTATATTGAATCCGTCAGATTGAGTTGTTCAAAAAATATTTTAATTTCGTAATTAACACTAACAAAAATCCACCAATACTGACTTTAGACAAAATCAAGAGATGTAGAATCTTAAATCCACCATCTTAGATCCGCCATATTTTTTTTTAAATAATATCGGATTCGTAATGTGCTATCCCAAAAGCTCCCCCATATCAATTTTGAGAAAAATCGGACAAAATTAATTTTTTATCCACCATATTGGATACGCCATATCGCATTTTTTAAAAATAATTTTAGATTCGTAGTGTACGACTCCGAAAACTCCTATGTACTAATTTTGAAGAAAATCGGACAAAATTGATTTTTTGTCGGCCATATTAGATCCGCCATATAGATTTTTTTAAAAATATTTTAAATTCGTTATGTGCGACTTCGAAAACTCCCCCATACCAATTTTGGAAAAAATCGGACAAAATAAAAATTTTGGTAAGCCATATTGAATTTTTAAAAAATAATCTCAGATTTGTTATGTGAGACCCCGAGAACTTCCCCATACCAATTTTGGAGAAAATCGGGCAAAATTGATTTTTTCGTCGGCCATATTGGATCCGCCATTTCGAATTTTATAAAAATATTTTGAATTCGTTATGTACGACCTCGAAAACTCCCCCATTCGAATTTTGGAGAAATTCGCACAAAATTAAATTTTTTTGTCCGCCATATTAGATCCGCCATTCTGAATTTTTTAAAAATAATTTCAGATTCATTGGGTATAATCCCGAAAATTTCTCCATACCAATTTTGGAGAATATCGGACAAAATTAATTTTTTTGGCCGCCATATTGTAAGCGCCATCTTGGATTTTACTGCACCAATTTCATCTAAAAAAGTATGGGACCATCGCAGCAACTTCCTGAACATAACGGAAAAAATTTCATTCAAATCCGTGCAGCCGTTCCCGAGAAATCGGTGTACATACATAAAAATAAACATACATACGCGACGAATTGAGAACCTCCTTCTTTTAAAAGTCGGTTAAAAAAGTATTTTCTTTTAATGCTCCCCTTTAGCCTTCATAGGACCACGATTTAGAGTCTTATTATAGGCTTTTAAACTACGAAAGTCTCATCTAAGTGGTTTTAATGTCATGTGGCAGTAGTAGAAACAAATAGACAAAAATTTTAAAGAAATTATTTTGCATTAACAAATCTCCATATGGTCGCTTAAAAATTCAATTAGACCGGAGGCCCGATTCTGTAAGCATATGTTTTGACATTCCCTTTCCTTATCTCTTTTAGGACAGTGACATACTTATGTGTTACTACAGACTGAACAAAGATGGAAGATCCTTATTATGACATTCTCTTTCTCTATACTTTTATAGAATCGCAGCCCGGGAGTTATCGACAGTTTTTTTCAAATTGACAAAAATTTTATTTTTTAAAAACGTTTCATGGAAGTTTTAGACTAACCATGTAATAATAATATTCTTTGTACTTTGCAAATAAAAATAATTTTGAGAATTATTTTCGAAAGTAAAAATGTACTCTCCATTCTTTCTCAGAACATTAAAATGGAGAAATAATTTGTATGATTGATATGGTTTAGTATTATCATTCTAGTTAGTCTATGGCCGTCAGTAAAGTACAATTGGTCTAACAAAGTCAGTAAAACCAACAGATATATTGATTGTTATACAAACTGCGGGGTTGCCAATTTTAGGGGCTTGTGAACGTTGATCTAACGAGTCGAATTACATACTATATACGGATCAGACGCTAGCGTCCTCTACACGATAAATTTCGGAATTAAATCAATATATAATTCGATATTCTACCACAATTTTAGGCCCAGCTAATATTTTGTCCCTAGCATTTTATGACTCTCCTGATTACGCTGGCAAAAGGAACGTTTTCAAGCCCCAAGCCCGGGCTTGAGAACGTTCATTTGGCTTGTGTTCGTAATAAGTATGTAACGAGTTGGGATTGTATAAGCGGTAAAACCAATATATATATATATATATATATATATATATATATATATATATATATATATATATATATATATATATATATATATATATATATATATATATATATGAAGTAAAATGCCAACAGTAAATGCAAACTTCTCTCCATCATATCCTTTCTGTGTTAGAGGTTGCACAGTTAGACTAAATTGTTATAGAACGCAATTTATCCTATTCCACCACCATCGAGATGATGGCCTACCTGTACCACCATACCGAGAAGGAAGTCAAAACTTACCCTCCCCGCCACAGTGATACGGCAGAGGTACATGTTTCGTCTCTACTAGACTCATCAGGGTACCGACATGCACCTGGCTGTGCAAAGGACAGATCGGAAGGAAGCATGCAAATACTGAACGCGGCTTCGCCGACCTCCCGCCGGAAGGCGTATATATGTTTATGCGGCTTTCACGGATTCCTCCGTGTGAGATGCAATAGCAGTGGATATATCCACATTATGACGTTGTAGTGCTGTCCTTTGCACAGCCAGGTGCATGTCGGTACCCTGATGAGTCTAGTAGAGACGAAACATGTACCTCAGCTATATCACTGTGGCGGGGAGGGTAAGTTTTGACTTTCTTCTCGGTATGGTGGTACAGGTAAGCCATCATCTCGTTGGTGGTGGAATAGGATAAATTGCGTTCTATAATAATTTATTCTAACTGTGCAACCTCTAACACAGAAAGGATATGATGGAGAGAAATTTGCATTTACTGTTCGCATTTTACTTCATTCATATACGGAGCTGCATATAGTTGTACGTTTGCTGAATGTGATTTCCACTGCTATTGCATCTCACACGGAGGAATCCGTGAAAGCCGCATAAACATATATACGCCATCCGGTGGGAGGTTGGCGAAGCCGCGTTCAGTATTTGCATGCTTCCTTCCGATCTGTTTTTTGCACAGCCAGGTGCATGTCGTATCACTGTGACGGGGAGGGTAAGTTTTGACTTTCTTCTCGGTATGGTGGTACAGGTAGGCCATCATCTCGATGGTGGAGGAATAGGATAAATTGCGTTCTATAACAATTTATTCTAACTGTGCAACCTCTAACACAGAAAGGATATGATGGAGAAAAGTTTGCATTTACTGTTCGCATTTTACTTCATTCATATACGGAGCTGCATATAGCTGTACGTCTTCGCATTTTACTTCATTCATATACTGAGCTGCATATAGTTGTACGTTTGCTGAATGTGATTTCAGCACTACAACGGCATAATGTGCCTGCTATTGCATCTCACACGGAGGAATCCGTGAAAGCCGCATAAACATATATATATATATATATATATATATATATATATATATATATATATATATATATATATATATATATATATATATATGTTATGTCGGACGGGTGTGATGTGTAATCGAAGGTTTTCGGGCATCCCGTGTATGTGCTGAGTCCCTCTCAGGACTGTAAGGCTGCTGACATTTCGGTGAAATATCATTCACCATTTTCAAAAGCTCACTGTATGGCGTCTACGAGCGAACTAGTATATATATATATATATATATATATATATATATATATATATATATATATATATATATGTATATATTAGAAATAATTAATTTCAAGGTCTATGTATTTGGAAAAATTGTTTTATTCTCCTTATGACCGTTAAGAAAGTGGGCAGACAGTAAATTCTCTGCGAATTCCACTCTGGTCCTCTCTCCATATTAGTTTCGACCACCTAATGGTCTCATCAGTGGCGCTGTAACGAACCGAGAGCAAAATGCATAGAAACCAACTGTCTACTTAAAATCCCCATATCGTAAAATATCGGCAGGATATTACCCGCAGAACTTGATGTCGGACTGTTATCTTAAACAGTACAAACGATCAGCTCCACTGATGAGAACATAGGTGGTCGAAACTAGTATGGAGAGAGAACCAGAGTGGAATTCGCACAGAATATACTGTCTGTCCCTTTTCTTAACGGTCGTAAGGAGAATAAAATAACTTTTCCAAATACATGGACCGAGAAGCTGATTATTTTTAATAATTTCCTACCGTTCCTGAATATAGTCAGATGTTCGTTTGTACTGTTTAAGATTACAGCGCGGCATCAAGTTCTGCGGACAATATCCTGCCGATATTTTACGATATGGGAATTTAAGTAGACGGTTTCTGTGCATTTTGCTCGCGGTTCCTTACAGCTCCACTGAAAAGACCGAAATTAGTATAGAGAACGAACAGAGTGGAATTCGCAGAGAATATACTGTCTATTCCCTTTCTTAACGGTCGTACGGAAAATAAAATAACTTTTCCATATATATATATATATATATATATATATATATATATATATATATATATATATATATATATATATATATATATATATATATATCGGATTTTACCGAGAATTTTAAATTAGTTTTTTAGATTTTGTTATAAGGGCATTGTTGACGAAAATAAGGCCTTTTTAACGAAAAACATTTTTTTCAATGCTCCGTATATGTGTAAATACGAGAGATAGAAAAAAAACTTCAAATAGAAAAAATGCTTGTTTTTACACATACAATCATTTTAGATTGTTTCGGAATCTTTTCCGCACTTTCGATTTTTTGATTTTTTAAAATTTTACAAAAACATGATAATATGGTTATGCTTGTATCCGAAAATACAATTTCAACAATACAGGGTCATGGTGCGACTTTTTTTACAGAATTATTTTTTTTTTATGAAAAAAAGCATATAAGCTATTAAAAAATGCTCTTTAGATACATGCATAACCATATTATCATATTTTTGAAAAATTTTAGAAATGAAAAAATCAAAAAAACGTTAAAAAAGCCGTATTTTAGTCAAAAATGTACTTAAAACAAAATTTTAAAAAGCATTTTAAAGCTTTTGGTAAAAGCCAAATAACTGTCTCATTGGAATTTCCCTACGAGTATTTCCCGCGAAACTCCATTGATATTAGCAAAATCAAGGAAAAACGTTTTTTTTTTCATCTGTTTATTCTCAAAAAATTTCATTCTCACTTTACTGTTTTTCGCGTAGTGTGGGCAAAATTACGTGGCGGGCATATATATATATATATATATATATATATATATATATATATATATATATATATATATTTGACATAAAGTTGAGATACTTGTTAATAGAACATTTTCCTTTTCAGTTTTCTTAATCATCCAGAATGGCCTTTCCCGAAAAATGATATTTATTATGCGGTGCATCGAAAACAAGCTCCCAGAAAATGAAATTTTGTTGTTTTTTTTATTTAAATAAACAATTTTTTTTATCTAATATGTTTTTATTTTTTAACTTTAAGTATAAAACGCGATTCTTGGATAATCTGTTGATAACTTAAAAAATATATTGTGCTATAGACGTATTATACAGATTGGAAAGTATTCGAGTATCATATCTCGATATTCTTATATTTTATCCAAACCAAATTAATGAGATTTAGGCAAAATTTAAGTACTTCGTACTGTTCTTTGTAAATAACTTAAATAGTTTTTTTCTACATATTTATTTTCCTTTCTTGTTAATGCGTGCTTTAGATATCTGTTTAAACGTAACATTATCTAAATTTGGTTGATTACCCTGATTGTTTTAGTTACTAAGAACTTAAATCAAAGATTTAATTTTAAGTGTCTTACTCTAAATACCTTGAACTTTTTAATCATTTTTGTTAAATCAGCTCAAGTGTTTTGAGAAACTTTTCTTTTTTTAATTATTAAAATACTTTCATGCTTAATCTGTCGGGCACACATTCACGCCTAGCAACATAATTTGAACAGAAAAGTCCAAACCTGTCAATTTAGACAGCTGCTATTCTTTGATCTTGTAGTTATGTTTATGGTATTGGTAAGCTCTCATAACCTGTAGTTAGTTAGTACTAAAATTTCTAGAGCCTAAGAAGATGGATTAGACTACCAGAGTATTTTGGGAGTTTTATTTATATAGGCTTATAAAGGGTGTTTTTTTATAGAGGTATGGAACTTTTAAATGGAATAAAACAAAGATGAATTTTTTAAATTGACATGAAATTTACTTTATTCGAAAGATAAACTTCTGGCATTATAATTTGAATATGACTTCTAGCATATGACCGCCACGGCTGGCTCGGACGTAGTCTAATCTGGAGGTCCAATTTTCGATGACTTTTTCCAACATTTGTGCCCGTATATCGGCAATAACGCGGCGAATGTTGTCCTCCAAGTGATCAATCGTTTCGGGCTTATCGGCGTAGACTAGCGACTTCACATATCCCTACAGAAAATAGTCTAGGGGCGTTAAGTCGCACGATATTGGAGGTCAATTCACGGGTCCGAAACGTGAAACTCTGCGGTTACTAAACGTTTCCTTCAATAAATCAATTGTGGCACGAGCTATGTGACATGTTGTGCCGTCTTGTTGAAACCACAGCTCCTGCACATCATAGTTGTTCAATTGATGAACAAAAAAGTCAGTAATCATGGCTCTATAGCGGTCACCATTGACTGTAACGTTCTGACCAGCATCGTTTTTAAAGAAGCACGGACCAATGATTCCACCAGCCCATAAAGCACACCAAACAGTCAGTTTTTCTGGATGTAACGGTGTCTCAACATACACTTGAGGATTATCATCACTCCAAATACGGCAGTTTTGTTTATTGACGTATGCATTCAAACAAAAGTGAGCTTCATCGCTAAACAAAATTCGCTTATGAAAATCGGGATCAACGGCAATCTTGTTTTGGGCCCATTCACCGAATCTACGCCTTGCTAGGTGATCGTATGGCTTCAATTCTTGCACGAGTTGGATTTTGTAAGCACGCAAACCAAGATCTTTCCGCAAAATCTTCCATAAAGTGAATGGACACATATCCAATTCTTGTGCACGATGGCGGATAGACTGATTCGGGTCTTCCTCTACGCTACGCTCTACAACAGCAATGACTTCTTCTGTACGCACTGTCCGACATCTCTGTGGACGCGTATTAGCATTTAGAGTAAACGTGGTGCGAAAACGTTCCATAGTTAATCGAATTAATTGCTCTGATGGACGATTATGTTGACCGTAAAATGGACGTAGTGCGCGATACGTATTTCGAACAGAACCATGATTTTCAAAATAAATTTGCACAATTTGGAAGCGTTGTTCAGGCGTCAGTTTATTCATGTTGAAATGCCAAATCAAACTAAACATAAATCACTTGACAGCTGGCAAAATGGCTGCCAGGTAAAAAAGTTCTATACCTCTATAAAAAACACCCTTTAGAATAGCTAGTAGATAATATGTGACAGCAGTAAATCGTAAGCGAGACGGCTGTCCATTACCTAAATATTCCTTTTGCAGGATCCACAATCTTTCTCTGTCACGAGACCAGAGATTGAAGCCAAGACCTCGGTGAGGCCTTACTTGTTTTTTAAATAATATATTATTATATATTTATAGGTATGCATGCAACTGTAGCAGTTAAGCGAACCTATCAGCTTTGCATACTGCACAACAGACTGTTTTAATAATAGTTCCACGAGTGTTAATTTGTAAAGAATAAAAATTTGTAAGTAAAAAAAAAACGAAACAAAAGATTTTGAGTAACATGAGCATATTCCTTGACGGACTCAATTCTTCCGGAACTTAATACTTTAAAATTAAAATTTACCAATGATCTATGTTTACTACTTTACGTGATTATTGGCTATATATTTTCGCTCGGGAAACAGCATATTTTGGTGAATGTTCTTTAATACATGTAGTCATAGTTTTATAATCTATTATAACTAACAAGGAGAGGTCACGTCCTTTCTGTCACCGAGGACTGAGGGTTCGATCTCCGCTCGATGCAAAATTTATTTGTATCATTTCAAAAAATAATTATCATCTGTTTTTCCAATTATTAATTATTCTATGTAGTTTTTACACATCAACTTTTAAATACATATTTACACAATAATGATAAGTAACGATTTCGAGATTTTTCGATTACTGCTTTTTGTATAAGTTTCATTTTTCATTGTTTCTCAAAAATTAACTCAATCCGTTTTAAAAAATTTTACTACAACTGTAAAACTGAAAATAGAATTAACGAGGTAACTATTTAAAAAAAGCACGTACACTAGTAGAGCAGCTTACCCAGTTGCACAACGGCGGCTGATGTAAGAGAGCTTCTAAGAGAGTATCACATTTGTCAGCGTATAACGCGTTCGACTTTAAAAATTTTTTCACAACAATCAAATGAGCGATGGCACGAATGCTTTTGGGGATTTCTTTAGATGACCTTAGTCGGTATAATTCTTAAATCTTATCAAAATCGGTGATGACAAGATCGCGACCTCCCCTTCTATGAATAAATATGACTTAAAATAAATTATTGTTATCAAAATATCTAAAGAATTTTCTTCATACGGGAAAGAACTTCTTCCTAGTTTTATATACCGTATTTTTTTTATTCCTGATCTTCTGATTTTCTGTATGGTTTTATCTTGTTAGAAATTTTACATAGAAACGTCTGATTAAAAAAAAATATTTTTATGTAAACGTTCTTTTTATTTGAGGAACAAAATTTATTACATATATATTTCTATCTTCTCCTAAAATCTTTTTAAACTTGCATGACACGCCCAGCGTGAACTATAACTTCATCAACTGTAATATAAAACAAGAATGGATGATCAGCTGTAAAGGTCTTTAAGTCCGTAAAGGGCCCATCAAGCACGGCTTCAGCACAGGTTACTAAATAAAAAAAAATGTTACAATTTTTTAAAAAAATAGTCAACTCATCGCTCTACAATGGAAACAACTTGCACATGCGCGAAAGTAGTTTAGACGCCCTGAATCCAAATCTGTCACGTCAGGTTTAAGGTCATTTCGTGTTTTTTTAAATTTCTCAATTTGCAGGCTAAATTGAAAAAAATCCACTAAATTTAGTGTAATCATTTCAAGGTCAAATCGAGAACAACCCACTAAATAAATCTGAAAAAGAAGATATGTAGGTTTTTGGGGTAACTAAATCCACATCTGTTTATTTAATCCCCCAAGGTCAGCCAGAAGTCATTTCAGTGTCATTTCAAGGTCAAATTGAGAAAAATAGAGGCAAAAAGCAAGGATTTATGAGTGTATGAACTAAAATCCAAGCCCTTGGAAAACCATATACTCCAGGCACAGCCTGTATCAGAGTTTGGGGTTTGGGTTATACCCTTGTAAAAACTCGCTTCGTTAGCCTAGCTGTTATGTAACGGATATCGGTCTACCTGCGCGAAGGGTATGTGGTTTTAGAAGCTTGAGTTTCGCCTTGAAAACTTGCTCCGTTCACGTGCCTGTGTGGGGTGGCCTACGTGGTTTTGGGAGCTTGAGATTCGGCTCAAAAACTTGATCCGCTTGACTGTTTGCTGTGTAACGGATATCATCGATCTAGCTGCGTGTGTGTTCTCTGCTTTACAGATTTATTTAATGAATTTTTTCAATTTGACCTTAAAATTACTTTAAAATGACCTCTGATTAATCTTGAGGTATTAAACAAACCATAAATTCAGATTCAGCGCCCCAAAAAGTCTATATATTTCTTTTACAGATCTATTTGGTAGATTTTTAATAATTTGACCTTGAAATGGCCCTGAAATGACTTTTGGTTGAACTTGGGGTTTGAAAAAACCACGAATTGGGATTCAGCGACCTCAATAACGTACGTATCTACTTCTTCATATTTATTTAGTGAATTTTACTTCATTTGACCTTGAAATAACTTTGAATCTGATGTGATAGAGGTTAGCGGAACTCAGATTTAGATTCAGGGCGTCTAATTACATAAGAATAAAATGGTCTAGTCAAATAAGCAACCAATTTTTTTTTGTAAACCTGTGTAATTATTAACAGTAGTGCTTTTTAAATAAAAAATTGAATACATGGTGGGCCGTTCCCCAGTTTGAAGCGAAAACGTTGCAAAACCAATAAAAAGTTTAAAATTTTTCTTGGATTATTACTACACAAAGTTATCGTTTCAAGTTCTCAATGGTAAGTATTACAAAATCATTTTTACTACAACTAAACTTAACCAGTAAAACTGGTGATGCAATAATAATTCAAAACTTTCAAAGTAAATTTCTTAATAATTTTCTAACATAGAAATGATATTTTTATATAGTAACAAATTTTATACAGGTAGCAGGATAATTTCAATAAATATTTGAACCAAAGCGCGTAATGAAGCAGTGTGGCAATGAAAAGAATAAAACAAACGAAATTTGTATTGTAAGTAAACACTCTGAAACTTATTCTTAGAATGAAGCAAGTGTTATTTTGCTAATTATTTAAAAATTGCTCCAAAAAACCTCTGAGAATATATTGTATATCTTCTTGGTGTATTAAATTCCTGATCGTTTAGTATATTTGCAGTGAATAGTGTAAATAAACGGTAGTTTCACTAGAGATTCACATTCTTCTAGCAGACTTATATATCTAAGTTATATCGCCGACTCTACTAATTTTAGTAGACAGACTGTTTACACAAAGTCAATAAATATAGTAGAGAAGGGTTGAAGTAGAAATTTGTTATAATAAAACTCACACGATGTCGTAATTGAAAAAAAAATGCTTGTTTACAGAATTGTAGTGTCGACAGAATTGGCCCCAGAAGATCTAGAAGGACACAGGATTCGAATGGGAATGACACCGGGCCGTATCTTCGAACTGGGGAACGTAAAGTGAACGGTGAAAAGGTGGCGAACGCGTATTCTTGAAATGTTCATCACTCATATCCTCGTTCGCCCGGTGGAAGGCAAGCGAACGGTGAAACATGCGCAAATGAAATGTCAGCCGCTAAATGACATATTTAACGTACGGATTTCAAAAAATAAAATAATATTAAAAGTTTTTATTTTATTTTTGGTTCTTCAAAATAACTCGTCATTAAAAAAAATAATATGTTGACGAACCGTTTCTTTAAGACGTTTTATTTTTTGAATAAACAGTTGAAACGTTAATTAGGCGGTACCCTGATATTTTTAATATTTTCAAATTTTTTAATAAAATATCCTTAGAAAGTTGAATATGTCTCGCAAATATTAAGTAAATTTGAGATTACAGACATATAAAATTATTACAGGAGATTCTGTTCATAACTGAATTGTATAAGCGTACTATTTAAAAATGTTTTTCTAGGGCCAGTTCTGCTTAAGGATTTACCATAAATACTTGTGTCCATTACAGCCGAGTATCTTAGTTTTAAACAGTTAAATCTAACATAATTCTTTTCACGACGCAACTTATAATAAATTTGAGAAATCACAATTTGTAAGCTATCTGAAAGTTTTATTTAAATAAGTAACACATTTTATATTGAAATCATGTTAACTACAGTGCTTCTTAATTAGACTGTGTTAAATACTATACGACACTACAATTAAATACATATTATGATTGTAATATATCGGGACATATAAATATGAACCCTACAGACCAACGAATGAGGTCCTTCAGCATAAAAACATTATTTATGGTACATTTGATTTTCAAGCCTCTACAAATCTTTATAAAATAAAAAAAATATATATTAAAAGTTGAATATGAAATTCGCCAGTATCTTTAATGGACGTCTTCTGTCTGGCCTTTGGTTTTGGTCCCTGGTCATAAATAATTTGTCTATCATTGTTCAAGTTTCAGGTTTTCTTTCAAATTTAGTGGTCAGGACAGAATATCTTGCAGTAAAAGGTTGGATATTTTGTGAATTCATACAATAAATAACTGATTGGATATTTTCCGTAGTGGATTGTGATGATGGCTTTTAGTCATACTACGTAGAGTTGTATTTCCACCGTTTCAAGGTTAATCAGTGCCTGGCTTTCTGCAATTACTGTCAGTATTTTACTTTGTATATATGATTGCTGTTTTTCTTGATATCCCTTTTTCTTTATATATTAGAATCTTAAAGTACTTGGCTCTTTGTATGCATTTTTGTTTAACAGTTCTAGAGTGTCAATTTAAGATAAATTTAATCCAGGCAAACTACAAATATTGTAATGGCAATCAATAATTTCACAAAAATAACAACAACAGCACTATTTTTTTTTTTACTTTTGACGAGTAATTTAACGTACCAAAACTACTTTTTGCTTAAAATGACAATCAAACATACTACAGACATTTTTAATTTGACAGCTCAATTCAATCTGTCATCCATTTTATTTTTTGAAAGTTTCGGGTTTTAGTACGTTCATATCTGGCAACATTGCCTTTTCAAGAATAAGGCTTTTACTGTCAAAAAGTTCACATCGCCATTCCCATTGCCATTCACATCACCGTCCACATCACACTTTCAAGGATACGGGCCCGGAAAACTTCTATATTAATTAGGATTGTAGACTTGTACATGTCCTACTATATTTTCATCTGTTTGGGGAAAGGGTAAGTAGAGTGTACTATTCTACATGTTTCTACTTTCTGTACTTTCCTGGCTGCTACCCTTAATAATCTATGTGTCATCCAGAAATATGATCATTAAGGTAATAACATAATATATACTTTATACCTGGATTTGGACTTTGAAAGAGAGGAGGATAAGCTAGGTTCTATAACACTTTGGCCTCACTAAGCCTGTTGCTTCTCCTACAGGGTTTTGCTTGATTCAACCCGTCACCCAGCCTACAGATTTAAAGTAGACGATGGGATCAAGCTGCATTTTTCTTACATGAGTTAAACTTGGCCATTATTCGCCTAATATGGATCCGCTTTTTAATTAAAGAGCAGAACAATCACATAGAACATGTCCTACAGTTTCATCTTCTGTTTAACAACTCCAACATACGAGAGTGTCGCAAAATTTCATACTAAGGATTTCTGTGAACAATTGCAGTTTTCCTCTGGACATTGCCAGATATTCTGTGTTCATTTCCACTTTCGAGTAGTTTAATAATTGCTTGTAATCTTTAATTAGTTTTGTTATTGCTGATTTAATGAGAGCTGCTAGTAGGTCTGGTATGCCAGCATCTCAGCTGCCTGTTTAAGGTTAGTAGTGCTTGTCTGCAGTCTGTTAGTTATTTTGCTAATTGCCACTAGGCTAAAGTACTGCAATGAGTAGCGACGAAAAAAAGTAGTTGTAAAACTTTACCCCTTCTTTATCCCTCTTTAATAAAGGCAGCTGAATTTACTTAGGAAAGCTTTAATGATTCCACCTGCCACTTAATCACCACGCTATTGCCACGTTACTTGCTTAATACTTTAGCGTTTGCTTTGTTTTTGGTGCTATTTTTGAGTCATGAAAATATAAGAACTGGATTACTACTCTAATAATATTTCAGAGCGGATCTGATCGTTAATTTTTTTGTTATAGTATAGAAAATTCTTAAAGTTACCTTCTCTGCCATTGACTCCCCATTCATTCACGTCAATAGATGTCTTTTGTAAAACATCAGAAAGTTTAGTAAATGGATGTCTCGGATTTCTTAAACCCGTTAATGGCATACCAAATTGAAATATTTCTCGTACACCCATCTAAAATTTGAAAGTTATAATTATATTTTGATTTACAAAACTAATAACATACTATGCAAATTAATAAAAAATAATAAAATCAAAACTCAAAAAGAAAAGAAATGTTGTGTTTATAAATTAAAATGTGGAAGTTGCTCTAAAATATATATATATATTTATAGGGCAAACGGGCCGGAGCTTTATTAAACGAATAAAAGAACATAAAACAAATTATTTAAAAAAGCATACTAATTCTCACTACGCTTTATATTTAAACAATGAACAACATACTCTTAATGATAATTTTGATATTTTACATTTGGAAAATAAATCGTTAATATTAAATCTATTAGAATGCTGGGAAATCAACGAATATAAAAAACTAAACCTTTTATTTAAAGACCAGTTAGACTTCTTATCGATTGTTTTAGCTCAAAGAATTTTTTTATTGTTCAGTTTAGTGTAGTTTACAACTTTGGATCAAATGAGTACTTTTTTGCGACCTTAGAAACATTGCGAGGTACACCACACCTCTCGCTAAATACTTAGTTTATGTAATTTATGGATATCGTAACAACTTCAAAACTAAAATTCAAAAAATAAAATTTCTATAATAAAATTGAACCAACTTCCAAAAAAGCGCTCAAAAGTAGAAAATAATAAAATTAATTAAAACTAACACCATTCCGATACGAAGCGGAATATTTCAGGGCGATTCACTTAGCCCATTGTGGTTTTGCCTTGCAATGAACTCACCATCACGCCTTTTGAACTCCACCAGATACGGCTTTAGTATTAGAAATAACTACGAAGAGGTAGTAAGAGTGAATCATCTTCTTTACATGGATGATCTTAAACGGACGGCTGCTACCAGAAACTAGCTGGAACAAATGCTTAAAATTGTAGAGGAGTTCTCCGGGGATATCGGAATGCAATCTGGACTTGACAAGTGTCGTGGAAGCAGACCAAACATACAGATATCTAGGTATGAAACAGGCTAAAAGAATTGACCATCGCACTATGAAATCCGAATTGACAACCGAATTTGTCAGGAGGGTATGGCGGGTATTACAAACTAACTTAAATAGTAGAAATTTGTTTAAGGCGCTCAACACGTATGCTTGCTCTGCCCTGAGCTACTCTTTTGGAATTGTAAATTGGAGTAGGAAGGACATCCAACACCTGCAAAGAAAAATAAGGACCCTCCTAACAAATGCACAAAAACATCTCCCTCGGAGTGCTATTGAGCTTACAATGTTTCCAAGACACCAAGGAAGAAGACGATTGGTGGATATTGGTAAGCAGCTCGACCAACAAATAATAAACTTACGTTCATATTTCCAGAGGTTAGCGGAATCTTCCACACTACATCGAGCAATATGCAAGGTAGACGATTCAACGCCACTACAATTGAAGGAACAAAATATTACTTCTCACCACCAAACAGACCAAGAGAAGTTACCTGGCTACAGAAGCCACTTCATGGACGGCATCCAAATGAGGTTAATCAGGACAATGTCGACAACTCAGAGTCGAACTACTGGTTGATTTCAGGACAGATGTTTCCGGAAACATAGGGCTTCTTGTTAGCTATCCAAGACCAGGTTATTCCGACGAAGAACTATCGGAAGTTCATCATTAGAGATTCCTCAATTGAAAATGACCAATGCAGATATGGCTGTCGAACATCAGAGACAATCCAGCATATAACTGGAGGATGCCAAGCGTTTGCCGCAACCGAGTATAAGGAAAGACACGACTCAGCCGCTAAGATACTCCACTAAGAGTTAGCAGAAAAGTTAAACCTATTACAGGTAGGAAAAGTGCCTTATTATAAATACAATCCAGAGCCTATTCTTGAGAACAAACAATTCAAGTTATATTGGGACCGAACGGTTCTGACGGATCAGATAGTTGCTCATAATAGACCAGATATTATACTAATAAATAAAATTTCTAGGCGAACTACACTAATCGACATTGCTGTACCTAACAACAACAACCTAAGGCCAAAATACAACAAGAAGATCGCCAAATACAGAGATCTGGAGGTGCAAATCCGAAGACAATGGGCAATGAACAGCGTCCAAATGATTTCCATAATTTTATCAACAACTGGAGTAATACCAAAGAACCTCCTGCAGAACATCAAGGGACTGGGCCTTAGTGAGCATCTATATAAGCTGATGCAGAAAGCAATTCTCCTTGCAACCACGCGAACCGTCCAAAAGTTCGTGAGAAATACAGCAGACCACGTCATCTAGGACCTGATAACATGGAAAGGGTTCCCACAGAGCTTCATACTTTTGGTATCTTTGTGTACCTGGTATGAGTCAATATTCTCTGGAGGGAGTGCGAAGCCGTTTGGCTTGTAAATCTGACTAACTTTAATATGAAACTAAAATTTTAAAGTACGAGCCAAATTTTTACTAAATGAAACAAACAGCCACTAACACGAGGTACAAACAAGCTACAGTAAGAGAGCAATTCCGAATAAAGTATTTCTCAATTTTTTGTGCGAATTACACTTTGTCAAGTGTTAATTTGGCGCCGACTTCAATTTCATATAAGAACTTATATTATTATTTTTTGTGTTTTAGCGCTTTTTTAGATGTTGTTTCAACTTTTTTATACAAATTTTATTTAGAAGTCGGTTCAATTTTTATATAGAAATTTAATTTTTATTTATGAATTTGTTATACTTACATTTTGTAAAACGGATTTCAATTTCATATTGTTACTTAATGAGAATTTAGGAATAGTAATATTTACTCTTTTATAGGTAAAATTCAATGGTTTCAAAAAGTTTTGAATATTATTTTCCGTTTGGGTCAATCCTTGTTGTTTTTGAGGCAACACAAGAACCATTGCAGCGTCACTTCCTTCTCGTAACATTGGAATTTCTAAATATTGGGCATTTACATCCTCATAGTATCTATAAAATAATATCCACGTTTAATTTCTAAACTTCGCATACCTAATATAACTTTCGGTAGGCAAACTAAAATATGTTTTACGCTGTTAAAAATAACCTTAAATTTAATGCAAATTTAATGTATATTCTACATTAAATTTAATGATTTTGTACCAAAAATCGTGAATAATTAACATTTACTTTGAATTTAAAGTAAATTCATTGAAATATCAGTTCAATGTACATTAAATTTGATTAAATGATATCTTAAATTACAATAAAGTAATTTAATAGATATTTCAACTTCTGTACATTAAAATTAATTTAATATACCCTTATATTAAAGGAATTTATTTTATTATTGAATATACATTGCATGAGATTCCGGAAGATGGCGCAACTTGTATTGAACTTTTTGTTTAGTATGATATAAGTTGCTTAAAGGACTCAATTTTCTGAAAGTGAAGTGTACACGTTTGTCCCATACTGACAGGAATCAATGAGTTCGAAACAGGTCTAGATGGCGGACACTACCTATGGAAGAAATGTCTACCTTTTCCTGATAGTTTCGGAATTTTTTGAACTCGTAATAATGTTGGTGCATTAAATAGGTGATAACATCCTAAATTCAGTGAACACTAGCTGTATATTTAATGTACTAACCTTAAAAAGTAATGATCAAACCTTAAATTTAATGTATGATTACATTAAATTTAATGGAATAAATTAATTTAGATTATCGTAAATTATTAAATTTAATGCAATACATTTAATGCATTTAATAAACGTTTGTAAAATTTGCATCCAGCATATTTACGTTAAATTTAATGCATTTTCTTTTTACAGTGTGCTCTTAGCTAACAGTTATCTAGTTTTAGTTCTTGACAACAACAAATACCCAAAAATTCAGTGTTTGACATCTAAATGTAATAGACATTTCAAAACTTATTTAAAAAATAAAGAGAGACACATGCAAAATACCTCTTTGAGTTTAATTAGGTCAAATTTAAAACCTTATAGATCTGCCAAGAAGATAGCTTTGACTCACACTAAAAGTACTTAAAACATGGCTTAATCTACTTACTTCGTTCTGCTTAAGTTTCTGAAATAATTTCCAAAATAAATAATTCTTTAAGATAAATACAGGTAAGAAAACGTGAAATAAAGAAACTCACATTCAATGGGGTTAAGTAAAACCAAAATTAGAATCTAACAATAAATTGATATTCTTATTAATTAATATGGAGTAAAATTAAAACTACTTTTTTATGTAAAGGTTCTGGGGATAGGCAGACATAAATAACGTCTTTAATATATTTTTATTTATAAAAAAATGTATTATTATCAAACAAGTATATTGAATTAGGATATACCATATAATCAAACATCATCAATAATTTTTTTGTGGCCATATGAAAGAATTTTTTGTAATTTAAAAAAAAATTTGACTGTTGAATATTTTTTCCAAAATTGATAGCTATGACTCCTATAAAAGGCTGCCCATCATAATAAACTTCGTAGGTTAATTTATTAAATTGGTACGAAACTTGAAGATGTATGTCATCCGAAGTATTTGACATCAAATCTGAAAACTCAGAATCTGACAAAGAAATATCCGTAAGCATAATTGATTTATTACTTTCATCTAAATTTTCTTGCTTTTTTTTGTTATTTTTTCTTTTTCTTTTTTCCGGTCTGTGGCCAGTTCCGACAGCAGGTGTCATATTCTTTTTGGAATATTGAAGAAAAATATTTTTATCTTTCTCCGTGGCTTTTTAAACCTCCATCAGAAATGGAGAATAATTAATACCAGCATTTGGCACTACACATTAGGCATTTACTGCATAAATTGAAGTTAAGTTCTTCATATGATTGTGTTCCAAATTTAAACTAAACAGATGAGCTTTGTAATAAAAAAGCGAGTGCAAATATGATTATCAAAAATAACGGGTATTTGATACTAATGTTAATTATTGGAAAGAGAAGATATTTTTGTCCCAGTAGTTGACACCCCCCACATAAATTTCCTAGTAAGAAAAATTAACTCTACAAATATACCGAAAATTAAAAATAGCACTTCTAGTTATTATTTGTATGTGTAACACACATTTTTCATTTAATTTTAAATAAGTTTATTTAAAAAAATTGCTTTCTCTTATCTTAAATTCAGGAGTAAGGTTCCTACCCAAATCAAATGCAATCATGATATAAATTGCTTTTTAATTTCATATATTTGGTGACGAGGGATATTATCAAATTATTAACGTAAAAACTAGCAACTAATACCCGCATAAACTTAAAGATTACACGGCTATATTCATGTTTTAAATCATATTTTTATTTTAGGGCTCAAAAATAGCAAGTGTCTATTACTGGTACACTCTCGATTACTGGTGCAGTTACCCTATAGAGTATTTATTTACGTTGGCAGGTATGGAGCAAGCGTTGTTAGATTTCGTGAATTTGGCATTCAATTTCTTCTTTAAGTTCTTAAATGGTCTGGATGGTTGGCATAGACCCAGAAGAAAAAATCCGGACAGGTCTAATAGCAATTTCTTGGCGACCAGATTTGGTTTCCGAAACGAGGAAACCCCTGAGAATTTCATTTTTTCTCGTGTAGTGCGATAGGTGACGTCATCCTGTTGAAAACACATCACAGTTATGTCTATTCCATTCAATTCTTACTAAAACAGTTTGCCGACATGGTGTGATAGTTATTGATAGTTATACATATTCATCATTTCCACTCCGCGATCCAAAGAGACCTCATCATCTGTCCCTTCAGGTCCCGGACTATGCGACCAGAGCACAGGATGGCCATATCATTGGCATAGGCCAGTGTGTACAAGTCAGCTTCGTTTAGCTCATTTAACAGGCTGTTCATTACAAGGCTCTACAGCAAGGGTGATAAAACACCCCTCTGCGGACAGTCCTTGTTTGACAGTGCTTTAATAGTTACACTGTTAAGCTCAGCATATATTAACCTTTGAGTCAACATTGCTTTGATCTAGTTGATCACTCTCGGTTTAGAGCGTCGTTGTTGAAGAGCATTGATTATCGATTCGTGTCCCTTCGATGTCGATAAAGCTGCATAGAAAAGATTGTCCAGCCAATAGCGCGTTTTCAACTCTTGTAATGAGTTGTAGTGCCCCTTCTGAGGGTTTTCCTGCTTGATAAGCAAATTGTAAGGGTAGAAAGGGACTATGTACCATTACTTCCTTCTTGATATGTCAATCCACTAACCTTTCCAATACCTTTAATAAGAAACGAGACAGGTAAGACGGAATGATTTAAGATTTGTGTAGTCTGTTCTTCCTGCCTTAGGAATAAAGACTATTTTTGTGTCCTTTCACGTCACTGGTATGCATCTCAGGATGTACAAGCGGAATAATCCCACCAGATGGCATGTTGTAATATCGGAGGAATTTTGTAATAAGGCTGGAAATATACCATCCTTACCAGGAGGGAGTAAAGGTTTTTATTTACCATTTTACCCTGTCGTACGTGACTATTGTTTTGGATATGTTATAGTTACGATGTACTAAAGGGAGTTGCTGTTGTTCTGTATATTCAAGTTCACACTGATTTGAGCCAGGAAAGTATACTCTTTCAGGGTCTCCACTTCTGTTTTGGTTTGACCTCCTTCAGATAGAGTTAGTGCTCTAATCCTGGCACCACGCTGATTGCATTTTGGGTTATGAATGGTACAGATATTAGATTCAGAGCGGGATTAACACAAGAAGCATATGAAATCGTTAAGTGTAGCCCACAAGACTATTCCGCCAAAATTGTGAGGAATGGTTATGGTATACATAACTGATAAAAAGTTTAAATATTTTCACTATATAAACTAAAGAGTGTCGATCATTATGTGGTGTATTTAGAGAACAAAAATCATTGAAGGCCGGAATCTCTTATTGTGGAAGTAGTTATAATATAAGTAAAAGGCCCTTCGAGATTTAATTCATGCATAAATTAGAAAAATACTGTGAAAAGCTTAATAATGCAAAAAAACATTGAAATTTGTGAGGAGGCAGAAATAATTATGGGTTTCATATTTGATTTTTTTCTATCACCGTATGTAGAAAGGGGCAACCATCTCTGAACACAGGTTAAACATATAGCCAATCTCACCATGGCATTGACTATGAGTTTTGGTTCAAGATACATAAGAAGTTATTAGTCTCTATTATTCATAACTTTACAGTTAGTTTACTTGCTGTGAATATTTTATTAAAATTTCATTTTTATTTGTTAAGTGTTTCTTACAAAAAGCCACTCTGGTGAGTTATCATCTTCACGCGTTTGGATCCATTGGGGCTATTAAAATTCCCCCAAATAATATTTTTCTGTTGAAAACATTTTGCCCAGTTTCCTAAAAAATAAGATCGTAAATGAGGTATTTAATTTAGATGACATGACAGTAAATGTTTTTTGTATAGTTGATTTTTGATTTAAGGCTGTTTTAGTATTTTTTTATTCTTCGATGTGGTCTGACTTCAAGCAGTTGCATATCACCTGATATAGACAGGGATTATTGAACTATACCTTCGGTCCGAAAATAAATGGAACTTGTGAGTTTAGAATAAGTTGACCAGAATTCATGTTGGAATATAAATAACACAAATTAGTTCTCTTTTTTTTTAAAAAAAAATAAGCCTTTTTAATTAATATTACTTACCACTTAAATATAGAGTATCAATTAGTAAGGTGTTCGTGTTTGCTGGTATATCATAAAAATCTATGAAATTTATTATTTTATTATTGGTTTTTCTCGCCACCCACCGGTTGATGTTTTCAGCCGCACTGCTAGGCTAAAATATTAAATGCAATAGGAAGTAATGTGGAGTTTATTGTACGTTATGTTATTTGGTGACTGGTTGCATGACTAATCAGCCAATGCCAATACATAAAAAAGTTATGTGGATAAAATATATAGTATAAATTAACTTTTACTCGCGACTTCATCTGCGTGAAACTTATATACAATTGTTATAAACAAATAGCCTATTTTATTTCTGACAATCTTCTCTCATATTTGTAAAGTTTCATCGAAATCGGTTCACGCGTTTCGAAGATTAGCCCTCACAGATAGATATTTCAATTTTATTTATGTGTATGGATTCATCATCAACAAATTATTTTCCATCGTCGTAAATATAGCAAAAAATGACAGATAATGGAAACAGTGTAATTTAGATCAATTTAACGTATAATAAAAAGTTTAAGAATTATATATAGAATCAATAAATTGATTCATTTACAAGGTATTCCATTCGTGCTACTCTATTTTGTGACGCACTCTGTTTAGTCTTAATATTTTTAACATGTGTAGGTTCTATTGGATATAGTTTATTGATAAATTATATATATATATATATATATATATATATATATATATATGTTTATGCGGCTTTCACGGATTCCTCCGTGTGAGATGCAACAGCACTGGATATATCCACATTGTGCCGTTGTAGTGCTGAAATTACATTCAGCAAACGTACAACTATATGCAACTCCGTGAATAGATGAAGTAAAATGCGAATAGTAAATGCAAACTTCTCTCTCCATCACATCCTTTCTATGTTGGAGGTTGCACAGTGAGAATAAATTGTTATGGAACGCAATTCATCCTATTCCACCATCATCGAGATGATGGCCTACCTGTACCACCATACCGAGAAGAAAGTCAAAACTTACCCTCCCCGCCACAGTGATACGGCAGAGGTACATGTTTCGTCTCTACTAGACTCATCAGGGTACCGATCTGTCCTTTGCACAGCCAGGTGTATGTCGGTACCCTGATGAGTCTAGTAGAGCTGAAACATGTATCTCTGCCGTATCACTGTGGCGGGGAGGGTAAGTTTTGACTTTCTTCTCGGTATGGTGGTACAGGTAGGCCATCATCTCGATGAAGTTTGCATTTACTGTTCGCATTTTACTTCATGTATATATATATATATATATATATATATATATATATATATATATATATATAAGAGAGAAGTTATCGTCTATGTAGCCATTTCAATGGCTCATTCAATAACACAAGAACAACACGAACCAATAAGGTTGTAGTTGGGGTAGGATGTCGGATAATGCGACCTATTTCCTTAGAATAACACGTTTCGTATTTATTTTTTAATTTGCCGTCGCACCATCATATGGCGGTTTTATACAACATTGTTGGTTTATGTTGTTCTTGTGCTATGGAGTGAGCCATCGAGATCTCCTGTGTTTTATTTACTGTTTTTCAAACGTGAAATCTGTTTATAGGATACAGATGCGAGATGATAGTTTGTATCCAATGCAGTGGCCTGATGAATCCCATAATAGGACGAAACAGCGCGGTCGTCATTTTTCGGACTCGGAGTTTTGTCATGACCTTGGAATTCTCCGCACTTTTTAACGTGAGAGGAATATTTATCAACAGTCTTTGTCCACATAGCCGAGAATTTCATATATATATATATATATATATATATATATATATATATATACTGTATCACTATCACAACTTTTCACTGGTTGGAATAAATTTTCCTTATCTTCATCACTAAGATTAGATAGACCTTGTCGATCTTTTCATCATTTAAAATTTAATTTTATATTTCATAGTATGTTATATTTTATGTAAAGGTGTCGCTATATAAAATAAAAAGACCATTTATTTTAAGTATGGAAAAAATTCAATTTTTTAAAGTTAGAGATCATTTATTATAAAAAAAACATACGCTTAGCCTTGTTAAGGACTAAACATAAAATTTTAAAGATAGGTTTCAAATTACCAAAAGACTATTAAAAAACTTTGACAAACTTAAAACAACAGAAACCTGTTCAACCATTTCTTAACTTTCTAATAACAGCCTAAGAGAGAATTATAAACATGAGCATGATGTACAGGAAAGGAGGTCTATCCTTCAGTCAAATCACTAACATTTTTAATAACACTCTAAAACCAGAAAAAAAAGGCAGGAAAAAGAACAAGTTCTTGCGCCTATAGAAGTTAACGAAGAAGAAATTATTCAAACAACAAAATAATCAATATGAGCCATGAAGAATATGAAGACAGGAAAGGCACAATGATCAGAAGAGAAGATTTACCTTCAAAACTACTTCGACTGACTGAAGAAAATAACATCTCCATATACCTTTTCAACAGCATATATAGCAAAGGAATATTGTCTAATGAATGGCTGTGTTTGACTTTTATTACACTTCCGAAAATCAATAATCCTAGAAGATGTTAAGATTATCCCACAATTATCCCAATGAGCCATTTTCTAAAAACATACCTGAATCTTATACGTAGCAGAGTATGCAGAAAATGTGAAGAACAACTATCTGAACAGCAATTCGGCTTTTGGGATGCACCAGGTACTTGAAAAACTTTTGTTTATTCAATATGGAAAAACCTTCAAGGTGAACACGAAAGGTTATTTAAAGTGTTTAAGAAACATCAAATAGACAATGCTGATATTTGAATCATTCAAAACCCAGCAAGCAAATATAATAATTCACGGAAACAGCATTTAGCAAATTAAAATAGAAGGGAAGGTGAGGCAGGGCTGCGTTTTGTCCAGTGCTATTTAACTTGTACTTTGAGGCGGGGGCGGATCCAACCTCTCTTGGGGGGGGGGGTGATATCACAGAAGTACAATATGCCGAGCGAAAGCAAGTTATCGATGAGAGGGGAGACGCCAGCAACATTCCCATTTCTAGTGTAAAAGGCAGAGTCGGGTCTATGTTTCTGAATTCGAAGCTCTTGGGGGGGGGGGGGCGATTGCAAGAAAAAACTAGTTGACGACGACGACGGGGGAAATGCCAGCAGCATACACATTTCTAGTTTAAGAGGCAGAATCGGATCTATTTCTGTGAACTCAAAGCATTTGGGCGGTGCAATCGCCTCCACTGCCTCCCCCTTGGATCCGCGCCTGCTCTGAGGATATATTTAGAAGATGAATAGAAAATTAAAGTGAAAGATTGATTCTGAACGGTGAAAAAATTCCGACAATACACTACGTCGATGATACGGTGCTGATCGCTGAATCAAGACAAGAACTAAAAAAAAATGTTAATTTCAGCTACATGCATTTGTCCAAAATATAATACTAAAATAAATGCTAAAAAGACCTAGTCAATAATAGTGACTATTCTTCCCATGTTTTCGATATTTGGGAGCCCTTTAAAAGTAAAATTGATGAGTTTTTCGCCATATAGCCATGAGTTGGTACCCAAATATTTCTTTATGTTCCCGTTCATGAAGAACTAACTACGTAGTCAACCATTTTCTACGCCAAAAGAGGCGGTTGATATATTCAAACACCATGTTTTAGGGATACCATCTTCACAAGGGCAAAAATATTTTTCGGATTGGTGCCAATGTCTGCAAAATTGTATCGATGAATCTTAGAGAATGTTTTGAAAAATAATAAAACCATTTTTAATGATAGATATTTGCTTTGTTGGTTATTCCCAAAATATAAATGGCTACCTTCTTTATCTGTACAATAATACTAGAACATTAGTAAGTGAAAAGAGTGGCAACGATAAGACACGAAGTGATGTGGAGCATCGTTACGTATTTTTTTAACAGTCTATCTTTTAAATTATTTATGGCACGATTTATCCAATAATTGATAAAATATTTTAGCTGCTAGAGTAAATTTCCCATTATTTTTTACTTACCTGTCTAAAGTTAATAGTTTCTATATCAGTCTTATAAAAATCACGAGCCATCTGTCGATACCAAGGCTGCACGAAATAGTAGGGCATTATATATATTTTTGCGGCATCAAATATTTTTAAATCGTCATCATTTCGGTTTAGTTCTTCTGAAACGTTTTTAAAAGCCTCTCGTGTATTCACACTACTGTACGGTAAGCTAACTGCATTTCTCAATTCTTGAATGAATGTAAGATTTTCATTTTCAGTAGCAGACATAAGTAAACTCATTGTTTTCTGGATTGTCATAGGAGAAAAAATAATGTTTTGATTCGGGTTATTTTTGATAAGCTCCTGAAAAAAGACACATTTATTCATTATCAGCATTAGTTTGATATTTGTGTAGAAAAATTAAAATAAAAAAGTATTTGGATCAAAATATGATTTTTTCATATTAATCCTTCATTTTTACCTTAATCTATAATTATGCACATGATGTATTTGCATGTAGGGTTGAGAAACTTTTACATTGCTTCCGAGTAACTTATTGTGTCGACTGTTATATCTGTTCTATGTGAATAGGTTAGTTAACTTATTCAAGCTTAGCAGCGTGTTCACTAGTTTGTCCTCTGGACCTAAGCCTTCAGGATTGATCGATTCTTGAAGGCGTCTTCAGTAGGTTAGAGCTTAGGATGTGAAGATGCTGGTTCTTCATTACAGATGTTTCCTTAGACCGCAGTCGCTGGTTATTAGTCCTGTCACCATTCTAATCTGTTGACTGCTTAAACGCAGGATTTTGCGGCTGAATTTGCTAGATGGTTTATCCAGCAATTGTTTGCTGTGCCTGTGGTTCCAGTGAGTTTGGTGGTAATGGTTTATCCACCAGGACAGTCTCTCACGTATAGCAGTCTTAGTAATACCAAATACTGGTCCAGGTCCAATATATGTGATAGCAAATTCTTGCTTTTCATTTGGTCGGATTTCTTATTGCCTAGAATGCCCTTGTGTCGTGGACCTATTTTGATGTTATCTAATAACATATAAGCGGTTTCAGCGTTGTCTGATTGTGGGAGAATATTCTGGTAAAACTAGTGAAATGCTTCAGAACCATAACAGTTTGTTACAGGCTTTAATAAGTTGAAATAAATCAGAACTTAATTACCATTTTTTATATTTATCGATATTTGCGAAAAATCAATAGCAATAGTCATTTTTCGGTCTTACGTGACATGAATTTTGGAGGGAATATAAAGTTTTAAAATTAAACATTATAAATAAATTCTATCATTTTTTTAAAATCTATAGTTTTAGAACACATAAAATAATCTTATACGTTAAAACAACAAAATTCCGATCAGTATGATCTGCTTATCGACGATATTATAAAAATTACATTGGACAACATATTAAAATACGTAGTATTCGAAATATCCTCATTAATTTGTTTATAAGCAAAAAATAGGCACTTTATAACCTCGTTTTTAAATTTAAAATATATGAATATATTTTCTATTATTTTTGTTAGTTTATTTTATTTTTTTACCTCTGTGATAACTAGGTCATTGAACGGCAACTTTTCATCGGTGGAAGGAGTGCATGTACCAAGGCGCTACTTAATTCTTAGTGGAATCTTTTATTGTGTTAAAACACTAAATTGAGAAGAGCGGTTTAAAATGATATTAGTTATTAAATTTGAAATAAAAATAAAAATACTGAGATTAATTTTGATAAATTCTACTAGGTAATTCATTAGAAACTAAATTCGCAATATCTTGTAAAAAAATTAAAATGAACCTTTTTGCATCAAAGTTTTTAAAAATCCCTTATTAAATACATTAATTAATGAACGTGATCTTGGCCAAAGATGGTAGAAAAATATACATTAAGTAATAAATAATTAATCTACGCTTAATAATAAAACAACGACTGCATCGTAGTTCATACGCAATAATTTACAAAAGTTCATTAAATAGCATGAAATTGGTGAGCTGTAACCAACATAATAACAATAAATATACAAAATTAAATTACCAATCAGAAATTGTACAGAATACTAATATATTATTCCCTAAGGATTTCTATATCTTAACTTCCTGAAGAGGCATGAAGCGGAGCTTGAAGCGTATCCCTATAGGATAGAGATCACACTCATGTAGTGAATAAATTGGCATGGCGAATATTACACTGCCGTTAGCAAAGAAAATATGGACTTTGGACTCTAGAACAATATTTTTGAGCATTAATACGTTGCTCAAAAAGAAGGAAAAAGAAGGGCTTTTTCATGAGGGTACTACAAGAAAGCACATTATTAAGTAACACGACATGAGGAAGACATTTCCTCTGAGAACTTAATTTGACCGGATAGAATAGGTTCTGGTTTCCCCCTCCAAGGAAATGTCGCCATGGAGAGAAATCACGTATACCCAAATCGGGATTTGGGCGAACAAAATAAAGATGCAACGCTCTGCGTTTTGAGGAACTGGATGTTCGAGAACGAAGCTAATCACACTAATTACGTACTTGTAGTTTAAGCCACATGGGTTAGAATATTGCAAAATCACTGACCAGAACATTTTTTGGTCTTGTGGTGAAGCTAAAGATCAACGAGAATATCGAATGGATTAATTTCTGTATTTATAGACAAGCACTGGCATGTAAGCGCATTCCTACAGAATTATCCAGTACTTTAGGCGTCGCTGTAAGAATTGTAGATTTTATAAAATCGCGTGCTACAAAGTTTGATCTATTCTGTGTGCCTTGTAAGGATTTTGGAAGCATTCACGTTTCTTTACTACTTTATACAGAAGTTAGATGGCTTATTCGTGTCAAGGTTTTGACCCACTCCTTTGAACTGAAGTCTAAAGTTCAAGCATTTTTTCTTGACCATCCATGATTGCAAAAAGTTGCATACTTAGCAGATATTTTTTTTAAATTAAATTATTTAAGTCCATCTATACAAGGCCCAGGTATCACCATTTCAAGTTCAACTTTTAGATTCAATGTCTGCAGGTGAATGAGTACGAATATTTTGGTTCTCTCAGCATCATTTTATTAGAAAACGTAATAACGAAAATATTAAAAGGGATACTACTGAACATCTCAAACAACTTCAATTCACGTTCAAGAACTATTTTCCTAACCTATTATATTTGGATTTAACAACTGTATCCTTTTCAAGGAGATAAAACTTCAGATACTTTACTGGAAAAAGAAAGGCTCATTGACTTATCCTCTGACGATTCCCTAAAAACTGTTCTTAAAGATAACTTTTTAATTGATTTTTGGTTTAGTGTAAGAAATGAGTATCCTGTTTTGGCGGAAAGAGCCATTAAAGTTTTATTATCCTTTTGTACAACATATCTATGTGAGAAAGGATTTTCAACATACGCTTACTTATTAGATAAGTACAGAAGCTTATCTAATATCCCATGGAGGGTATATTTCAAGTTCTGTATTATTGTATCCATTTTATATTAATTCTTTTTTGAGGGTTAAACTATCGCTTTAGATTTAATAATATTTGTCTGTAAATATTTTACGATTATGTTTCAGTTTTTCTTATGGACTGTTATTCAATATGAAAAATAAATTTTAGTAACCAAATTTTACTCTATTCTTAATGACTACACAGGGAGTTTTAGAAGGGATTCGTAAGAAGAAAAAAGGTTGGGAACTTCTACTCTAGAAGGATGACTAGGAATGGACAGGATTAGCTTTTTTGACGACAATGAAAATTTGTTATCAGCTCGTTCCAGCAGATCACATTGTTTAAGCTTTGAGCCTAGTAAGACCGTTTTACTTTTTGACAGATCAACTTCTTTAACCAAATCATTTAATTCAGTTTGAGTTATTGTGTGTGGTTGCGAATTTGAAATACAGGGTGGAAAATCAAGATGCGTTAATGTTAAACCTAAATAATTCATGATAAGTCATTAGTCGTACATACTTTGTTCGTCTGCTAAGAAATAGTATTTGTTTCTTATGACTAGCGAAAAATAATTTGAATAAAAGAATATTTTTTTCTTGAAATATATATATATATATATATATATATATATATATATATATATATATATATATATATATATATATATATAAATATATTATTTTTTCTTAGTTTGTGTAAGATGATTCTAATGAAGCTCAAAATCTAGCAGTGGCTAAGCCTTTAAGGCGTTAGGCTATAGTTTTCAGTAGGGATCCCATTCCAAGTCAGACTTATAAAAGTTGTGTCTTGGAATCATTATTGGAAAGTTATACAATATGTATAAAAAATCAACCAAATGTTAAAACTCATACTAAATATATTTAAAAACATCTCATTTTGCCATATTCAACTTCTTAATTTATCATTAAAATTCGAAATAATAATCAAAAAATAAATAAGAATATTACTTACCCTGTAAAGGTTGCCAGTAAAGTTTCTTATTCCTTGGATAAGGTCATCTGTGGAATCTGCTGGTACTCCAACTGCTAAGGTTATTAAAATTGCTACGAGTCGAAGTAGCATTTTGACTTCTATAATAGACATTGGGTCTTGTACTGAAAATATAAACTTGTTCTTAAAACTCATTAGTAGCTGGTTAATTTGAATAATTTTTAGCTATTTCACGACCTTATAGGATTTAATTTTTCTAAAAAACTTCCGATATTTGCTTGATATATATGAATAAAGATAGCAACTACTTTAAAAAAAATTAAGCTAACACGATGTTATTTTTAATTTGCCTAAAGCAGTAGACCTATTTGACGTCTGAGGATTTTATGGGGCGCAATTATAAAATCAAAAATTACAAAATGCACAAAGAATGCATAAGAGAAGATTATAGAAAATAGTATTTCTTTACGGTGAAAATGTTGAGTGCTTGTTTCGCTGCTAGATTTCGTCGCTCGGTTTCGGTGAATTGTAATGCCGAATGTTTTGATGGTTTCTCTGAGATTTGGCTGTACCCGAATGTGTTGTCGGGCTGGACTTGTAGATGATTGTAATACGTGTAAGATGATAGTCAGGAAAATAAGGAGCTATGGTAGCTAATTTTTGGCCAAAATTAATTTCTGAGTTTTATAATAATTCATTATCAATTTTATAAATTAATGAAAGTCATTGGTAGTTGACTTCCTTCCCTGTTAGAAGCTCTCGTCGTAAATTAACTCTCGGCAGTCGTGATAAATTCACATGATAAGACGGAACTTTTTCTATGACTACCGCTTAAATTAGCAGAGAAACCAACACGAACAACAAAGCATGATTTATCACAGAATTTCGTACGGGGCTCATTCAACGGAGTACAGTTGCCTTCAGAACTCCTTACACCTAAACCAGTGGAGAAATAAGCATTGTCTGAGGTAGGATCGACAACCTATTTTTTGAAAGACAAAGTTGCAAAACAAGGTTAAGTTTACCACCTCTAGAAAAAATAAAAATCTTTCTCTCGTGTCACATTTAAGCTTTCAGAATAAAAACGACAGTTATTAGGTTTGTTATAAATAAAATTTGAATCCTCTTCTATTTTTTTTTGTCGAATCTAAATTGACTGGTAAAATTTAATGCTAGTGTTTGATTACTCCCTATTTATTTAATATCAAAATATCAGCACAGTCCACTAAAGTAGATCCTCTTCTAGAAGGAAACTAACCCCAATTAAATAACAAAGGCTTTCATAAAAGATAAATTGATAATTATATTTAGGCCTGCAAACGCCATGTTCGACATAAGATTTAAAATATGTCAAAAACAGTTAAACTAATGTATAGGACATTATACATGAAATATGTCTATAATTTTGCCTAAAATCTAAAAATGAAATAAAATATAGGGTGTTCCATTTAAAATAAGCAAGACGGCATCAACTTCCGGTATAACTGGAAGTGCCACCATCTCGAAAATACGTTAGCATTGCTTCCCTATTTTCCGAGAAATCGATCACGGCAGTTTGTCGTGGGACATACTGTATATAAAATTCCCCTCTTCGGTCGGTTTGGTAATAAAAAAATACCATCTTGTAATTTTAAGGTTCCAAATTTGATTGACGTATGTTGCTTTTTTCAGTTTAAAACCTTAATTATCAACTTAGACCAGTTTTAAAGTTAGATCGTGGTAGTGACTTAGGAATTAGTGAATTAGCAGGTTATGTCAAAAATGGTTAAGCAAGGAAAATTTATAAGATATGTACTTACATGTTGAGCTCTTAGGACAGTCTGAGATTTAGATATATACTCCATAAAAATTTTGCTTTTATACCATTCCTTATCGTTGACCTCTGGGTCAAATAATTTAATTTCTAAAATTAAAAAATAAATAAATAAATACTACTTAGTTTAAAAATATAGTCGGTCTATACTTTTCATAAAAAATGAAAAATAATTAAAACTCAGTAATAAATAATATTCCACGTATTTTATGGATAATAAGTTGTTTTACTTAAGCTAAACAGACAGCAAGTTATAGCACAATACGAACTTTAAGTTCTTACAGTTTTCAATTTGAAATTATTTTATTGGTAACATACAGATAAAAATAAAATATTTATTTTATATAAATCTTATATGAAAACTTAATAGTTTTTAAGTTATAAGTAATACAATATTTCTACAAATATTTGGAAATATAATATTTTCGGAGATGAGAGTATGATGCTTTAAAATGGAACCGTTATCGTGAAAGTAGTGGGGCGGGAGTAAGAAACATCTGCTCAAACTGGCTTTCTAAAGGTACAGAATAGGCACTAAAGAGAGTTAGTCTGTAGTTATTATGTGTCCATGTTTGTGGAAAGATACTGGTTACAGTGTTACCAAAAATCGTATTTTCTAAATGTGTACGACCATAAAGTAATCGTTTGTTTTGTTTTAATTTGTGTTTAATTTCAATTTATTACAATATAAAAGAAGTATTATTAGATAAATGAAAAACAACTTGCTTGTGTTTTAAGAAGGAAAGTAGAAAGAAAAACTTTAATTTGACCCAGCTCCCGCCGACAGAATCTGCAGCTGCACAACATTGCTACAGAGTTTACTATCAGGTGCAGCAATGGCTTGGCAATAATGAATTGGACCCAAAAGACTGGGGTTGGGAAGTGCAGAGATCATGTTTGGAACCAGTTGAAACCACAGATTTACTGTTGCCAGATAGTCTGTTAAGAAAAATAAGGTGTAAATGTATAAAAGAGTGTTCCAAATTATGTGGTTGTATTAAGTATGGATTAAAATGTACTGATTACTACTCAAACTGTAACGGACAAACTTGCAAAAATGCACAAAACCAATATGTTGACGTAGACGAAATTTTTGAAAGTGTAATTGATTTTGAAGAAGCTGACAGAAAAATAGAAAATGACTGTTTCGATATCGATATACGATTAGATGACGAATATTTCAATGAAAATGATGATGCGGATATTCCACAGCCTAAGAGAGCCTGATTCCAAAGGAAAAAAAAATTCTATGTAAAAAAAACTCTGTAAAGTTTGTATATAATATTTAGTGTTAACAGTGCTTTATTGAACTTTTTGAACATAATTTATAAAGAATAATTGTTTTATTTTTATCTATATTTACAAATAAAATAATTTAAAATCAAAATTTTTTTCAATTTCTTTAAACAATGATTGTTTAAACAATTTTGGTAATTAAAGTAAATATATATCGTTATAGTATGCTTAATTATATTAATAAACAAAGATTCGCTTGGAAAGTCCAATACTATAGGGTGCAGTATGCTGTAAGTAAGATGCATAAATAACGTCATTTGTTTATAACAAAATGAATGCATGATAGGCATATGGCACTATGATATTTTTTGCTCCAGTATTGGCGGTATATCGGTTAAAAAAAAATTATCAAAATCGTTCCCTTAGAGGCCGAGAAAATGAAAATTTTTTTCAGATAGTTTTTTGAATCTTCGAATTCAATTTTAAAATGAGAGCTCCCCACCCCTATTTTTTTCATTTTTCACGAGCGTGGGCGGTATTATTTTCATTTTTTATTACAGTTTCCGATAACATAAATTTTTAGATATTTGTATCAAAAAAGAACTCAAGAATCAGGTCTGTATTAATTATAGATTCACCGTAACAGGCTGTCAACTTTGACAGTTTGTATCTCGGAAACCAATTGACGGAGTTGAATTTTTTTTTCACGAAAAGAAACATCTTTCCAAATACTTTCAAATCATACATTGCAAAAAAAATCCAATGAAAATCCGCCGAAATAATATATTTGTTTATAAGCAAAAATATCAACAATGTCTTTAAACAATTCTTGAGGACGTCCAAATCATCCGATTTTGATTCTGAAAAAAGCGTTGGAAAACTTGAGTTCCCTACTATATGTCGAAAATAAATTTAAATACCTTAACGTGATATTTTGGACTCAGTCAAACTTGAAAAATGGTCAATTTTTGTGAACGATATCGAATTGCAAAATTATTGTGCAAAGACTATCGATTCGATCCTAATGAATTTTAGCGTGTTATTTTATCATGACAAAGTTTTTTTTGCTCTAATATAATGGTCCTCAGATAAATTTAAATGGTCGAAAAAAACTGATTAAAAAACTGCTTTTTTACCTTTTTTTTTTTAATTATTGCTATTTTGCAATAAGGGAAATATATTTTGGGATTTCCAATCAACCCTATCTTAAGGCAAATTTAATTGCGAAACTTTTTTTCCTTTTTAACTTTCCTCTAAAATGAATACCTTCAAAAGGTACACGAGAGAAAAGTTGAAAAAAACGTTTTTTTTTCGTTAATTTTGTATTTTTATTAATAAAAAGAATATTGCCCAACTTTTTGAAAATAACAGTTTTATCGTTATTTAGGTTATTCTGAAGGCTCTTAGGCAAAAATCAGCATGTTCCATTTCACATCCATGAAACCCCGATAGTTTACAGATAAGCCCTGGTCTATTACTCAACACATACTATATGATGTAACTACATAGACGACAAAGGAAACCATTATATAGAACACAATTTCATAGTATGGTGGATTTTTTGCTGGCTATACACATAAAAACCTTTATCTGTCGTCAAAGCCCGAATCGAGTATGATACCTGAGATAGAAGAATGAAATAATTTTTGATATTTCTTTAATTATAGTTGGAAATGAACTAATATCCCTGTATTTTAGATGAAAGTATATTCAGCTTAGCCATTTTTAGCTTAATATATAGTCTTTTTCTTCCCACGGAGGCATTAATAGATTAGTGAAACTCTCTTTTAGCCCCACTCATCGACTTTTTCTATAACTCTAAGGCTCAGTTTCACTATCGATGGTAACATCAAGTGGTTGAGTAACCAATACTTTGAAGTTAACTGTGGGGTTTCAAGGCCAGGTGCTTCACAAATTTAAATTGAAAATTGATTACAAAACCATTGGTTCAATTTTATTTGTCAATGTTGATACTTGAATTTTAAGGAAATATGTCTAATGCCTAGATACCAAAATACATAAGAAGAAATGTTGCCTTTCATAACAAACGGCCATTTTTTCGACGATATTTAAAAAAAATTAATTCTCACGTTTCATTTTGTGTTAATTTTATAATAATGGAAACAGTAAAAAAAAATCTTGTATCTCTCATATACATATATACTATTAATATACAATCAATTTAATTCTGCAATCACTACTATAATCATTTACTTCATTAATTATTCATCGTTCTTGTTCTAGATTATTTATGCAGTACTTTTCAAATAAATGATTTTTCTTTTTCATCGAAACAATCGACAAAAAAAAGTGCAAACAAAATAATGATATGTTCTTCTGGTTAAGCAAATAACCACCGGATCATTACTGGTAAAGTTAACCGTAATTAATTACCGATAATTATGAAATAACTTTTTATAAATAACCAACGCTATTGCCAGTGGCGTAGTGAAGGCACCGCAGGGCCTGCAGCGCCAGGAGCTCCACTCACTCAAAAAAATCTTTAGAATTCAATTTAATCAATCTCCAATAAACTTGCTACTTTACAATTCATTTAACGCAAGGTGACAGTAATTATTTATTATAAATGAACACGTATGCAACGCAGGGCGTTTAGGTTTATATTAAAGGTACATATATTAAGCAATCACTTTAAGATTTGCTAATTAAACCCATTGCACGCAAGGCCTTTGTGACATTCTGTATTAGTATCTATACTCACGGCGTGTAGGAAGTAATTTTAATTCAAACTAAATTGTCGACAAAATCAGTCTCCACAGAGACTTTGGTAATAATTTTTAGTGCTCAAAACTGTCTTGTCTCAAATCCTAGCTGATCGTTGACCCGAGATATATTTGTTCGAAGTTTTCTCCATTTAAAACGCAGGGTAAATTTTTTTTATTTAAAAGCGATTATTCACAGTTCAACTGTTGTAGAACTGTGAGTTTTGAAGCTTGGGTGCCTAAAAAAAGAAATTACGCGTCTTTTGAAGACGCTGTTTCTGTTTTTCAACCATTTAGAAAGCTCCTAAACTCGGTCCTCAACAGGCAGATAAAGTTGCGAAAAACTTTGAAAATTTCATTTCAGATTTAAATGTTTCTCAAATCTTGAGATTTAGAGCTTTTTAGACGTTCAAAAAAATAAATTCTGCGTATTTTTAAAACTCGTAATTCCTACAAATTATTACCCAAGTCTCGAGATTTGACAATCCTCTAAAGTTGAAATAAACGCAATTACCATTTACATTTTTTATACATTATTTGTTTTTAAGATCGCGAGTACTAGAGCTTTTCAGACGTTTAAAAAATAGAAAGTAGTATCTTGAATAGACGCGCAATTTTTTTTTGAATGTCTAAAATGCTCTAGAACTTGAATAGAACGCAATTCTAAAGGCGATTGAAATTAGAGTAGTTGCTCGCCCTTGCATTACAATGCTTTTTAAATGGGGAAAGTACCACAACGACACAAGTAAAAATTAGAAGCTAGATTATCTATAGAATGTTACAGAACTAAAAAACTTGAAGTCTACTCATAGAAGAGTTTGCAAATAAAAAGGCCAAACGTTTGGAACGATTTCATAATAACATATAAAACTGAATATTTTATGATGTATTTGATGCTTGTGTTGATGTGTATGAATAAAATTACTTTCATTCAAATCAATGTAGAACTGTTTTTTTTTTATCAAATAACATTATTTTTATATAGGCTCTCAGAAAGTTGATGTATTATCTTTATTAAATCATAAGTTGTCAAGAACACACCCCAACGTAGGGTATGTGGGTTTGGGACCTGGGATTTTGGTTTAAAATCTTGCCTTGCTTGCCTGTCTGCTGTGTAATGGATATCGATCTAGCTGCGTGTAGAGTATGTGGTTTTGAGAGCTTGGGTTTTGGTTTAAAATCTTGGTCCCCTCGCCGGTCTGCTATGTAACGATTATTGATCTCAAAGCGCGTGGAGTATGTGGGTTTGAGAGTTCGGGTTTTGGTTTAAAATCTTGCTTCGTTCGCCTGTCTGTTTTGTAACGATTATCGATCTCGTTGCTTGAGGAGTATATGGATTTGGGAGTTTGGGTTTTTGGCTATACACTTTTAAAAATTCGCTCGGCTTGCCTGTTTGCTGTGTAACGAACGCCGATCTCGCCACGCGTGATGTATGTGGAATTGGAAGTTTGACATGTAAACGTCGATAATATGATTAATGAATGTCAAAAACATCCTGTATTACAGTTTGTTTAGCATTTGAACTAAATTATATTGCTAAATTAAAAAGGCGACCACATCGAGATTTCGCGGGGGGCCTCCGAGCTTTCAGCTACGCCACTGGCTATTGTCCCAACCTTTTGGTAACCATACATTGTGGAACTGGGCCTTATAAATGGGAAACAGAACCTATCACAAAATTTCGTAGATTTTTAAGAAACTTAAAAAAATGGAGGTTTTTAATTCGATCGGTATGTTTTTCTTTGTACATGTACAAACATTAGTTCGGAAAGGATGGTCCCAATATGATGGATTATTTCAGATTTCGTCAAAAATTGGTATTGGAGGATTTTAGATACGTAGATTATAAATTTAAAATTATTTTAATGAAATTCAATAAAGCGGATCTAATAAGGCTAAAAATTTTACATACCAAGAATTCTTCTTCAATTGGCGTTTAAGAGCTTATTTCTTAAAAATCAATATGGTGGGTTAAGATTGTGCTTTGTCCAGTTTTTTTTTTAAATTGATATTTGCAATTTTGAGCAAAATTCAGCACGAGCAAATACACAACATAAATTATAACGCACGCTTATGTATGAATGTTTGAATATTGGGCTACAACTTACGTAAGTAGCTTATTTGTTTATTAATTTTTTAAGTATTATTTTGGGGCTTATTTTAAAGGCATATTTAAAGGAGGTCTATTTTTTCAAATTTAAATTTAAATTTTTCATAAAATATCTACGTAAGAACAGCAGTTATTAATATCGGGAACTGATTAGTTTCCCCGAAACAAGATACCAAGAAAATAAAAGTCAATAACAGGATCTTATGACTCTTTGGGTTAACAAAACATTGACATATTTTTAACTTGGTTTATTTCAGAAAAACAAAATATTGCTTAATATAAACTTTTTTTTTAATTCCTTTTAGTATTGTATGAGTCACTGAATGGATGATGTAGTTTTATAGTCTTTCTTCTTTCCTCTATTTACGAACTGACGTTCTAAATAAAAATGTTTCCCAATGCCAGGCCAAATTTAAGAATAATAGCAAATGGCTTAATCTTTACGCCAAGACCGTTCGAAAGTTTATGCAATAAAGATAAAAAATAGCAATAAATAATTTTAACTATTTTTATCTTTATCAGTTACATATAATGGCTCACAAAAATATGTTTATTTTTAATATATTGTAATAAAATGAAAAATTTTTAAAACTATAATAGCATGATCTAAGTAAACAATTAATTTAAATATAATTTAACTAAATCTGTAAAAAACCTAAGAAAAAGGAATACTTATTGCAAACTTCATAATCACAAAACTTTTTTCTTAGATAATATTTTCAAACGCTTAGGCGTAGGAGCTCTTAATTTTTGAAAATAGTTATTTTTTTTTCTCTTTGTAATGTATGTACCTACGGGGAAATCAAGTTTCTTCCTAAACTAGATTTATTATCTCTTATCGCAAGTATAATATAATACTGAATACAAGGCAGAAAGAGTGACCGCAAAAATAGGTGAAAACAAGCCTATTTCGTGGACCTCGTACTTGAAACTAAAATGTGTGCTACTCCCAATTGAAAATTTATCATAAGATAATGCTTTAGGAAAAGTTTCAAGATGAGTATTTGTTTCAATTTGGAGAAACTAATTATCGAAGTGAGGGAAATTGAGTTGCATAATGTGTTTCAGTTGAATAAAAGTTTTGACATTAAAAATCTAATATCTCAGGAATGAAAAAAGATAAACTACAAGAAATATGAAAAATATATTTGCATCACATCCAATACAAAAACACCCCATAAATTTTATTTTTGAGGTATCCCCACAAGAAGAAGTCCAAAATTGACAAATCGGGAGACCTGGGTGGCCATTTTATAGGCCCATTTGTCCCAAACCAGCGGTGTGGAAAATTAGTGTCCATATAGGCCCTTACAAAATGAAAATTCCAGTAAGAAATAAAGAAATCTATCTGTCGTATTGAAATGGTTGTTATATACGTATTCTCCTTTCAGGGAGAGAAAAGGAAAGAATATGTACAAACAGTTTAGCAACATTCCCAGAAGATAACTGATATATGAAATATAAATTCCAAGGTATATCGGTAGGATATTGCAAACCTGCCACCTACCGACCTCGATGTCGAGATTGAAAAATATCGCCAGTCGAACGACACCTATGAATCACCGGAGTAATGAGAACCTTTTAAAAAATCAAAATTTCAGCAAGAAATAAAGAAATCTATCTGCCGTATTTAAACAGTTGTTATAAATGAGAAAAAACGTTTATGGAGAGAGGACCAGAGTGGTATTTGCAAAAAATAAACTGTTTGTATATATTCTTTTTTTTCCCTGCCTAAAAGGAGAATACATATATAACAACTAGGCTCTTACAATTTGCGCATTGTGAACAGGAGCTCCGTCTTATTACAAGTACAGGTTATTAAGTCGCTTTAAGGGCACTCTTTCTCTTATTTCCGGAATGCAGAACGTGCAAATATTTATTTGCCGTAAGGCTGCCTTCGTATAAATCATATACGAGTTTTGTTCCAAGTATAAAACATGAAACGCTGAAGCCAAACCTGTCTTGCCGTTTCCTTGGAAATATTACATGTTGATTTTCCTGAGGTCAAAACCTAGTATTATGTTGCTTGAATACACCGAGAAGAAAGTCAAAGCTTACCCTCCCCGTCACAGTGATACAGCAGAGGTACATGTTTCGTCTAATATGGTGGTACAGATAGGTCATCATTTCGATGGTGGTGGAATAGGATAGATTGTGTTTTACAACACAATTTATTCTAACTGTGCAACCTCTAACACAGAAAGGATATGATAGAGAGAAATTTGTATTTACTGTTTCGCATATATATATATATATATATATATATATATATATATATATATATATATATATATATATATATATATGTATATATATATATATATATATATATATATATATATATATATATATATATTTATATATATAGTTGAGATATTTGTTAATAAAATATTTATATTTTCAGTTTTCTTAATCATCCAGAATGGCCTTTCTCGAAAAATGAAATTTATTATGCGGTGCATCGAAGACAACCTCCCAGTGGTATTTTATTTAAATAAACAGTTTTTTTTTATCTAATGTTTGTTTTTATTTTTTTAACTTTAAGTATAAAACGCGATTCTTGGATAATTTGTTGATAACTTAAAAAATAGATTGTACTATAGACGTACTATGCAGAAATTCTGGATTTAGATTAGGAAGGTATCCGAGTATCAAATCTTATATTCTTATAATTTATCCATACCAAATTTAACGTTAGGCATAATTTAAGTTTTCCTTACATTAGTAGATTTTAAGATTTGTTTACACGAAAATAAATATATATATATATATATATATATATATATATATATATATATATATATATATATATATATATATATATATATATCCCGTAATATTACGGGAAGAAAATATAATATGATTATCTCAGCCGAAAAAAACTAAATGTATGACAACCTCAAAAGAACCCCTCCGATGCAAACTAGAACTAGACGGTCGAATAATACACCAAGAAATGAGTTTCAAATATCTAGGAATCGACATAACCAGTTATGGCAACATCGAAGATGAAGTAAGAGGGTAGGTGGCCAAAGCAAGCAAAGTGGCGGGTTGCCTCAACGACGTGATCTGGCGAAACAAACACTTACAACAAGAAACAAAGGTTCGGATCTACAAAACCACAATTAGACCTATTATGACATACACCTCAGAAACATGGCCAGAGACGACAAAAACGAAACAATTATTGGAGACTACAGAAATAAGAATACTTCGACGAATAACAGGAAAAACGCTACTAGACAGAGAAAGAAGCGATGACATCAGGCAATCATGCAACACAGACTGCAATAATGAGTGGGTCCTACAACGTAAGACACAATGGAACAAACACATAAGCCGAATGACAGAGGATAGACTGGCAAGGATCGCACGAGATAAATCGCCTAGTGGTACACGTAGTAGAGGTCGACCGCGGAAAAGGTGGAGCGATAATTTAAGTCCAGAATGAGGAAAATCGAAGAAGGAACAGGTCAGGGACCTATTATAGAAGGTAGAAGAAGAAGATATATATATATATATATATATATATATATATATATATATATATATATATATATATTTATATTTTATTTGGATATCTTCTTGGGTAATAGGTTGTAAAATAAATTTCAAAAATTAATTGCATTTTCCTTTCTATATTTACTTACGACGTTTCGCACATCGTGTTGTACTTTTTGAAGTTTTTTTTTATAGTTAATTTATGATAATTTGGGTCTTGATTTAATATTTTAGTGTTATTAAAATGAAATTCACGTTTTGTTTGGATTTCGTGCTTGTGTGATGCAGTTGAAGCGTTCTTTGTATATTTGTGACCGTTTAATCTATTGTCTAAGTACTGTGTTGTCATTCCTATATAAGTTTTAGGACAGTTTAGACATGGTATTGAATAAATAATGTTAGATTTTTTCTTTTTAGGTACTTTACTTTTTGAAGGGGTAAATAAAGTTTTCCATAAATTTTGTGCTTTATGACAAACGGTTGTATGATGTTTTGATAAAATATGTTTCATTTTCTCCGAAATACCATTCGTATAAAGCATACTGATATGCTAGTTGTTTTCGTCTTGATTTTTACTTTTTGTTTTTTTTTTGTTTTATTTTAAAACAAATGTGTTCTTTGTTTTATTTGGGATATAATTTTCTTTTGAAAGTATATATATATATATATATATATATATATATATATATATATATATATATATATATATATATATATATATATATATATACTTCTGTACTTCTGTTTTTTCGTTTTTCTTGAGCCTTGGAAACATATTTTAGACTACCTTTCTAGGTTTTAAAGTCCGTAAAAAAAAGTACAAATAAACTACCTTTAAGTCATTTATTGGTTACGTTTTATGACGTTTCGATCACGTATTGAACTTATATAACAGCGTTGAAGTCAAAACCTCTTAAACAAAAACAACACTAATGCCCATATTCACCGTTTTGTGCTTTAGCCGTGCTTAGTAAAGCTTGGCTGTCATTTTAAGCTTGGCTTATATTTCATTACCTTGTACCGTACAAAAATAAAATAGGCTTTGCTAAGCCAAAAATAAATTAGGCAACACCTGAAAAGGGCGACAGCTGATGGACCGAAAAGGTTATGAATACGAAACAAATAGAATTTGAGTGTTTTTTTTCTTCTCAGAAGATTTTGAAACAGTTTTGTTTTGGGTTTTGGACTAAAAAAATATGAGTTTTACGAAAAGTTTGAGAGTGCCTAACTTTACGAGGTCGGAAAAAGTACATTTGCTGCATATAATTGCAAATAAGTATGCTGCTATATTAGAAGATAAAAAGATGGACCGGACTTCCTCAATCGAAAAACAAAAAGGCTGGCAGAAAATTGAAAATGAATCTAACAATAACACGTTTAGAAATGCTATTTCTTTAAAAAAATGGTATGAAAATCGGAAGGAAGGGTTAAGAAAAACTTTGGCTGAAGAAAGGAAACAAACTCTTCTTACTGGTGGAGGACCTCCTATAAAAATTAAAAAATATGAGAGCGATGATATTCTTATATCAATTTTGAACGATAAAACGTTAACGGGATTCCAAAATCCCTTTGATGATGATGCACATATACCAACCATTGAATTTACCAAAAAGGATAGTGATGCAGCACTTGAATATGATTTTGACTCAGAAGCAACAAACTTCCAAGTATTGCAGGTTAGTTTTTATTCCATTTTATTTGCGAATTGCATAGTTAAACATATCATTCTATGACAATTAGTTACAAGTAAAAAAGATTTTAGGGGGTTTGTTTAACCGACATGATTAATACTAGAACTGAAACAGTAGTACAAGCTGGGACTGCTAATGATGACACTTGTCTAGAAGAAAATTTAGAGGGAAATAATTGGAAAAAATACACTCCAAAAAAATTACAAACAACGGCCACTGCCCCATTACTTTTTAGAGAATCTGAACTAGGAAAAACTGTCTCTCATGAACGCTCTCAGGTATTTTGTATTACAGCTTTTTTTATTTTACTTTAATATACTTATAACCTTAAGCAATATATATATATATATATATATATATATATATATATATATATATATATATATATATATATATAATAAGTTTAATAATATTTAAGCATTGTTTCCTTGCGCTCATGTATGTACAGTATCATCTTTGACTTTTAGACACCAAAAAATAGTACATCAAGAAGACGTCCATTAACAGTTGTTAAACCATTGACATCATCCAACATTGCCAAAAAAATATGATTTATTAATGGATAAGAGACTACAGCTCATCGATGCACAAATTAAAGACATGGAAATGGAAAATGATCTTATAGTTAAAAAACACAAATTGGAAATTGAGATACTTGAAATTGAATTATCAAGAAAGAAACGAAACCTTTAAAAAACTTTTGTCTTTTTATTTAGATTTCAGAAAAAATAATTTGCTTGTAATGTTGCTAACCACAGGCTTTTGTTATATTTTGTTTATTAGAAATAAAAGTGTTTTTTTATTAGTTGTATTTATTAGAAAAATATGTAATACAAATAAATTATGCATAGTTTATTTATGAAATGTTATGATATACACTATTAACTTGAGTATTAGTAAAGGTAAATAAACAAAATGTCTATGAGAATAGGGCCACATTGTTAGATTTTTAAATGCAAAAAAACAAAACTCCCTTTTTTTTGGACGGTATTGAACAACATAAAACTATAGTAGTACTCAAGATACTGCCCATATTCGGACATATGTATTCCTTCGATAAACAATTTATTTCCAATATGCTTCGACTAAAGGTTTAGTAAAGTTGCCCAAAATAGTGACAACCATTTTGTTCCTTGATTTTTTTTTTCTGTAAAGAAAAAGTGCAAATTTATAAATTTTTATATAATACAGAGGCTCCTATTAGTGTGGAATTTGTGGTTGAAACAAAATTTTGCAATTTAGTGAAAAAAATTGAACCTAAATGATTTTTCCTTTTTTCTGCAAAATTGAAGAAAAATTATGGAAAACCAAAGTCAGAATTGTGTTCTACAATGTAAAATTAGGGGGCAAATATTGAATTTTTTTCAAAGAAACGTTTCTCTGAATTTACTCCGATCCAAATTATTATCTTTTAATATTTGCAAAAAGAGCTACAAAATTTTAAAAAGTGGCTTAGGATAATTTTGGTTTTAAGAGATAATATATACTCGGTTGATGCAGCAACAAATAACCCTTGTTTTTGAATTTTTAAAATAAAGTAGACCAGGTAAATAATCATAATTCAATTTCAATACTTTATTTTATAAATATGCGAAATGGCTATTCACAATGTCACTTCTGAAATCATATATTGCTTCTTGATGTAAATCCACAGCGGGAATTCTTTCTTGATCTATTAAGTAATCTAATTCTTCAATATTTATGCCTATTTGAGGGGGTGGTACATCTTCATGTATATCTAAAGGTATGTTGTGAAGCACGGCTGTGGCAACAATCACCGTTAAAGCATTATTAAGTTTGCACCGAAGTCCATAACACAGAGCTGGAAACCCCTTTTTGTAGACTCCATTGCATCTTTCTATACAGTTCCTTGTACGAATGTGAGATTCATTATATAAGTGATGGGCTGGTATTGCTGGATTTGCCAATGGGGTCAATAGGTAGGATTTAAGAGGTTATCCACTATCACCTAAAAAATATGAACAATAATTACAAAATTGTTTTACCATTTCCAAATCTCCAGCCTCAAATCGGGATCTTAAGCAACTATGGTTAAAAATTGTGGAATCATGCACTGACCCAGGCCATCTTGCTACAATATTATTTATTTTTAAACTACTGTCACATACCAATTGAATGTAAATTAAAAAAGTAGGATTAGCGATTCCTATAAATTTTTCCATCATCTCCACATAAAAAGGAATAACATGAATTATTATGTTCAATAAACTTATGTCATCACAATATGTATATCGATTGGATATGTTCTGGCAAGTCCCTATTAGTTAACAGAAACATATTGAAAATGAGGCAAACCAAGGTTAACTCAAGCTTGCCACAATACTAATAAACCAGGCGTTATAATGCTGACCACTCAAGATGAATAGAAAACATAGAGCTAAATTTTATTTAAAAAACATATATCTGTGTGACTTTTTAAAAAATAACGTAAAATATAACCCCCACCCACCTGGAGAACGGATTTTTATGTGTTCCCTTTATACACCCTATGACACGAGGAAATCTCACCATCTGATAAAAATTGTTTTTACACGCCAAAATCTCTTCTGGGCTACTAGGCATTTTTATAAATTGATGTCTCAAGCTGGCAATAGATTCACTTACTTTTATCACAATACATGAAACTGTGCTCTGATCCATATGCATAAAATCTCCAACATTCATCTGGTGGGCACTACTAGAACAAAACATGAGAGCAGTCAACAGTTGGTTTATTGGAGTAACACTATTGTTTCTAAAAAAAATCAAATTATGGAAAGCTAAGTACAAACTCTAAAACCCAATAAAAATTGGTACTTACAAATCATTTTCAAATTCTAGTCTATCCTCTATCAACTCTAAAAGAGAGAGCACGGTAGGTTTTGTCAATCGAAATCTTCGAAAACAACTTAAATCATCCATATCTTCTACGTAATTAGGCCTAACGTACAATCTCTATCAATATCATCTTCCAGGAAAATTTCATCTTCTATTTCCATGACGCTGATCACCAAAATATGTTTTCTTGTTTTTTAATACGACAAAAAAGACCAATAAAAAATATTTTATAAACTGCCAAATAAAATTAGGTTATAGCTAGGTTTAGTCATTTAAGCCCCCAAGATTGGAAGCTTAACTTTAAGCAAGCTTAAGCCTTATTTTCCTTTCGGCGCATATGAAAAATCCAATTTAACCACGCTCAAATCATAAACTAAGCTTTTATATATACGGCGAATATAGCCATAAGACTTACCAAAAATACAATTTAAAATTTCGGAATGTGCACTATTGAACAAGATGTTTTGAACGGGATGAACATTAAAAAAACTAAACATTTAGTTAAAAATATAACACAGACATTAAAACTGATTAAAAAGGAGATAAGTGTACATGTCCCTTTCGGTACACGAGCAACACTATATTAATTTCGGGCTGGGAAAAAAATTGTACATCTTGCCAAATACAACCAATCAATTGAGAATACAAAAGGCGTAACCGCCCAGGATTTAAGAACTGACAAAATTAAACAGACTAGGTATCCCACTACTACCAATAATTTCATGCAGTCAGTCACCTTTTAAAAAACTATCATAATTTTTTAAGAGTATCCCACAAAAAATACTAAATCACAACAAACATTATGTAAAAAATTCTTTACATTCTAGAAATAAATTCAAAAATATTACTTTACCTAACGATTATTTACTTATATCGTTTGATGTCGTATCTTTATATACTAACATCCCTACATTCCTAGTTAAAAGTTAAAAATATATTTAAAAAAATGAAATAAAATTACATTACACACTAAAAAACCCCTAAATGGGTTTTTTAATGTTGTAAAACTCGCTCTACATTATATTTATTTTGTTTACGAAAACACATTTTATAAACAGATTGACAGATATGCAATGGTGCCTCAAAATCTAGTGTGATTGCTGAACTTGTTATGGAGGACCTCGAGGAGTCTATTTTGAATAAAACCACTTTTCATATATCTTTTTTAACAGGTAAGTTGATGATTGCGTAACATCTATTTCAAAAGACAAAACAAACACGACACAATACTTGAAATGTTCAACGGCTTCCATAATATATATATATATATATATATATATATATATATATATATATATATATATATATATATATATATATATATATGTAATCGAAGGTTTTCGAGCATCCCGTGTATGTTCTGAATCCCTCTCAGGACTGTAAGGCAGCTGACGTTTCGGTGAAATCTCATTCACCATTTTCAAAGCTCACTGTATGGCGTCTACAGTTCGCTCGTAGCATTGGCAATTAAACCAATCACGAATTAAGTGTCGCACGATCTCCCTAAGCGAGTTGTTGCGTGCTTTTTAAGCCAACAAGTATAAAAAGAGAGAAGTTATCGTCCGTGTATTTTAAAATACTTGATGAGCCTGTACTACGAAGAAACAACGCCGCCGTAATTTTTTGGACCCGCAGATTTTCCATGATCTTGGAGTTCTCCGCATGACAGTAATATTTATCAACGGTCTGTATATATATATATATATATATATATATATATATATAAATTAGATAATATCATTATAATTCCTCTCATTATTAATGTATTATCTTATCACCTTATCACCTTATCATATATACCTGAGATTACACATCCAATCAAAATAATTTTAAAGCAACTTAATATGCTGGTTGCTGAAAAAACATTTTATAATTCAAGAGGCATTTACATTAAAAACCAAATATTCCCGAGGAAGAACAAACGTCATTTACAAAATTAACTGCCTATATTCTAATCAGGTATATACTGGTCAAACAAAATATTAAAAAATTTGAACCCAAAAATTTTCATAACCCTGATTTTAATATGATCGAAATGATAGACAAAAAAAAAGGAATTACAAAAAAAGAAACAAAAAAGGAATGATGTGATGTTCACAAACTCTTTTTTAACAAAAAAAACTAAATAAACTTAAATTTTAGTCTGCCTAAAGAAATGCAACAGGTAGAAGCTTATAAATACTAACCAACAAATATTAGTTTAAATAGTTTTAATTAAATAAATAGTGCCTAAGTAAATATCTTTTAAGGTAAGAAAATTATACTTGACTTTTAAAATTATGTATCAGAAATATCATCATCGTTTTTTAAGTAATAAAAAAATTACTCTGAAGGTGGTTTAATTAAAATAAGCCGAAACGTTAGTTAAAAGATAAAAATGCTTTCATTTCACCTAAATTTTTTGACCGCAACCCATTAAAAAATAATAATTGTTGTTGGTTACATATTCGAATGTTTCTGAATTCTCTGTTTTTTTTTTGGTAACATTCAGAAAGAACCAATAATATATTTATTGATCTCAAAACTAAATAAAATTTTTATAAAAAAATTGAACCGACTTCTAAAACCCCCTCAATTTGTATGTTATCGACCTAATAGTTGTAAAAAATTAACTTCATATTCGTAATACACGACCCCGAAAACCCTCTAATACCAAATCTGAAAAAATTCGAATAAGGTAAAATTTTCAACCCACCATATTGCATCCCTTCAAAGCCCCTTAGTACCAATTTTGGATGAAATCCGGAAATTTAAAATTTCTAGACTTATATTCGCTATTTACATCGTCAAAAACGATTCAGTCCCACCTTTGAACAAAATCGAAAAATGTAAAATTTTTAGTCCGCTATCTTGGATTTGCCATATTGAATCTCGAAAAAATACTTTTAAATTCATAATTTCCTCCTTCAAGAACCCCCTATATCAGTTGGGGAGAAAATCGAAAAATGTAAAATATTTAGGACACCATATTGAATCTGCCAGATTGAGTTTTTCAAAAAATATTTTCAATTCATAACTACTACTACTACTACTCCATGTCTTACAACCCTGGGTGGGTCTTTGCCGACTTCACAATACTCCTCCATTGCTGCCTGTCTGCCATGGCATCTAGCGGATTATCAATATTCATTGCCTTTAGATCTTTGGCAATATTGTCTTTCCATCGGAGGCGAGGGCATCCCAGTGGTCTTTTCCCTACCGGTGCTTCCTCCCACGCGACTTTGACTGTGCGACTATCTGGTAGTCTTCTTACGTGTCCCGCCCACAGCAGTCGCTTAGATTTTATTTCTCGTACAATATTAGTGGCTCCATATAGATCCTCCAGTTCTTTATTGGTTCGGATTCTGCATCGTCCTGTTGTTGCATCCACTGTGGGGCCATATATTTTTCTAAGCATTCTTCTTTCGAAGACTCGGAGCCGTTCTTCATTTGTTACCGTTAATGTCCAAGCTTCGCACCCATACATCACTACAGGTCTTATTCATAACTAACACTAATAAAAATACCTCAGTACTGATTTCAGACAAAATCGGGAGAGGTAGGATTTTTAATCCGCCATCTTGGATTCGACATATTGAATTTTTTTTAAATAATTTCGGATTCGTTATGTGCGACCCCGAAAAGTCCCCCGTGCCAATTTTGAAGAAAATCGGACAAAATTGATTTTTTCGTCCGCCATATTGGATCCACCATATTGAATTTTTAAAAAAATATTTTTGATCCATTATGTGCGACCCTGAAAACTCCCCCACACCAATTTTGGAGAAAATCACACAAAATTAAATTTTTTTGTCCGCCATATTGAATTTTTTAAAAAATAATTTCAGATTTGTTGTGTACGACCCCAAAAATTCCCCATACCAATTTTGAAGAAAATCAAACAAAATTTATTTTTTTGGCCGCCATATTGTCGGCGCCATTTTGGATATTACTGCACCAATTTCGTTCAAGAAAATATGGGACCACTGCAGCAACTTCCTGAACATAACGTAAAAAATTTCATTCAAATCGGTGCCGCCGTTCCGGAGTAATCGGTGTACATACATAAAAAAAAACATACATACTCGACGAGTTGAGAACCTCCTTCTTTTAGAAGTCGGATAAAAAGGATGTGGGTTATTTAGTTTTGACAGTAGTTAAACTCGAGCTTCTTTCCAACACGACGGTTTTCCGGACGGAAAATAATCTCTTTCCTAACATAGATTAAGAGGAATTTGTGGCTAAAGGAATGGAATGCAATATCTGATATAGGAGATATTTGATTCATAGATGCTACTGGCACGGGTATTGAAATTGAAGAAATTATAATATTCTATAGTATTATCAATATTTTCTGCAACATTAAGATAATTTGAAAAACCAATAAACCTAAAACTTCAACAAAATCAGCTGTAGGGAAAATATTGGATAAAATATAATTCGACTAGTGAATGAAAGCGTTAAAAATAAAATTTGGCGTCTAAAATAAATGTGTCTATTGGCACACAAAACTTTAAATATATATACCGAAACAAGCTGTCTTAGTTAAAATTCAAGTAAGTGGCTTTATGTTTACTGCTCACGAATACAGCAATACCTCCACCAGTTGCAGGTTCACCTTTGGTTTTAATATATCCAAATCATGTCATTTCGTACGAAAAAATATCTCAATTTCTTACTTTTATATAATTTATTATGTGCCTGATTCATAAAATCTTCTTAGACTTGCATGACACGCCCAGCATAAACAATAGCTTCGTCAACTGTAATATAGAACAGAAATGGATGATCAGCTTTAAAGCTTTCATGTCGACGAAGAGCATCAACAATACCGGAAACTAAAAAGAAGTTTGATGTTAAATTAGTTAATTGCGCAATGCTTTAAAATACAATAAATTATATAGATATAGATATTCAAAAATTGCGTTTGCAAGAGTAATTTTAAATTTTTTATTATATTGCTTAAATTGAAATGAGCATAACTCATTTTGGCTTCATTATGAGTTCATCCCATTTTTTTTAATGGTTAATCTATCCAGCGAGGTAAGCCATAACTATCTTTTAGGCAGTGTCGCCAAAATGGCATAATTAATTAGAATTGGTGACTGTTTAGTTCATGGAGGTATAACCATTACTTTGGTTTAATTTCATTTTAGAGGCAGTTAGTTAATATCATATGAGAAGGTAAACTCCTTACCTCCAGTTCCTGAGGCAGCAGTAACTCCCCATTCATTTACGTCGATAAAAGAACTTTGCAAAACATCAGTAACTTGGGTGTATGGATGTCTATCATACCTCAGGCCTTGTAGTTGGGCTCCAAAAACAAATAATTTGGTTACACCCAACTAAAATTAAAAAAGAATAAATTTAAATTTAAGACCGTTGATAAAATCCGGGTCCAAAAAATGACGACAGTGCTGTTTCGTCCTAGTATGGGAGTCGTCAGGCCATTGCATTCGGTACAAACCATCATCTCGTATCTGTGTCCCATAAACAGATTTCACGGTTGAAAAATAGTAAATAAGACACAGTGGCGACATCTCGATGACTCACTCAATAACATAAGAATAACACAAATCAACAAATGTTGTATAAAATCGCCATGTGGTGGCGCGACGGTAAATTAAAAAAGAAATATATTAAAACTCGATACACGAACTTGTCACTCTGAGGACATAGGTCGCATTATTCGATATCGGCAATCAAACTAACTGTGAATAACATCCGTATTATTTTAAAATAAAATAAGAAAATCTCAGCTAAAACATACACAGCAGCTCTGTTAGGGAGATTGTTGGTGCGATGCTGAACTTGAACTGTGGAAATCACAGTTTGGTTGCCGATGCCGGATAATGTAACCTCTATCCTTAGAGTGGCAAGTGTGTGTATCGATTTTGATATATTTCTTTTTTAATTTACCATCGCGCCATCACATGGCGGTTTTATACAACATTTGTTGATTTGTGTTATTCTTATTTTATTCAGTGAGCCATCGAGATGTCGTCGCTGTGTCTTATTTACTATTTTTCAACCGTGAAATCTGTTTATGGGACACATATACGAGATGATGGTTTGTACCGAATGCAATGGCCTGACGACCCCATACTAGGCTGTCGTCATTTTTCGGACCCGGAGTTTTTCATGTTCTTTGGAGATCTATATCTATATCTATATATATATATATATATATATATATATATATATATATATATATGTTTATGCGATTTTCATGGATTCCTTCATGTGAGATGCAATACCAGTGGATATATCCACGTTATGATGTAGTGATGAAATCACATTCAGCAAACGTACAACTATATGCAACTCCATGTATAAATGAAGTAAAATGTGAACAGTAAATGCAAACTTCGTTCCATCATTTCGTTTTCGTGTTGGAAGTTGCACAGTGTGAATAAATTGCTACAGAATATGATTTATCCTATCCCACCATATCGAGAAGAAAGTCAAAAATTACCCTCCCCTCTACAGTGATACAGCAGCGGTACGTGTTTCGTCTCTACGAGACTCACCAGGGTACTGTAGCAATTTAGTCAAACTGTGCAACCTTCAACACGGAAAGGATATGACGGAACGAAGTTTGTATTTACTGTTCGTATTTTACTTCATTTATACACGGAGTTGCATATATTTGTACATTTGCTGAATGTGATTTCAGCACTACAACGGCATAATGTGGATATATCCACTACTATTGCATCTCACACGGAAGAATCCGTGAAAGCCGCATAAACATATATACGCTAGGCGGCGGGAGGTCGGCGAAGCCGCGTTCAGTGTTGCATACTTCCTTTCGATCTGTCCTTTGCACAAATTCCTGTAAGTCCAGTTACTTATTAAATGGTATTCGGCATAGTAGCAACTTTTAATTATTCTATTTTGTTACTACGTTTTGGGAGCTCTTTGCACAAATTTCGTATTTAATATACCTCTTTTAGAGTTACAAGAAGAAAAGTTTCTATTTTTAGATTTTTTTCTGAACGGCTGCCCGAAATTATTTTTAATATTAAAATTACTTACATTTTGCAAAATGGGTTTCAAATTCAAATTGTTACTAAATGAGAATTTAGGTAAAGTAACATTTACAATTGCCGGTTTAAAAGACACGGGTTGTAAAAAATCTTGAATGCTAGATTCCAGTTGGGCTAACCCTTGTCGTTGTTTAGGTAGTACAAAAACCATCTCGGCTCCACCACCCTCTCGTAGCATTTCAAGTTTCAAATATTGTGCATTGGTATCCTCATAGTAACTGTAAAATAACATGAATGTAAAGAAATAAATTGTTTTTCCAAATAAAATATTTATTTTAAATATTTAATTGCGATTTTAGACTCTAAAACAACATTATGAGGTAATTTAATCAAACTTATAAAATCAATATATTTTTTTTCGTAAAAATTTCACAAAAAAGTTATTAGAGTTTTTATCACAGCTTATTTCTTCAGTATACTTAGATATCATAACGTTAATATGTTTCAATAAGGGCATTATTAGTGTGGATGCCAAGGGGTCCCAGTTGCCCCTTTAGTTTATGTGAATCTACTCCAGTTTTTTTTTATGAATTGTGAGCCCCAAAACAAGAATTTTTTGGATAGAAGTCCGCCAGAGTGGTCGTAAGATTGTTACTAACAAATAATTGTTTAAACTTTTAAAAATACAATTTTCGCAAATTTAACTATTGGGTCATATTCTTTGAGTGATTTTAATCAAAAAAGATCCCTACAAACCTTTACAAGGACGCTTAGTTTCTGAGATAATTAATGGTAAATAATTATAAAATGCGTTTTTGCCATTTTTGATCGTCTATAACTTTTGACTCAATCGACTTTTTTTGATACTTTTAACAGCGATAGGAAACTCAAATTATGGCCTACAAACTATAATGAAATGCCATATGAAATAGATATGCTCTAATTGTTTATTTCGGCTATAAACAAATAGAGCGTAGCTTTTTCGTATGTCAGCTTGTAGGTGTTGATTCGAACTTTCGATCGCTGCCAACAAAATTCCATCATCCAGTCAAAAGTTACTACTGTTCACAAGTCGCAAAAATAACATTTTTCAATTGTTAGACATTAATTATATGGAAAACTAAGCGTCGTACATTAGAATTTATAAGGATGTTTTTTACTTAAAATCACTCAAAGAAAACGATAGTTAGTTAGTTTTGCTAAAATTGTATTTTTGTTTAAACAGTTATTTGTTAATAATAATCTTATGACCATTCTGGCGGACTTCTACCTAAAAAATTCTGTTTCAGGTGCTCAAAATACATAAAAAAATTTTGTTGGGTTCATATAGATTATAAGGGCGGCTGGGACCTCCTTGGCTCCTATAATATATCTTAAATGATGTGAAGTTCTAGACTATGATTATAAAAAAATGGAATAGGTTTTCCCATAAGAAATCGGTGTACATTTTCTGTCATTAAAAGTTACAGATTTTGTTACGAGCAAGTAAAAGTCTCAAAAAGCAAGTACTAAATTATAATGATTCGCTGAAAGTACATTATTGTAATTTTAGACTGTTATGTTGATTATTGCTTACTCATAGGATTTGTTGTTATTCATCATTTCAACTTGTTTTGCTCCATTAGGGCCATAAAAAGTTTCCCAGGTGTTTGTTTCATTTAGAAAAGGTTTAGTCCACTTTCCTAAAAATAAAGAAATTAAAAACTAACAAATGTCCTAGAGAGTAGGAAACCCTAGTCGATGTTTTAAAAATGGGAAACACTTGAATAGAGAAGATGTTAAGGATATTATTCAGTTGAGTCTTCGACGAGGGAGGATACCGAAGGTTTACTTCGGAAGTGATATTGGTTTTCAAACAAGGGACATCAACATCGAAAACGATTGACCGATATTTTTGTTATGTTATCACCTCTCTACAAATTTTTCTCTAAAGTGATAACGGACCACCTATCAGGAAAGAAGAACATTAATAGAAAAATGCACAGTATAACGTCCCAATCTGCCTTACTTTCATCGATCTCCAAAAGGCTTTCGACGCCAGTGAAAATAGATTTAATATACATGCAAATTATCAAAAACATCTACAATATATATATATATATATATATATATATATATATATATATATATATATATATATATATATATATATATATATATATATATATGAAAACGTCGACATAACATGGAGAAGAAACTTTACAGCAGTTGTATCTTACCGCTCTACGATATATATATATATATATATATATATATATATATATATATATATATATATATATATATATTATATACATGAAAACGTTGACATAACATGGAGAAGAAACTTTACAGCAGTTGTATCTTACCGCTCTGCAACGACACAGAGAGCCATGGATCGGAATATGCTTGGAGTGTTGTTGAGGGAGAAAATTAGAAACTCTGAAATAAGGAATAGAAAAAATATAAAGAAAATAGCTAAAATGACATGCTAGTGGGTGGACCATGCTGCCAGATGTAGCAGCGGCTGGTGGACCCCAAAACTTCTTGAGTAGTGACTCAGGCAGACGAGAAGAAACATCAGACGATCACAAAAAAGATGGATGGACAATATAAATACAGTAGCAGGTAAATAGTGGATGTAAACAGCTCAAGATATTGAACGATGGAAACAGTTAGAGTTGATGGATGCAGGTTGACACAGAGAGAAATATTAAGCCGCCCTTGCTAAGATATTAAAATTTTTTATTGAACGCTGCATTAGTCAATCCTTCAAAAAATCAATACTTGCTAATATTTGCTTTTTAGCGGCTATTGGACATGTTTAACGGTAAAAATTATATAGGTAGTAATTCTAACTATGGGTTTTGAAGATGAAAATTATTAATAATTAGTATTCTAAAATAATTTCGAAATTGTTTAATATACATACGAGTACAGGAATAAAATGTATAATGCATATGTCGTGACCTTGTGTAAGTAAGAAGTTTAATGTAGTATATTTGCTATTTTAAATATATTTTGATTCAGGTTCTTCCAGTTACCCTCACTAACTTCTGTTGTAGATAGAGGCATATTTTCTAAAATACTGAAATAATACCGTAGTAATTGTGTAACAGTATTAAAATGTCTAGGGAAATGATCGAATCAAAAACAATAACACTTTACTGATTTTCTTAGTGTACAAGAAACAAAAAAGATGAGTTCGTTATCCACTGCATTCCATTTACTGCATGTGAGAGTCTCAAAATTGAATAGGAATTGAAGTTACTTTCTGGGGAGTTTCTCTCGGATAAATGATTAAACCCGAACAACGTGAAAATTTTCTCGATGGTTGCCGGAAAAATAGTGTAAAGGTGAGATGGCAAATTGCCTCGTAGCAAAACCATTAAGAAATCAACTCAAATCAACAAAATGATCTTTTAAGAATATAAAAAAGTGTATCCTTTTTTTAAGCACTTACCACTCAAATATAAAGTGTTAATTAATAAAATACGTATTCTTGGTGTTATATCGTAAAAATCAACGAAGTTCGTTATCTTGTTATTGGTTTTTTGTGCCACCCACTGGTTGATATTTTGAGTTGTATTCCATTTCTGAAATTGTAAATAAATTTTGAAACTAAACGATACCGTTTCTAAAATGAATAAATAGAGTGCATATAAAGGTACTAAAATTGTTCTTTAAGTAATCGATGAATTCTACAAGGTTATCAAACCATTTTCCTAATGAGGAAAATTTTCATGAATTTTTACATGTTTTAAGCTTAAAAGGAAGTTCCATAAATTTTCCAAGGTTTCTTTTAACATGTGCCACACTGAACGTGCTAAAGGAATGAATTAGTTAAATAAAGTATCCTACAGCTAAAGTCCATAATTTCTGTCAGTGATCCATCGCTTACATTTATAGTGCCCCTTGTTGTGCGCCATCAGTGGAACCTTTTCCAGTGGCGTCTGCATTTCAGAAAATAATAAGTGATGACATGTCGTGGAAATATCAAAATATTTTTTATTATTATTAAATTGATTTCCTTACAGTTTTATCAACCTTTACTGTTTGACATTAAAATATATAATGTTTCGATTCCACACCATAATTAAAATTTAGTTATTTTCATTTTTACAATTCACAATTGGTACCTATGCATTTAATCCTGAAGCGCGGAGGTGTGAACAAGAGACAGCGTGAGACCGTGAACGAGTGAACGTGTGGAACAAGTGATGCTTTACATAACATTTTTTTGATGTGTATCTTGTGGCCTCAATGGCTTAGAATCATTTTTTACGTATACTATTATGAACTAAAACCATCGAGGAAATCCTGGAAAGTATTACCATTGTGAATAACTATCAATTTTTGTGTGATAAGTTTCCTTATTCATCTACAAAATAAGGTGGTCCTTTGCAGTTATCGAAATACCAACCACTTACCATTTTTTTTTTCTGGAGGGGAAACCTTGTCTCGGCACCTTCACAAAGTGTGAAAGGTTGTGTCGGATTCTTACCGACTGAATCCCCCCCCCCCTGGCCATTAGTCGTGGCTGCTGGCAGTTCAAGGTTTCAGTGAAGCCTTCGGTTTCTAGGCAAACCGTTAGTCTTCACTCAGTATAGCTGCTCCAGGTTCCAGTTGGTCCCATTGCTTCGCACTTTTCTTACATTTTGCTTACAATGTAGGGTTGTCATTTTAAGATACTTTATATACCCTTTAGGTGCCTTAATGTATTTTGTGCATATTGATTGAAAGTTTGTTGCTTAGCGGTTTCTTTAAGTGGCGTCCAGTGCATTTCCTTTCTGATTTGTTCATTTGGGATCAATCAGGGTATATCTAGTGTCATCCTCAGGAGTATGACATAGGTAATGTAGGTCAGTTAACTCACATTGATTCATCGGCAGAATTGCTGTCAAGATACATATTTGAATCTGAGGAACTATCAGGGTGAGGGGTGATCGGTAATGATTTAGCCACTGCCTCAAATTGTATGTCCAAATACCACATTCTTTGTTCTTCTTTTTTAACATGATATACACGTTTTTTCCAATCACTGGCCGTCACGTTAGTAATTGCCTCGTCCAATAATATTGTTGTTTTTCCGTGCCACTTCAGTCTTTATTTGCCGTTCATAATGGCGCGGAATTAAATGAATCACTAACAAAAATTATGGACTTTAGGTATAAATTTAATTCAAGGATATATATTTATCAGTTACTTTATTATCCAAAATTAACAACAAATGTTTCCTTGAATTCTCCTCTGTATCACATCCGATGAATATAAATAAATTTTTTGTTTTTCAGATATTTTGAGAATTCCAAAATATACATATTGTCAAATAGGCAAGTAGCGCTAAAAGTTCCCAGGTCAAACACCCATATGTCGAAGTTGATTGTGGATGGTAGGCAAGTCCTAAAGCAAGGCGTCGGCAATTAAATTTACGTGGAGTCCGGATGATTAAAATATTTCAATATTTGTATACCAAAATAGGACTGTAGGTTGTATCACATCATGCATATTGTACAGGGTGTCCAATTCTCGATAATTTAACAGGTTATCTCTATTATTAGTAAAAATAGGAGGATAATGCCACTAACAGAATTTTCATTAACCTCTTGCTTGTGGAGATACAGAGCGATTTTGACCTTTATTTATTTTGAGGCACCCTTCGTATCTCGGCCATCTTGCAGCTTGAAGAGGGAATATTCATTGGACCGCAGATATAAGAACGAAATTTTTGAAACTGCACATTCGCAGAAAGAAAATAGGGTATGGACTGCCTTCAAAAATGTATGTAGCAACTTAATAGGTAACAAAAAATCGGAGAACTACTGAAGAATTTATCCAATCTTACAAAATGTTAGATTGCAACATGTCACTTAAGCTGCATTTTTTTCACTCCCATTTGGAGTTTTTCACTGCCAATATAAGCGGCAAATACAGGCGAAAAATAATTTAATTGATTGCATCATACTTTTTTCAATGCAAACTAAAGTATATTTAGTAAAAAAGTGGTTTTATTTTTTTTTAATCTTTTAAAATTCACTAGGTCGTTTATGGTTTGGGTTCCTCATATTTTAAATTCTTTTATCCTTGCCTAAGAACGGATGATAGGTAAAAACCTAGTTCAGATTTGAACTCAGCACATTACAGTAGATAAAAAAAAACCTAACCTAAAACGCAGAACAGTGTTATTATATTATTTAAAGACAAAAATATAATATTTTTTGAAAATGTATCTGATCTCTGTATTTTCGTTCTACTATATATAAGTTATTGTCGACTGAATCTCGAATTACATGTTACTTACATTCCCAAAATTGACAACTTCTATCTCGGTCCTATAAACATTCTGGGCAGTACTTTGATACCAAGGTTGTACCGTGTAATTAGTTTTAAAATACATTTTAGTGGCATCCAAGACTTTAAAATCGTTATCGGCTCCATTTAGGTCTTGTAAAATTTCTTTAAAAGCCGCTTCTCTTTGGGCATTTCCGTACGGTAAACTAAGTGCGTCTCTCAATTCTCGAACGACGGCATCATTTTCATTTCGAGCAGCAGACATAAGTACACTCATTAGAGTCTGAACCGTCAGAGAAGAAAAAATAACATTCTGGTTGGGATACGTCCCGATAAGCCCCTGAAACAAAAATATTGTTATTTTATCTCTTTAAATCGCTCACTGGGTTCGCCGAATAAAACACAATACTGTTCACTAAATTACTTTCAATACTATATTAACTACTTAACACAGCTAGATCACAACTATCTAACAAGTACTTCTTAATATCTTCAGTATTCAATACAAGCCAATATCCTATTCCTATTTATATACCTATATAATCTACTATACAAATCTACAAGTTACTAGCATAAAAATCGATAACAACCTAGAAATACTGATATAATATTCTTCTACGAGGGCGAATCAAAAAGTTTCTCCTAATTCTTCGTTATAATATTAACAAAATATAATATTTGTTGAATACGAGGGTATACGTTTATATTTCTGGAATAACAAACAAAAACAAATATTTATTATTGAAAATTGTTTCATTGTTTTTCAAAATATTCTCTATGGTGATCAATACACTTTTGGATGCTTTTAAATCAAGTTGCATTTTTTCCACTATGAAGATGGTATCCTCAAAACACGGTTTTGGAACCGTCAACCACCTTCTGACAGAAAATGGTTGACTACACAATTTTTTCTTCATGCACAAGCACAGAAATAAATAATTATGTGCCAAATCAGAGCTATACGGGGGCTGACCCATTAATTGCACGTTTCACTTTTTGAATCGTTGTGTGAGTCCTCGCATTGTCACGGTGATGAACGAAGCTTCGTATCTGGTTCATTTTCCTCAATTTGTGTAATAATTGTGTATCATGGTCAGTCTTTCCGAAGAAACAGGAAACCATTTAGTCTAGGAACCACTACGATGTTCGTAACCGATGTAGGTTTCCGGATGCATCCCAGTTTTTTTTATGATTTATTTGGCGCTGAACACGAATCACGAGGATGCTTCCTTGAAAAACTTATAGACAGTTTGTTATTACCAATTTTATTGCTTTTTTTTGTTTAATACCCGATAACTCTTTATCTAAGCGAGATACAAAATTTTTTTAAATAGTTTTTTGTTCCTTATAAAAAGATGAATAAATTCTTATTAGAGTTCGTTTTGATAAAATTACACAGGCCAACAAGGACCAAGCAACAAAAACTTTATTATACTTTCCCGAAGGATTTTGGTGCGTTGAATCTGAATCTGGCTTCAGAATTACTCCATAACGTCAGGTTTTTGATATATCCTAACCTAAAATGTAAAAAACACTGTTCTTCGCGATATTTTAGGTTACGTAAAATCAGAAAGTAATTTTTTTTCACAAAACTAGTAGCAGTATCTGAAAGTATAATCCTTTATCTTTAAAATCAATTCTGAAATGTCTAGGTATCTTTTTTTTACCGAGATATGCTAACTTGAAGTTTGCATCTCACAGATCTACCCAAATCCAAGCCAAAAATATAACAAAAACTACCCCTTTGAGTGTACTTTTCGAAATTCTCTCATTTTAATGAAAATTTTATTTTACGGGTTACTGATTACAAATCCACCATCAGATTTTGAAAATTCTAAATGGTGGATACAATATGGCGGACAAATCTTCAAGAAGTTTAAAACTAAAAGGAAAATCAGCATCTCCTAGAATGCGTATACAGTTATTTTCATCAAAATAACATAATTTAGAAAAGTACACTCAAAAAAGTAGTTTTTGCTATGTTTTTGGCTTGCATCCGAGTAGATTCGGTGGAAAAAAAAAGATACTTAAAAATTTCAAAATTAATTTTAAAGAGGAACGATCATATTTTCAGGTGCTCTTACTAGTTTTGTAAAATAAAATTACCTTGTGACTTTACATAACCTCAAGTATATCGAAAAATAGTATTTTTGCACCTTTAGGTTAGGATATCTCACTTCTGACTTGACGGAGCAAATCTGAATCCAGATTTGGATTCAAAGCATCAAAATTCTTCGAAAAAGTATACTTAAGTTTCTATTATAAAAAATCGGCCAAATTTTGTTGGCCTGTGCTGTTTTAACAAAAGTTATTGCAAATTTAGTGCATAATAGTCAAATTTGAGAAAAGTCGGGTGTTACTCAGCCTCTAATGAGTATTTTTAGGAGTATAATGATTTGTTTTAAAGGCCAGAGCATACACTTTGATAACTCATCGTTAAAAACGGTCATTGATTAATTTTAACAATTGAATAATAACTTGTTTATAAGATATTTCAGACTAATTATAACGCGATATCTCCCATAAAAGTTAAGCGAAAAGAAAGGATTTATTACATAGGTTCAGAGACTTTTTGATTTGTTGAGTTGTTCCAATTAGAACCGAAGTTGTGGCCAGTTTAAGTAACTGCGTGCTGCCCGTTGCATGACAGCGCGAATCGTGCGCGAGAGACGCGCGGACCTTTAAATTCAAATGCTTCCATTTCTTCTCCGGGTAATTGAACTGATAAAATATTAAGAAAAATTTTGCGAAGAGGCCGATTTAAAAATCGTTCTTCACGTCAAACACGCTTGTGATCATGAGTTCAATAATGTTTATAATATAATCAGACACAGACGCCAGTGTACTTATTTTATACTTTTTCAAACATTTTGTGGATAGTCGACTAGAAATAAATTCAAAAATACAGTTTATTAGTTGAAGTGGATTTGTTTACGTATAATGAACCTTTTTATTTTAGATTCTTTGGGTACGTACACGTAGGCCAGCGGAATTAGCATTTGGAAAAAAAATTATTGTTAGTAGACTTCTGACTACGTAGAAACCTTCAGAATGATAATAGTAATTATGTGGGATCTTATGTCTCATTTTCTTTTTTGGGGAAAATTTTTTATTTAACAATTAAGATGTGAAAAAACAGTTTTTTCGAGTTCTAGGAAAAACTATCGTTTTTCAGTAAAAAAGTTTCAAACAAAAGTTGTGCGCATTGAAAATATCTACAAAACGAGTTAGAGCCCATCCAAATCGCATAATTTTCTTCTTAGTTATTGCAAAAAAATCTGCTAAAATGGCTGTTTTTTCAATTGTTAATAAACAATAGAAAAATATATCACATTAACTTTATACTACACCGAAAGGAGCCTCTTGTTGCATACATCAAGTATGCAAAATTTCGAGTAAAAATATTCAATAGTTTTTTAAACAGTAAATTTGTTATGGTTTTTTTTTATTGTTTATTCTCTCCCTGTAATAAACCAAGAAAGAAATTCACAGAAAGCTACTATCTAAAATATACCTACTGAACATAACGTCGACCTGGAAACCATCAATAGTCAAAACAAACATTTGAATATACCCATTTGCAAGTTATAGAAGGTTTTGTCATACTGTCATCAGTGGAAAACTCTATACAGAACCTGATTTTGAGTAACTGAAAAAATCCTTTTTGATGTTTTTCTCGAATAAAAAACATTTTAAACTTAACACTTGACTCGTTTCTGGTGGGATTATTTTTCTTAAAACGTTTATAATAGATTATTATTTTTGGAGCAATTATTATTTATTGATAGTTTCCTATGTCTTACGTATGACTAAAAATCTGTAATTCTTTCAGCTTTATTTATTTTGATACATTATTATAAAAATCTATAATAATAATAATAAAGAAAAATAAATTAAAATATCACTTACTTTGTAAAGACTACCAGTAAAGTTCCTGGTTCCTTGGATCAGGTCCTCTCTTGGATCTGCTAGTAATCCCGCTACTAATGTTATTAAAATGGCTACTTTAAGCGTCATTTTGATTTCTACAATAAACAATTGATTAAACACATTTTTTGAAAACATTGAACTAAATTCTTCTATGTGCATTCAGTTGCTGCAATTAAAATTTAAGCCTTTTTCAAAATTTTCGAATACTTAATTTGTTTTATTTTTGACCCTTAAAATATGTTTATTTTTATGTGAATATCTCTTTGTTCGAAACAAATGTTAATTTTAAAAAGATGTGCTTGCTTGGTGCCATTCTGATTAATGACATTTCTTTGAGTGAAAGGAACATAATTGGACGTCAAATAAAAAATATGTATTTATGTGGATAAAGATAGTGTATATTTTAATAATAACGAAATTACTTATAGATTCAGTTAAGCGGAAATTCACAGTAATTTTATTGTGAAACCTCTAAATGTTTTTCCAGATGAAAATTAAATTTTTGTATCCAAAAATATCAACATATCTCAACATATCTATATAAATCATACGGCATTTTAGCTTTATTACTATCAAAGACCATTTCACCTTACAGATGCGACAAAAGTGTTACACCAACAGCAAATTTGATAATTTATTGTTATTAAATTGTTTATATTTCTTTTGACTTTTATTTTGCACACAGTGTTTCTTTCTAATCCTCCATTTTATAAATTTAGATTGAAACCCACCCTGAGCTTTACTATCAATAATTTGTAGACGACTAAAACTAAGAAATAATGTCTTTCATACAATTCTAGATTTTATTGTATTAGGGACAAAGTGTGGAACTAATAACAAAAAATTCTTTATTAAAATTATAAATTAAAGTGAACGTAACAAGAAGCTCTTGTGAAGATTTTCGTTTACAAGGAGATTGATTTTTTAGCTTCGTGACTACATTAAGCAAAATTGTGTAAGAATCAATCGAATGGTGACAACTGTTTTAGATTACCAGGACCGTAATGGAATGAATTTGCTGCTAAGGTTGTATAGGAGGACCAGAAAGTAATGCAGTTTTAACGTATGTTGATATTCGTTTCTGATTTATCTGCTCATTCTGTAATTCAAAGTCGTGGAAGATATTTTAAAGTTAGATTGACTTGTTTACTCGTAAATAACTATTTTTTTTGCAATTTATAGTGAAATGGTCAGCTAAATACCAGAAGTGGTACATATTCAGCATTGTATACTTTCTGAGTTGCACAAAGGTAGTAACGCAAGAGTTGCTACCAAAAACATTTGCGATGTTTACCCAAGTGCATTAAATGATCGTAAATGCCGAAAGTGGTTTTCTAAATTCAAATCCTGTAATTTTGATCTTTCCGACTCGTATCGATCAGGAAAACCAATAACTTTAGGCAATGTAAGGGGCAGAAGGGGAAACATATTTGTGTCAGGCAATCGAGGAACTGTCAAACACTCTTAACTAAGCTTGGTCGATAATTCAAGAACATTTGTAGCAGATTGGTAAATTAAGCAGAGCTGGTATTTGAGTCCTGTATAATCTGTTGGAACAAAACAAAGCTAACTGATTCACCATATGCAACTTTTTGCTTCAGCGGCAAGCGTTTTTTGATCACTGGATATGAAAAGTGGACCCTCTGTGATAATCCGAAACGCAAAAATAGTGGTTTTCTCCAAATGAATCGCCACGAAGTAGGGCTAAGCCAGATTTACACCTCAAAGAGAGCTTATGTGTGTCTGGTGGAGTATTTGTGGAGGTTTGAAGTGCTGAAACTTGGACAAATTGTGAATGCAATTGTGAACAATTGAATCGAGTAAATCAATCTTTAATTGATAAGTGCACAGCGATTATCAACAGACGTTATTTTGCAACATTATAATGCAATACCGTACTGCGTAAGACGAACCCTGAAAAAAATTAATGAATTGTTGTGGGAGGTATTGCCTCACTCACCATACTCGCATGATATTGCGTCATGGGATTTTTATTTATTCCGATCGCTAAAACATTTTCTAAGTGACAAAAAATTGAAAATTTAGATGAGATCGAAAATGTCATCTCCAGGTATTTTACTTAAAAACCAATTGATTTTTATCGATCCGGCATTGAATATTTGTACACTAGATGAAAAAAGGTTGTTGATAACGAGAGTGATTAAATCATCAAAAAAAAAATACATTACTTTTAGGTCCCCCTAATACTACAATTTATTCGCAACTTTAATTAAATCAATTTTACCCTGTACATGAAAATATATGAATATTTACTATTTTTGTATAAACAGATTTAAGTTTTTATATATCAATAGAGATAATTCCTTTGTATGTAATTTTAAATATAAAAAATTATTTAATTTTCAGTAATTTTACGCAACTTTTAGGTTTTTTTTTGTCCGCATACCCTGGTCTGACCAAAAAGTTGATACAAGCTGATATGTAAGATGATAGTCTGGAAAATAGGGAGCTATGGAAGCTAATTTTGGGTCAAAATTCATTTCTGAGTTTTATAACAATTCATTATCAATTTTATAAATTAATGAAAGTCATTGGTAGTAGACTTCATTTCTTGTTAATCGATTCTCGGCAGTCGTGATAAACTCACATGACAAGACGCAACTTTCTCTATAACTACCGCTTAAATTTAGTAGAGAAACCAGCATGAACAACAAAGCATGATTTATCACAGAATTTCGTACCGGCTCATTCAACGGAGTCTGTATTAACATCGTTTTTCATCAATGCAGTCAGTACAGTTGCCATCAGAACTCTTTCCACCCAAAACCTGCGGCGAAATGAGCATTGTCTGAGCTAGGACTGACAAACTATTTTTTGAAAGACAAAGTTGTAAAACGATGTTGAGTTTACCACCTCTAGAAAGAATAAAAATATTTCTCTCGTGTCACATTCAAGCTTTCAGAATAAAAACCACAGTTATTGGGTTTGTATAAATAAAATTTGAATCCTCTTCTATTTTTTTGTCGAGTGTGAATGTAGACTTTTTCCTAACAAATTATCAAAGTAAACGATAGTACTAATCTGGCGAAGAGATAAGGTATTAATAGTAATAACAAAACAGTTTTACTTATAATTAATTGCTAAACGTTATAGCGTTCCCAAGATTGCGAATAAACAGATAGAAAAATATATTTAAATATTGTAGAAGAGTTAGACAATCAATATTTAAACGATTTCTCTCTGGCGGAACACAGGCAAATTTTTTACCAACACGATGGCACCTCACCATACAGAACCGTTCCAAGTGTATTGCCAACAATGGACCTTTTTTGTGGACTCCTCGTTCACCTGATTTGACTCTCTTAGATTATTTTTTTATGGGGGACGATAAAAAATTTCGTTTATTGTAATCCAGTGGCAGCGATGGGGGATTCTATGGCAAGGGTAAGGGACGCGTTCGAAAATTTATCTACAGATTCAATTAGAGCGGCCACCCTTGACGAACTAACTCAGTGATGCGAAAAATGTTTGGAAGTTCATTGTGAAAATTTTGAATATTTATTAAAATAAGTTGTTTCTCTGTTTAGGTAAACCGTTTAGTATTTTTATAATACAAAAATATTAAATTGCCAATTTTTGGAATATGCACCTTATACAAAGTCACTTTATTTTTAATGCTAAATAACATTATAAAAATAGGCGTTTACTTTTAAAAAAATTGACTTTTAAATCTTTTTTTAAGTTACTACTTAATGGTAGGTTTGGATTACTCTGTATTTATTTATTACCCCAATATTAACACAGTCCACTAAAGTAGATAATTTTGCGTTAAATCTAAAAATGAAATAAAATATAGGCTATATTATTTAAAATAAGCAAGACGGCATCAACTTCTGGTATAACCTGATGTGCCATCATCTTGAAAATACTTTAGTCGAATTGCTCCCCTATTTTCCGAGAAATCGATAGCGGCAGTTTGTCGTGGGACATACTGTATATAAAATTCCCCTCTTCGGTCGGCTTGGTGATAAAAAAATGCCATTTTGTATTTTTAAGGTTCCAAACTTGATTGACGTATTTTGCATTTGTCAGTTTAAAGCCTTAATTATCAACTTAGACCAGTTTTAAAGTTAGATCATGGTAGTAACTTAGGGATTAGTGAATTAGCAGGTTATGGTACAAATGGTTAAGCAAGGAAACTTTATAAGAAATGTACTTACATGTTGAGCTCTTGGAACACTCTGAGATTTCGATATTTACTCTATAAAAATTTTGTTTTTATAACATTCCTTATCGTTGACCTGTAGGGTCAAATAGTTTAATTTCTTAAGGGGGGAACCTGCTTTAGGAGGCTTTAAAAAAGCGTTTTTTTGGAATTTTTTTTAGGACAGAAAAAAATAAGCAAGTCTATTTTATTACATCTTTCAACATGAAAAAAATTTTTTTTTCAAATTAAAATATTCAAATGCAGCCGATTTTTATTCACATTTGTGTAACACCTCGCAATTGCAGTCTGCTATCGGCGGGAAAGATGGAGTTCGTAATTTTCGTCTGAAACAAAAAAAAAACAAATAAAATTTTAATTTTCATATATTTTTCTTCTAGGTGAACTAAGAAGAACCTAAAAAAATTGTAAAATTTAAAATTTTTCTCAGGTTTGAAAAAAAATGGCCTTTTTGCAAAAAAAAAGTCATTTGAACTTACTAAAAAAATTGTTTAGAATTTTTTTTTCATCAATCTTTTTAGTTCAAATAGAACACAATACAAAACTGAAGCTAATAAGCCTTGTTTCGTTTCGATTGGTCGTCTAGTTTTTTTGCAATCCCGCCCGCCAGTTTAGAAAAATCGTAAAAACAAAAACTCGAGAAAACGCGCTTTAAAGTTTACGATCAGAAAAAACATTAATTTTCGAATACTTACAGTAATAATACGCTAATCAGCTATTCCTGCGCCATAAGGTAGACCTTCCTCTTCTTCAAAATACTCATTTTGTTGCAGTTGCTGGAGTCTACGGGCCGTGCTAGCTTCCTTGCTGGAAGAAGCCGTACACCGGTTTTTCCTCTCGATCCGTTGTGTGTCGACGTTATCTGGAAACATTTGACATTGTTGGCCGATTTTTAAATCGAGCAGGTGCATGGTACTTAAAACTGCAGAATATTCTTCGTTGAATATGCCTGTAGCCAAGTACGCAGCAATTTCAACGATTTTTTGGCCAGAATGCAGATGTTTGGGGCACATGCGCCAGACAGTGGAGTTGAACGATTCGTTTGCATTTTGCGTGTGTCCACCTAAGCATCGCGTCAAAAGTTCGTCGTTTGAGAGGTCTTCGTAGATTGGAGGAATATGTTTCTCCACATTATCGTCAATCAATCGAGCAGGATGCATAAAAGACGTAAGAGAATTCGTGGCTTCCGCTTTGCGCCATTCACACCAGCTTTCGGTGGCTACCGGACAATTCTCGTGGCGAGGAGATTCATCAGTCGAACAATAATGATCCAGCGTTGCCATTATAGCTTTGTTCATGTCTTCGACAGAATTAATATTTCTTCTGATTGCCAAACCACAGTAGATCGTTAACTTTTTAATGATGCTCTCCGTCAACCGCTTTTTACTCCCGAGCTTCTCTTCCTTTCTTTTATTTCGGAGTTGAGTACCCATCCGCTTTTGTACATGCCCCACGCACTCATTTTTAGTAACAGGGCAGTCGTCGCTATATGGATTCATTTAGAGAATACCAGCAAAAGTTTTCGAATCGCCGTCGCCGATATAATTCCTATACATTACTCCAAAAGTTCCAACAGATCTTAAAAACATTTCCACGATTGAATCCACCTCCATCTTCCCTGCTAATCCGTCGTGATTTGAGCAGCATGATTCTTTATGACCTTCATACCATTCCTCAAATTCGTTATTGTCTAATGTGCTTTTATGTAGGGCACATGCATGACAGTACGCACTTTTAACGATGAGGTCGACTACTTTGCCAGAGTAATATGCAATCAGAGCTGTTACACCGAACAATGAAGGGAATCCACGTTTTTTCCACGATCCATCGCCGGAAACTTTCAAACTATTTTCAGGCAGAGAATATGAAAAAAATATGTATTTTCAGTCTGACATCGAAGTTGGTAGACGGCAGATGTAATATCTTGCCGACATACCTTGAAATTTATGGTTCATATATCAGTTGTTTCCTGTTAATGTTGCTCTCGGTCCGATACAGCTCCACTGACGAGATCATGAGGTGATCGAAACGCGTATGGAGAGAGGATCAGAGCGATATTTGCAGGAAATAAACTGTTTGTACATATATTTTTCATATTCTCTGCCTGAAAGGAGAATTACATATATAACAAACTATTTAAATACGGCAGAAAGATTTCTTTATTTCTTACTGAAATTTTGATTGTTTCAAAATTTCACTTTACTCCGTTGATTCATAGATGTCGTTCGACTAGCGATATTTTTCAGTCTGACATCGAAGTTGGTAGACGGCAGGTGTAATATCTTGCCGACATACCTTGAAATTTATGGTTCATATATCAGTTGTTTCCTGCTAACGTTGATCTCGGTCCGATACAGCTCCACTGACGAGATCATGAGGTGATCGAAACGCGTATGGAGAGAGGACCAGAGCGATATTTGCAGGAAATAAACTGTTTGTACATATATTTTTGATATTCTCTGCCTGAAAGGAGAATTACATATATAACAAACCATTTAAATACGGCAGAAAGATTTCTTTATTTCTTACTGAAATTATGATTGTTTAAAAATTTCACATTACTCCGTTGATTCATAGATGTTCGACTGGCGATATTTTTCAGTCTGACATCGGAGTTGGTAGACGGCAGGTGTAATATCTTGCCGACATACCTTGAAATTTATGGTTCATATATCAATTGTTTCTTGCTAATATTGCTCTCGGTCCGATACAGCTCCACTGACGAGATCGTGAGGTGATCGAAACGCGTATGGAGAGAGGACCAGAGCGATATTTGCAGGAAATAAACTGTTTGTACATATATTTTTCATATTATCTTCCTGAAAGGAGAATTACATATATAACAAACTATTTAAATACGGCAGAAAGATTTCTTTATTTCTTACTGAAATTTTGATTGTTTAAAAAGCAAAGACAACTGGCACGTGCAAGACCTCAAACCGTACCATCAATCTAATCCAAATGCGACCGATTCTGAGTAATTAATCCTATTTTGACTTATCTTTATTCCTTATCTTCTTTTCTTACTTTTTTCTTATTTTAGTTTCCTATCTTTTCTTGTATCTCTTTCTCGTCCTTTCTTTTTTTTTCCTGCTCTGCAGGATGGGCAGCTTGTTGAGTGTGAGTCGCCGACTTGGCGCGAAACTTGTTCGAAGCTTCACGTTCGATAAGTAAAGAATAGTTCTGCACCGAGTACTGGTGGAGGTAAAAGTCCTCCAAATGCTGTGGTAAGGTTACCTTCAGTGACCTTGCTTCTGTTGTTTTGTCACCGCATCTGTTTTTTTTTGTTTCTCTTTTCTTCTTTTCAGTCAATTATCTCAGCGGTTTTTCTGTGTCCTTTTCTGATATCTTTGAATCTTTTGGACGTTATCTTATCGGTTATCTTATGCCAGTTATCTTACCTTCTTTTCTTGTCGTGTAACTTTTCCTGCTCTGCAGGATGGACACCTGATTGAGTATGAGTCGCCGACTTGGCGCGAAACTTGTTCGGCGGTTCCTGCTCAATTGGTAATTTCTATAATTTTCTTTATCGTTCCCTTGAGCCCTCGGTTCTTTTGTATCTTACCTTTTGATACCATGATGTACGTTTACCTTTATTACCTTTCTTCATTTTGTGCTGGTGTTCGGCTGGTGGTGTGTGTTTCTAGCTTGACGCGAAACGGGTTGGGAGCACGCTCTCCGGTTGGAGACTATGTATATCTTTCTGTTATCGCTCTTTTATGTACCGTTTACTTAGGACTTATCTTGAATTTGGATTACCTCAATTTTGACTTTTTATCTTGTCCGTTGGACCTATTATCTTGCGTTTTGCCTATGTTTTGGTAGTGGTCGGCTGGTGGTGTGTTTCTGACTTGGCGCGAAACGGGTTGGTGCACGCTCTCCAGTCGAGTACTGGCTTTGCTTTTGGTATCGCTAATTTCGTATCTCGATTATGTCTATCTTAAAACTTTTACCTTGTGTCCATTAGGACTTTATCTTGAATATCTCGATTTTGACTTTTGTCCGTAAGGACGTTATCTTGTCAGTCAGGACGTTTTTTTTTTGTTAGTCGTTTTGCCTTTACCTTTGTCCATCTGGACATTTATTTTGGATTATTTAGTTTGATTTTTGCCTTATCGTACCTTTTGTCCTTCGGGACGTTTATTTTGAATTTTTGGTTTACATTTTTCTTATTTTGTACCTTAACTTGTCCTTCTGGACGTTTACCTTGATTTTCTTGATTATGACATTTTACCGATTGTGACTTACCTTACTACCTAATTTACCTTCTTGGTCTCGTAGTTTTTTTTGTAGCCTTTTTTTTTTGTTTTTCACAGACTGTCTGGTGTTGGGTGCTACTGGATGCCGCTCAGCGCTTTTACCAGGGGGCAAATTAGTCGGAAGGGTTGAGCATGGGGGGACGGAAGTCTGAGCCCCTGGGGCCTATTCCGATAGGTTAAATCACTGTTGGCTATCTCAACAGGCCAGGGGAGGGCCATGTTACTGTGTTCGGCCTCATCTCCGGCTGGTTCGTCTGTTGCGACAGGCCAGTGGCAGTGGCACCACGCGGAACATCCTTCTAATTTTTTTCTTGTTGAGGCTGCGGTGCGTTAGGGTAACACCAACGCATCTTTTAGTTTGGTGGGTGCTTATAACTCACTCCCTTTTGTTTGGCGGATCATCTGGGCTATCCCTTTTTCTCTTCTTATTTTTTTTTGTTTGCGGGTTGGTTTGTCTTTTCCTTTTTTTGTGTTATCCGCCCTTTGGGTTGTCTGCTATGGGGCGCTTGGAGGCTTCCTTGAGAGCAACTGGAGTGAGGCTAGTAAACGAGGTTCCCCACACTTTTCTCGGGTGTCGCAATACTAGCTGACCTGCCCATCCCAGGTCGAAAGAGTGCTGAGCATCTCCGTCGGCAGTGTCGACGGACTTTTCTACACCAGATGCCTCCATGGGGGTCACCGAGTTCCTTGTATCAGGGAGACCAAAGAGATATGTTTTTTTTTTGTTGGGGTTGGTTTTCTCTTTTATTTGGGTTTTAATTAAATACATTTCCTTACCTTGATCGGCTTACTCTGTTATATGGTCAGTTCTTTATGTTATAATTATCTTACCTTTTTGGATTTCGTTATCTTTAACTTTACTTAATAATAAATCATTACGTAGGTTCGTTCTATTAAGTGTTACCTACTTAATTCATCATCGTCGGTTAATTTCTTTGAGAAATTACCTTTCTTCTGAAGGAGAGGGGGAGCTGTCACGGTTAAAAGTTTATCTTAAATTTATTATGGTTAATTTGGTTAATTTTACCTTCTTTTGGCCAATATTCACGTTTTGGGCAGCGCTATATCATTGTTATTAAGCATTTCTCATTTCTCCTTCGTATAACAGCCTAATATTCGTTGCATTTTTGAGTCCTGTTGCTTTTTGAGCCATTCCAAATTTCGCTCCCTTGCTAATTTTCTTCCCAACTTAATTAGTTTTCTTTCAGAACTTTAATTTTTAAGTCGGCAACTCTACGTCTCTGTTTTGGGTTATTTATATTTAAATAGAATGTTATTATTTACCTTTTTTATAAGATATCCTTTTTTTTTGGTTGATTATTTCAAATTAAATTGTTACATTTGTCTATCTTGGTCACAGTTTCCCGAATTTTTATTTGTATAACTTTTTAGGATTTGTTTACCTTTTGTTGGGGTTATGTGATCTTTTCACTTGACATTTTGACAATTTGCATTCTTTTAAGCCGTTGTTAGTTGGGTTGCTATTCCTGTGGTAATTTTTGAGAGCAAATTTTGGGTGAATAATTAACACCGTGTTAATGGCTGCGGGAAAATTCTTATTTCCTATTTTAGGAATCAAAAAAAAATGAAGTCCTATTTAATTTTGAGTCGGAAATGTCAACGACTTATTAGTTAGCAATGCCGTTTGAGTCCACTATTTTGAGCTCATTTCTCTTCTGGAATTGCTACTGGTTTAAGGTTCCTTTTGTCTCGCGCCCTATGTTGAGGGGATAAGAGGCTCGTACAGCGTAGGTGTCGGGTTTTCTGTAAAATGGCGAGAATTTTAACTGTCAATGCTACTTTTTCCTGTGAAATTTTGCAATTTCGGTCGAGAAATTTCCATCCTGTTTTGTTGCCGCCATCCTGCGGATTTGGATGGGAAATTTCATTTCGATAGCGTTTTGGTGATTAGTGTAATTTAGTATTTTTTTGGGCTAGCTATCGAGGTACACACTGGAAACAGGGATGTTGTCGGTGTTGGGCACTGTCTTCAGGAATCAGTCTGCCCCAGAAAATCGGGGTTCACCCATTGGGATACCAACAACGTATCCACCCCTTAGGACACCAATAACTTGTCCACCCCTAGGGCCAAGTAAAGATCAAGTCCACCCCTAGGGACACCACTCTGGTCCAGCAAATCACGTATCCACCCCTTTGGATATGCTAATTGGATCCAACCTATATCAGGACTTCTTACATCAACAATTACATCAAGTATCAATATAAGCATTTTATTATTTTTAACATCAGGCGTTTCATTTATCCCACCGCTTTGTGTTCTTTTAATTCAGTTATTATATTTATTTTATTGTTTCAGTGGAGCAATCTATATAGAGTTAGGTTAGACGCTAGGCCCGAATAACAACGTGGGGGGTTTCCGAGTTTACCCGGCAGAAACTCGGTGGCGCCTATAAAAAAAATAACCCACCCCTACTCTGCGGCATAGGGGCTAGCTCGGCACTTGCTAACTGGTGTCGCCTCTAGCCTCCAACCCTGCTCTGCTTGCTCAAGCCTTTATACCTTTTTGCGCCAACAATTAAATTACCAGTGTAGTAAGATTATCTATAGAATGTCACAGAACTAAAAATCTTGAAGTCTACTCATATAGGAGTTTGCAAATAAAAAGGCCAAACGTTTGGAACGATTTCGTAATAACATATAAAACTGAATATTTTATGATGTATTTGATGCTTGTTTTGATGTGTATGAATAAATTTACTTTAATTTAAATCAATGTAGACCTGTTTTTTTTTAATCAAATAACATTATTTTTATTTAGGCTCTCAGAAAGTTGATGTATTACCTTTATTAAAACATAAGTTGCCAAGAACACACTCCAGCGTAGGGTATGTGGGTTTGGGAGCTGGGATTTTGGTTTAAAATCTTGCCTTGCTCGCCTGTCTGCTGTGTAATGGATATCGATCTAGCTGCGTGTAGAGTATGTGGTTTTGAGAGCTTGGGTTTTGGCTTAAAATCTTGGTCCCCTCGCCTGTCTGCTATGTAACGATTATTGATCTCAAAGCGCGTGGAGTATGTGGGTTTTGGAGTTCGGGTTTTGGTTTAAAATCTTGCTTCGTTCGCCTGTCTGTTTTGTAACGATTATCGATCTCGCTGCTTGAGGAGTATATGGATTTGGGAAGTTGGGTTTTTGGCTATACACTTTCAAAATTCGCTCGGCTTGCCTGTCTGCTGTGTAACGAACGTCGATCTCGCCACGCGTGATGTATGTGGAATTGGAAGTTTGACATGTAAACGTCGATAATATGATTAATGAATGTCAAAAACATCCTGTATTACAGTTTGTTTAGCATTTGAACTAAATTATATTGCTAAATTAAAAAGGCGACCACATCGAGATTTCGCGGGGGGTCTCCGAGCTTTCAGCTACGCCACTGGCTATTATCTCAATCTTTTGGTAACCGTACATTGTGAAACTGGGCCTTATAAATGGGAAACAGAACCTATCACAAAATTTCGTAGATTTTTAAGAAACTTAAAGAAATGGACGTTTTTAATTCGATCGGTATGTTTTTCTTTGTACATGTACAAACATTAGTTCGGAAAGGATAGTCCCAATATGATGGATTATTTCAGATTTCGTCAAAAATTGGTATTGAAGGATTTTAGATACGTAGATTATAAATTTAAAATTATTTTAATGAAATTCAATAAAGCGGATCTAATAAGGCTAAAAATTTTACATACCAAGAATTCTTCTTCAATTGGCGTTTAAGAGCTTATTTCCTAAAAATCAATATGGTGGGTTAAGATTGTGCTTTGTCCAGTTTTTTTTTAAATTGATATTTGCAATTTTGAGCAAAATTCAGCACGAGCAAATACACAACATAAATTATAACGCACGCTTATGTATGAATGTTTGAATTTTGGGCTACAACTTACGTAAGTAGCTTATTTGTTTATTAATTTTTTAAGTATTATTTTGGGGCTTATTTTAAAGGCATATTTAAAGGAGGTCTATTTTTTCAAATTTAAATTTAAATTTTTCATAAAATATCTACGTAAGAACAGCAGTTATTAATATCGGGAACTCATTAGTTTCCCCGAAACAAGATACCAAGAAAATAAAAGTCAATAACAGAATGTTATGATTCTTTGGGTTAACAAAACATTGACATATTTTTAACTTGGTTTATTTCAGAGAAACAAAATATGCGTCACTGAATGGATGATGAAATTTTATAGTCTTTCTTCTTTCCTCTATTTATGAACTGACGTTCTAAATAAAAATGTTTCCCAATGCCAGATCAAATTTAAGAATGATAGCAAATCGCTTAATTTTTACGCCAAGGCCGTTCGCAAGTTTATGCCATAAAGATAAAAAATAGCAATAAATAATTTTAACTATTTTTATCTTTATCAGTTACATATAATGACTCACAAAAATATGTTTAGTTTTTATATATTGTAATAAAATGAAAAATTTTTAAAACTATAATAGCATGATCTAAGTAAACAATTAATTTAAATATAATTTAACTAAATCTGTAAAAAACCCAAGAAAAAGGAATACTTATTGCAAACTTCATAATCATAAAACTTTTTGCTTAGATAATATTTTCAAACCCTTAAGCGTAGAGGCTTCTAATTTTTGAAAATAATTAATGTCAATTCTGTTCCATTTCTCTTTGTGATGTATGTACCTACGGGGAAATCAAGCTTCTTCCTAAACGAGATTTGTTATCTATTATCGCAAGTATAATACAATACTGAAAACACGGCAGAAAAAGTGACCGCAAAAATAGATAAAAACAAGCCTATTTCGTGGACCTCGTACTTGAAACTAAAATGTGTGCTACTCGTAAATGAAAATTTATCATAAGATAATGCTTTAGGAAAAGTTTCAAGATGAGTATTTGTTTCAATTTGGAGAAACTAATTATCGAAGTGAGGGAAATTGAATTGCATAATGTCTTTCAGTTGAATAAAAGTTTTGACATTAAAAATTTAATATCTCAGGAATGAAAAAAGATAAACTGCGAGAAATATGAAAAATATATTTGCATCACACCCTATAAATTTTATTTTTGAGGTATTCCCACAAGAAGAAGTCCAAAATCGACAAATCGGGAGACCCGGGTGGCCATTTTATAGGTCCATTTGTCCCAAAGCAGCGGTTCGAAAAATTAGTGTCCATATAGGCCCTTACATAATGAAAATTCCGGTAAGAAATAAAGAAATCTATCTGCCGTGAAATGGTTGTTATATATGTATTCTCCTTTGAGGGAGAGAAAAGGAAAGAATATATAAACAAATAGTTTAGCAACATTCCCAGAAGATAACTGATATATGAAATATAAATTCCAAGGTATATTGGTAGGATATTGCTAACCTGCCACCTACCGACCGCGATGTCGGGATTGAAAAATATCGCTAGTCGAACGACACCTATGAATCACCGGAGTAGTGAGAACCTTTTAAAAAATCAAAATTTCATCAAGAAATAAAGAAATCTATCTGCCGTATTTAAACAGTTGTTATATATGAGAAAAAACGCGTATGGAGAGAGGATCAGAGTAGTATTTGTAGGAATAAACTGTTTGTATATATTCTTTTCTTTTCTCTGCCTGAAAGGAAAATACATATATAACAACTAGGCCCTTACAATTTGCGCATTGTGAGCAGGAGCTCCTTCTTGTTACAGATACAGGTTGTTAAGTCGCTTTAAGGGCACTCTTTCTCTTATTTCCGGAATGTATTGTAGAATGTGCAAATATTTCTTTGCTGTAAGGCTGCCTTCGTATATATCATATACGAGTTTTATTCCAAGTATAAAACATGAAACGCTGAAGCCAAACATGTCTTGCCGTTTCTTTGGAAATATTACATGTTGATTTTCCTGAGCTCAAAACCTAGTATTATTGATTGAATACACCGAGAAGAAAGTCAAAGCTTACCCTGCCCGTCACAATGATACAGCAGAGGTACATGTTTCGTCTAGTATGGTGGTACAGGTAGGTCATCATCTCGATGGTGGTGGAATAGGATAAATTGTATTTTGCAACACAATTTATTCTAACTGTGCAACTTCTAACACAGAAAGTATATGATGGAGAGAATTTTGCTTTTACTGTTTCGCATTTTACTTCATATATATATATATATATATATATATATATATATATATATATATATATATATATATATATATATATATATATATATATATATATATATATATAGTTGAGATATTTGTTAATAAAATATTTTTATTTTCAGTTTTCTTAATCATCCAGAATGGCCTTTCCCGAAAAATGAAATTTATTATGCGGTGCATCGAAGACAACCTCCCAGTGGTATTTTATTTAAATAAACAGTTTTTTTTTTATCTAATGTTTGTTTTTATTTTTTTAACTTTAAGTATAAAACGCGATTCTTGGATAATTTGTTGATAACTTAAAAAATAGATTGTGCTATAGACGTACTATGCAGAAATTCTGGATTTAGATTAGGAAGGTATCCGAGTATCAAATCTTATATTCTTATAATTTATCCATACCAAATTTAACGTTAGGCATAATTTAAGTTTTCCTTACATTAGTAGATTTTAAGATTTGTTTACATGAAAATAAAAAAAAATTATATATATATATATATATATATATATATATATATATATATATATATATATATATATATATATATATATATCCCGTAATATTACGGGAAGAAAATATAATATGATTATCTCAGCCGAAAAAACTAAATGTATGACAACCTCAAAAGAACCCCTCCGATGCAAACTAGAACTAGACGGTCGAATAATACAACAAGAAATGAGTTTCAAATATCTAGGAATCGACATAACCAGTTATGGCAACATCGAAGATGAACTAAGAGGGTAGGTGGCCAAAGCAAACAAAGTGGCGGGTTGCCTCAACGACGTGATCTGGCGAAACAAACACTTACAACAAGAAACAAAGGTTCGGATCTACAAAACCACAATTAGACCTATTATGACATACACCTCAGAAACATGGCCAGAGACGACAAAAACGAAACAATTATTGGAGACTACAGAAATGAGAATGCTTCGACGAATAACAGGAAAAACGCTACTAGACAGAGAAAGAAGCGATAACATCAGGCAATCATGCAACACAGACTGCATTAATGAGTGGGTCCTACAACGTAAGACACAATTGAACAAACACATAAGCCGAATGACAGAGGATAGACTGGCAAGGATCGCACGAGATAAATCGCCTAGTGGTACACGTAGTAGAGGTCGACCGCGGAAAAGGTGGAGCGATAATTTAAGTCCAGAATGAGGAAAATCGAAGAAGGAACAGGTCAGGGACCTATTATAGAAGGTAGAAGAAGAAGATATATATATATATATATATATATATATATATATATATATATATATATATTTATATTTTATTTGGATATCTTCTTGGGTAATAGGTTGTAAAATAAATTTCAAAAATTAATTGCTTTTTCCTTTCTATATTTACTTACGACGTTTCGCACATCGTGTTGTGCTTTTTGAAGTTTTTTTTTATAGTTAATTTATGATAATTTGGGTCTTGATTTAATATTTTAGTGTTATTAAAATGAAATTCACGTTTTGTTTGGATTTCGTGCTTGTGTGATGCAGTTGAAGCGTTCTTTGTATATTTGTGACCGTTTAATCTATTGTCTAAGTACTGTGTTGTCATTCCTATATAAGTTTTAGGACAGTTTAGACATGGTATTGAATAAATAATGTTAGATTTTTTCTTTTTAGGTACTTTACTTTTTAAAGGGGTAAATAAAGTTTTCAATAAATTTTGTGCTTTATGACAAACGGTTGTATGATGTTTTGATAAAATATGTTTCATTTTCTCCGAAATACCATTCATATAAAGCATACTGATATACTAGTTGTTTTCGTCTTGATTTTTACTTTTTGTTTTTTTTTTTGTTTTATTTTAAAACAAATGTTTTATTTGGGATATAATTTTCTTTTGAAAGTATATATATATATATATATATATATATATATATATATATATATATATATATATATATATATATATATATGTATATATATATATATATATATATATATATATATATATATATATATATATATACTTTTGTACTTCTGTCATTTTAAGCTTGGCTTATATTTCATTACCTTGTACCGTACAAAAATAAAATAGGCTTTGCTAAGCCAAAAATAAATTAGGCAACACCTGAAAAGGGCGACAGCTGATGGACCGAAAAGGTTATGAATACGAAACAAATAGAATTTGAGTGTTTTTTTGCTTCTCAGAAGATTTTGAAACAGTTTTGTTTTGGGTTTTGGACTAAAAAAATATGAGTTTTACGAAAAGTTTGAGAGTGCCTAACTTTACGAGGTCGGAAAAAGTACATTTGCTGCATATAATTGCAAATAAGTATGCTGCTATATTAGAAGATAAAAAGATGGACCGGACTTCCTCAATCGAAAAACAAAAAGGCCTGCAGAAAATTGAAAATGAATCTAACAATAACACGTTTAGAAATGCTATTTTTTTAAAAAAATGCTATGAAAATCGGAAGGAAGATTTAAGAAAAACTTTGGCTGAAGAAAGGAAACAAACTCTTTTTACTGGTGGAGGACATCCTATAAAAATTAAAAAATATGAGAGCGATGATATTCTTATATCAATTTTGAACGACAAAACGTTAACGGGACTCTAAAATCCCTTTGATGATGATGCAGATATACCAACCATTGAATTTACCAAGGATAGTGATGCAGCAGTTGAATATGATTTTGACTCAGAAGCAACAAACTTCCAAGTATTGCAGGTTAGTTTTTATTCCATTTTATTTGCGAATTGCATAGTTAAACATATTATTCTATGACAATTAGTTACAAGTAAAAAAGATTTTAGGGGGTTTGTTTAACCGACATGATTAATACTGAAACTGAAACAGTAGTACAAGCTGGGACTGCTAATGATGACACTTGTCTAGAGGCCACTGCCCCATTATTTTTTAGAGAATCTGAACTAGGAAAAACTGTCTCTCATGAACGCTCTTAGGTATTTTGTATTCCAGCTTTTTCTATTTTACTTTAATATACGTATAACCTTAAGTAACGTATGTATAATAAGTTTAATAATATTTAAGCATTGTTTCCTTGCGCTCATGTATGCACAGTATCATCTTTGACTTTTAGACACCAAAAAATAGTTCATATCAAGAAGACGTCCATTAACAGTTGTTAAATCATTGACATCATCCAACATTGCCAAAAAATATGATTTATTGATGGATAAGAGACTACAGCTCATCGATGCACAAATTAAACACATGGAAATGGAAAATGATCTTATAGTTAAAAAACACAAATTGGATATTGAGATACTTGAAATTGAATTATCAAGAAAGAAACAAAACCTTTAAAAAAACTTTTGTCTTTTTATTTAGATTTCAGAAAAAATAATTTGCTTGTAATGTTGCTAACCACAGGCTTTTGGTATATTTTGTTTATTAGAAATAAAAGTGTTTTTTTTTTATTATTTGTTTTTATTAGAAAAATATGTAATACAAATAAATTATGCATAGTTTATGTATGAAAAGTTATGATATACACTATTAACTTGAGTATTAGTAAAGATAAATTAACAAACTGTCTATAAGAGAAGGGCCACATTGTTTGATCTTTAAATTCAAAAAACGAAATTCCCTTTTCTTGGACGGTATTGAAAAACATAAAACTGTAGTAATACTCAAGATACTGCCCATTTTCGGACATGATATATGTATCCCTTCGATAAACAATTTATTTCCAATAGGCTTCGACTAAAGGTTTAATAAAGTTGCCCAAAATAGTGACAACCATTTTGTTCCTAGATTTTTTTTTCTATAAAGAAAAAGTGCAAATTTATAAATTTTTATATAATACAGAGGCTCCTGTTAGTATGGAATTTCTCGTTATAACAAAATTTTGCAATTTAGTGAAAAAAATTGAACCTAAATGATTTTTTCCTTTTTTCTGCAAAATTGAAGAAAAATTATGGAAAACCAAAGTCAGAATTGTGTTCTACAATGTAAAATTAGGGGGCAAATATTGAATTTTTTTCAAAGAAACGTGTCTCTGAATTTACTCCGATCCAAATTATTATCTTTTAATATTTGCAAAAAGAGCTACAAAATTTTAAAAAGTGGCTTAGGATAATTTTGGTTTTAAGAGATAATATATACTCGGTTGATGCAGCAACAAATAACCCTTGTTTTTGAAGTAGTAGTAGACTAGGTAAATAATCATAATTCAGTTTCAATACTTTATTTTATAAATATGCGAAATGGCTATTCACAATGTCACTTCTGAAATCATATATTGCTTCTTGATGTAAATCCACAGCGGGAATTCTTTCTTGATCTATTAAGTAATCTAATTCTTCAATATTTATGCCTATAGGAGGGGGTGGTACATCTTCATGTATATCTAAAGCTATGTTGTGAAGCACTGCTGTGGCAACAATCACCGCTAAAGCATTATTAAGTTTGCACCGAAGTCCATAACACAGAGCTGGGAACCCCTTTTTGTAGACTCCATTGCATCTTTCTATACAGTTCCTTGTACGAATGTGAGATTCATTATATAAGTGATGGGCTGGTATTGCTGGATTTGCCAATGGGGTCAATAGGTAGGATTTAAGAGGTTATCCACTATCACCTAAAAAATATGAACAATAATTACAAAATTGTTTTACCATACAATGCAGTGTAGATTTACCAAGCAAAATACCATTTCCAAATTCTCCAGCCTCAAATCGGGATCTTAAGCAACTATGGTTAAAAATTGTGGAATCATACACTGACCCAGGCCATCTTTCTACAATATTATTTATTTTTAAACTACTGTCACATACCAATTGAATGTAAATTAAAAAAGTAGGATTTGCGATTCCTATAAATTTTTCCATCATCTCCACATAAAAAGGAATAACATGAATTATTATGTTCAATAAATTTATGTCATCACAATATGTATATCGATTGGATATGTTCTGGCAAGTTCCTATTAGTTAACAGAAACATATTGAAAATGAGGCAAACCAAGGTTAACTCAAGCTTGCCACAATACTAATAAACCAGGCGTTATGATGCTGACCACTCAAGAGGAATGGAAAACATAGAGCTAAATTGTATTTAAAAAACATATATCTGTGTGACTTTTTAAAAAATAACGTAAAATATAACCCTCACCCACCTGGAGAACGGATTTTTATGTGTTCCATTTATACACCCTATGACACGAGGAAATCTCACCATCTGATAAAAATTGTTTTTACACGCCAAAATCTCTTCTGGGCTACTAGACATTTTTATAAATTGATGTCTCAAGCTGGCAATAGATTCACTTACTTTTATCACAATACATGAAACTGTGCTCTGATCCATATGCATAAAATCTCCAACATTCATCTGGTGGGCACTACTAGCACAAAACATGAGAGCAGTCAACAGTTAGTTTATTGGAGTAACACTATTGTTTCTAAAAAAAATCAAATTATGGAAAGCTAAGTACAAACTCTAAAACCCAATAAAAATTGGTACTTACAAATCATTTTCAAATTCTAGTCTATCCTCTATCAACTCTAAAAGAGAGAGCACGGTAGGTTTTGTCAATCGAAATCTTCGAAAAAAACTTAAATCATCCATATCTTCTACGTAATTAGGCCTAACGTACAATCTCCGTGGAAAGCCAAAATCTATTAGATTCACCACATCAATATCAACTTCCAGGAAAATTTCATCTTTTATTTCCATGACGCTAATCACCACAATATGTTTTCTTGTTTTTTAATACGACAAAAAAACCAATAAAAATATTTTATAAACTGCCAAATAAAATTAGGTTATAGCTTGGTTTAGTCATTTAAGCCCCCAAAATTGGAAGCTCAACTTTAAGCAAGCTTAAGTCTTATTTTCCTTCCGACGCATATGAAAAATCCAATTTAAGCACGCTCAAATCATAAGCTTAGCTTTTCTATATAGTGCGAATATAGCCGTAAGACTTACCAAAAATACAGTTTAAAATTTCGGAAAGTGCACATATTAAACAAGACGTTTTAAACGGGATGTACATTAAAAAAACTACACATTAGTCAAAAATATAATACACACATTAAAACTGGTTAAAAAGGAGGTAAGTGTACATGTCCCTTTCGGTACACGAGTAACACTATATTAATTTCGAGCTGGGAAAAAAGTCGTACATATTGCCAAATACAATCAATCATTTGAGAATACAAAAGGCGTAACCGCCAAGGATTTAAGGACTGCCAAAATTAAACAGACTAGGCATCCCACTACGACCAATAATTTCATACCTTTTAAAAAACTATCATAATTTTTTAAGAGTATCCCACAAAAAATACTAAATAACAACAAACATTATGTTAAAAATTCTTTACATTTTAGAAATAAAATCAAAAATATTACTTTACCTAACGATTATTTACTTATATCGTTTGATTTCGTATCTTTATATACTAACATCCCTACATTCCTAGTTAAAAATTAAATATATATTTAAAAAAATGGAATAAAATTAAATTACACACTAACAAACCCCTAAATGAGTTTTTTAATGTTGTAAAACTCGCTTTACATTATATTTAAATTGTTTACGAAAACACATTTTATAAACAGATTGACAGATATTCAATGGTGCCTCAAAATCTAGTGTGATTGCTAAACTTATTATGGAGGACCTCGAGGAGTCTATTTTGAATAAAACCACTTTTCATATATCTTTTCTAATAGGTAAGTTGATGACTGCGTAACATCTGTTCCAAAAGACAAAACAAACACGACACAATACTTAAAATGTTCAACGGCTTCCATAAAATATATATATATATATATATATATATATATATATATATATATATATATATATATATATATATATATATATATATATAGTAAGGAATTAATTTTTCTTGACCCATTAAATATATTTTTAGTTGGTTATTTTCTTGGGAATATGGTTCATTTTATATTGAAACTACATATATAAAGTAGTCATACTTATTGTATATATATTTTTTTATTTTTCAGGACGTTTCGATTCTTTCGAATCTTTTTCAACTGACAGTTTCGGCGAATGCATTAAGAACAGAGATTTTTGTGTTAAACAAAAATTAATTACATCATAAACCAATTATAATCACTCACTCTTCTGTGTATTCACCCTTCACAAGTATTTTTAACAGTCCTGTTAGAAGAAAGGACACTACATTTTTAACCCTATAACTGTCAAGTCAAGGCAGTTATAGGGTTATAAATTATGTATCAGAAATATCATCATCATTTTTTAAGTAATAAAAAATTACTCTGAAGGTGGTTTAATTAAAATAAACCGAAACGTTAGTTAAAAGATATAAATGCTTTCATTTCACCTAAATTTTTTGACCGCAACCCATTAAAAAATAATAATTGTTGTTGGTTACATATTCGAATGTTTCTGAATTCTCTGTTTCTTTTTGGTAACATTCAGAAAGAACCAATAATATATTTATTGATCTCAAATCTAAATAAAATTTTTATAAAAAAATTGAACCGACTTCTAAAACTCCCTCATATTGTATGTTATCGACCTAATAGTTGTAAAAACTTAACTTCATATTCGTAATACACGACCCCGAAAATCCTCTAATATCAAATCTGAAAAAATTCGAATAAGATAAAATTTTCAACCCACCATATTGCATCCGCTATATTGAATTTCAAAAAGATTATTTTAAATCTTAATCTAATCTAAATCTAAACCCTTCAAAGCCCCTTAGTACCAATTTTGGATGAAATCCGGAAATTTGAAGTTTATAGACTATTTACATCGTCAAAAACGATTCTGACCCACCTTTGAACAAAATCGAAAAATGTAAAATTTTTAGTCCGCTATCTTGGATTTGCCATATCGAATCCTGAAAAAATACTTTTAAATTCATAATTTACACCTTCAAGAACCCCCTATATCAGTTGGAGAGAAAATCGAAAAATGTAAAATTTTTAGGACACCATATTGAATCTGCCAGATTGAGTTTTTCGAAAAATATTTTCAATTCATAACTACTACTACTACTACTACTACTCCATGTCTTACAACCCTGGGTGGATCTTTGCCGACTTCACAATACTCCTCCATTGCTGCCTGTCTGCCATGGCATCTAGCGGATTTTCAATATTCATTGCCTTTAGATCTTTGGCAATATTGTCTTTCCATCGGAGGCGAGGGCGTCCCAGTGGTCTTTTCCCTACCGGTGCTTCCTCCCTCGCGACGTTGTGCGACTATCTGGTAGTCTTCTTACGTGTCCCGCCCACTGCAGTCGCTTAGATTTTATTTCTCGTACAATATTAGTGTCTCCATATAGATCCTCCAGTTCTTTATTGGTTCGGATTCTGTATCGTCCTGTTGTTGCATTCACTGTTGGGCCATATATTTTTTTAAGAATTCTTCTTTCGAAGACTCGGAGCCGTTCTTCATTTGTTACCGTTAATGTCCAAGCTTCGCACCCATACATCACTACAGGTCTTATTCATAACTAACACTAATAAAAATACCCCAATACTGATTTCAGACACAATCGGAAGATGTAGGATTTTTAATCCGCCATCTTGGATCCGACATATTGAATTTTTTAAAAATAATTTCAGATTCGTTATGTGCGACCCCGAAAACTCCCCCGTACCAATTTTGAAGAAAATCAAACAAAATTTATTTTTTTGACCGCCATTTTGGATATTACTGCACCAATTTCGTTCAAGAAAATATGGGACCACCGCAGCAACTTCCTGAACATAACGTAAAAAATTTCATTCAAATCGGTGCCGCCGTTCCGGAGTAATCGGTGTACATACATAAAAAAAAACATACATACTCGACGAGTTGAGAACCTCCTTCTTTTAGAAGTCGGATAAAAAGAATGTGGGTTATTTAGTTTTGACAGTGGTTAAACTCGAGCTTCTTTCCAACACGACGGTTTTCCGGACGGAAAATAATCTCTTTCCTAACATAGATGAAGAGGAATTTGTGGCTAAAGGAATGGAATGCAATATCTGATATAGGAGATATTTGATTCATAGATGCTACTAGCACGGGTATTGAAATTGAAGAAATTATAATACTCTATAGTATTATCAATATTTTCTGCAACATTAAGATAATTTGAAAAACCAATAAACCTAAAACTTCAACAAAATCAGCTGTAGGGAAAATATTGGATAAAATATAATCCGACTAGTGAATGAAAGCGTTAAAAATAAAATTTGGCGTCTAAAATAAATGTGTCTATTTGCACACAAAACTTTAAATATAAAGGGTTTTCCAATAAGAGGTGTCATTTTGAAAAGCCTGCTATTTCGGTAGATGTCACTTTTGAAGCTGTAAGTTTTTGACGTTTGACAAGTAGAAACTACGCCATAAATAAAGATGGAACGATACACGCTTCAACAACGCATTGAAATTATTAAAATTCACTATAAAAATGGTGAAATTTTGGCAGAGACGGTTCGTAAAACTCGAACATTTTTGGGTCGTCATGAAGCACCTTGTCGGAGCGCAATAAAGAAATTGGTGAAAAAATTCGAGCTGTTCGGACAAGTTAGTTATGTGAAAAAGAAAACCCGTGCACGTCGCTCAAGAACAGCCGAGAATATTGCTGCTGTAGCCGAAAGTGTTGAAGAAAACCCAGGTTTGTCCATTCCTCGTCGTTCTTTGGAATTAGGGATTCCACAAACGTCATTACACCGTATTTTGCATAAAGATTTGGGTCTTAAGGCTTATAAAGTTCAGTTAACGCAAGAACTCAAGCCGGCCGATCATCAACAACGTCGTGCCTTTGCTGATTGGGTTCTTGAAATGCATGAAAATGATCCGGAATTCCATCGAAAAATCATCTTCAGTGATGAGGCCCATTTCCACCTCGGTGGCTTCGTCAACAAACAAAATTGTCGCATCTGGGGCTCGGAAAACCCAAGAGTTATTGTTGAAAAGCCTCTCTATCCTGAACGTGTGACTGTTTGGTGCGGTTTATGGTCCGGCGGGGTCATTGGACCTTACTTTTTCGAAAATGAGGCTGGAGCAACAGTTACGGTGAATGGATTGCGCTATCGAGAGATAATTAATGATTTTTTATGGCCGGAATTGGATGGTATTTATCTGGACCACGTTTACTTTCAACAAGACGGCGCTACGTGCCACACAAGCAACGAAACCATTGATCTTTTACGGGAAAAGTTTCCGGGCCGTGTTATCTCTCGAAGAGGTGATCACAATTGGCCACCGAGATCTTGTGATGTGACACCTTGCGATTTCTTCCTTTGGGGCCACGTGAAAGACAAGGTCTACGCCAACAGCCCAGCGTCGATTCAAGACCTCAAAGATGGAATTCGTGAGGCTATCGAGGACATAGGGCAGCCACTTTGCGATTTGGTTATGGAAAATTTCATGAAAAGGATATGGTCCTGTAGGCATGGTCGTGGTGGTCATTTGGCTGATGTTATTTTCCATCATTAACGGCATACCCTCCTCTTTATAATGTAATAAATATCCGATCATTTATCTTAAAAAATGGCATTTTTCTTTGAATATCAAAATAACACCTCTTATTGGAAAACTCTTTATATACCTAAACAAGCGGTCTTAGTTAAAATTCAAGTAAGTGGCTTTATGTTTACTGCTCACGAATACAGCAATACCTCCACCAGTTGCAGGTTCACCTTTGGTTTTAATATATCCAAATCATGTCATCTCGTACGAAAAAATATCTCAATTTCTTACTTTTATATTATTTATTATGTGCCTTATTCACAAAATGTTCCTAGACTTGCATGACGCGCCCAGCATAAACAATAGCTTCATCGACTGTAATATAGAATAGAAATGGATGATCAGCTTTAAAGCTTGTATATTGACCAAAAGCATCAACAATACTGGGAGCTAAAAAGAAGTTTGATGTTAAATTAGTTAATTGCGCAATGCTTTAAAATACAATAAATTATATAGATATAGATATTCAAAAATTGCGTTGGCAAGAGTAATTTTAAATTTTTTATAATATCGCTTAAATTGAAATGAGCATAACTCATTTTGGCTTCATTATGAGTTCATCCTATTTTTTTAATGGTTAATCTATCCAGCGAAGTAAGCCATAACTATCTTTTAGGCAGTGTCGCCAAAATGGCATAATAAATTAGAATTGGTGACTGTTTAGTTCATGGAGGTATAACCATTAGTTTGGTTTAATTTCATTTTAGAGGCAGTTAGTTAATATCATATGATAAGGTAAACTTTTTTAAGTATAATGTGCTTATCCTTAATTACTTACCTTGAGTTGCTGAGGCAGCAGTAACTCCCCATTCATTTACGTCGATATAAGACCTTTGCAAAACATCTGTAACTTTGGTTAATGGATGTCCAGCATATTTCAACCCTTGTAGTTGGGCTCCCATAACAAATAATTTGGTTACACCCATCTAAAATTAAAAAAGAAAAAATTTAAATTTAAGATCGTTGATAAATATTATTCTCATGCTAAAAATTGCGGATATCTCCAAAGACCATGGAAAAAATCCGGGTCCGAAAAATGACGACAGTGCTGTTTCGTCCTAGTATGGGAGTCGTCAGGCGATTGCATTCGGTACAAACCATCATCTCGTATCTGTGTCCCATAAACAGATTTCACGGTTGAAAAATAGTAAATAAGACACAGTGGAGACATCTCCAGAAGCTACAGTGCGCATTAATGGCTCCGAATCGGAAAAAATAAAGATAAAAAGAGGTGTAAGACAGGGCTGTGTGTTGTCGCCAACGTTGTTCAATCTCTACTCGGAAGAAATAATTAAGAAAGCCCTGGAGAACGAATCAGCCGGTGTAAAGATCAACGGTCATCCTATTTGTAATATACGATACGCTGATGACACGGTACTCATGGCAGAAAGTATCGAAGATCTCCAGAGACTATTAGATAAAGTAATAGAAACAAGCGAGGAATTTGGTTTGTCACTGAATACAAAGAAAACTAAATTCATGATAATTACGAAGAAACATATCGACAATATCAACCTATATGGAAACAACGAGCGAATAGAACGAGCACGAAACTACAACTATCTGGGAGTAAATATTAACGAGTCAAATGAATATACACGGGAAATAAGAATAAGAATAGAGAAAGCCCGAAGTGCGTTTAACAATATGAAGCAAATATTTTGTAGCCGAAATCTAACCTTAAAATTGAAAGTGCGATTGCTTAAGTGTTATGTTTTTTCGGTCTTGTTGTATGGTGTGGAGGCGTGGACGCTGAACAAACAGTGTATAAATAAATTGGAAGCATTTGAGATGTGGGCGTATCGTAGAATCTTGAAAATCTCCTGGAAGGATAGAACAACTAATCAAGAAGTACTTGACAGGACGAACAAACAAAAAGAGGTAACACTGACTGTTAAAATAAGAAAGCTTCAGTACTTGGGCCATATTACAAGAGGCAATAAATACCAATTGCTCCAATTGATTATGCAGGGGAAGATTCAGGGCAAGCGCAGCATCGGGAGGAGAAGGATGTCTTGGCTGAGGAACCTCAGAGAATGGTTTTCTTGCAGTTCTGTTCAACTGTTCCGGGCGGCAGCTTCTAAGGTTAGAATTGCCATGATGATAGCCAACCTTCGCAGCGGAGATGGCACTTGAAGAAGAAGAAGAAGGAGACATCTCGATGGCTCACTCAATAACATAAGAATAACACAAATCAACAAATGTTGTATAAAATCGCCATGTGGCGGCGCGATGGTAAATTAAAAAAGAAATATATTAAAACTCGATACACGAACTTGCCACTCTAAGGACATAGGTTGCATTATTCGATATCGGCAACCAAACTAACTGTGAATTCCACAGTTCAACAATTATAAAAATAAAAAGAAAAGTTAACATCCGTATAATTTTAAAATAAAATAAGAAATTCTCAGCTAAAACATACACTGCAGCTCTCTTAGGGAGATTGTTGGTGCGATGCTGAACTTGAACTGTGGAATTTAGAGTTAGTTTGGTTGCCGATGCCGAATAATGCGACCTCTTAGAGTGGCAAGTGTGTGTATAGAGTTTTGATATATTTCTTTTTTAATTTACCGTCGCGCCATCACATGGCGGTTTTATACAACATTTGTTGATTTGTGTTATTCTTATGTTATTGAGTGAGCTATCGAGATGTCGTCACTGTGTCTTATTTACTATTTTTCAACCGTGAAATCTGTTTATGGGACACAGATACGAGATGATGGTTTATACCGAATGCAATGGCCTGACGACACCCATACTACGACGACACTGCGCTGTGGTCATTTTTCGGACCCGGAGTCTTTTCATGTTCTTTGGAGATCTCTCTCTCTCTCTCTTTCTCTCTCTTTCTCTCTCTCTCTCTCTCTCTCTCTCTCTCTCTCTCTATTATATATATATATATATATATATATATATATATATATATATATATATATATATATATATATATATATATATATATATATACATATATATGTTTATGCGGCTTTCATGGATTCCTCCGTGTGAGATGCAATACCAGTGGATATATCCACATTATGCTGTTGTAGTGATGAAATCACATTCAGCATACGCACAACTATATGCAACTCCATGTATAAATGAAGGAAAATGTGAACAGTAAATGCAAACTTCGTTCCATCATTTCGTTTTCGTGTTGGAAGTTGCACAGTGTGAATAAATTGCTACGGAACATAATTTATCCTATCCCACCATATGGAGAAGAAAGTCAGAACTTACCCTCCCCACTACAGTGATACGGCAGAGGTACGTGTTTCGTCTCTGCGAGACTCACCAGGGTACTGTAGCAATTTAGTCAAACTGTGCAACCTCCAACACGGAAAGGAAATGCCGAATACCATTAATAAGGAACTGGACTTACACTATATTCCTGTAAGTCCAGTTACTTGTTAAATGGTATTCGGCATAGTAGCAACTTTTAATTATTGTTTTTTGTTACTACGTTTTGCGAGCTCTTTGCACAAATTTCGTATTTAATATACCTTTTTTAGAATTACAAGAAGAAAAGTTTCTATTTTTAGATTTTTTTTCTGAACGGCTGTCCGAAATTATATTTAATATTAAAATTACTTACATTTTGCAAAATGGGTTTCAAATTCAAATTGTTACTAAATGAGAATTTAGGTAAAGTAACATTTACAATTGCCGCTTTAAAAGAAACGGGTTGTAAAAAATCTTGAATGCTAGATTCCAGTTGGGCTAACCCTTGTCGTTGTTTAGGTAGTACAAACACCATCTCGGCTCCACCACCCTCTCGTACCATTTCAAGTTTCAAATATTGTGCATTGGTATCCTCATAATAACTGTAAAATAACATGAATGTAAAGAAATAAGTTGTTTTTCCAAATAAAATATTTATTTTAAATATTTAATTGCGATTTTAGACTCTATAAAATTTTTATAAAAAATTGAACCGACTTCTAAAAGTGCGCTAAAAGTGAAAAATAACCATAAATTTTTATATGAAATTGAACTTTTTGAAGTCGGCGCCAAACTAATACTTGACAAAATGTGATTTGCATAAACAGATTTAAAATACTTTTTTTGTAGTTGTTTTCTTACCATAATTTGTATATATTAGTAATTATTTATTTCATTTACAAATAATTTGGCGCCGACTTCAAAAAGTTCAATTTCATATAAAAATTTATGGTTATTTTTCACTTTTTAGCGCACTTTTAGAAGTCGGTTCAATTTTTTATAAAAATTTTATTTTTCTATTTTTAGTTTTAGAATTCATTATAATATTCATAAATTATTTGAACTAAGAACTAATCGAAATTAGTGTTCTTCGCAATGAGTCCAAAGTGGCAAAAAGTACAAATTTTATCCAAAGTTGTAAATCACCCTAAAATAAACCACTAAAAATTCTTTAGTTTTTAGAGTTTTCTAAATGCCAATCAAATTGGGTCAAATGAATATTTAGTCTGTCATAGAAAATCCACTATCTTAAATTTCAAATTAATTTTAGATTGATCATATAGGCCCCAACACTTTCCAATATCGATATTTAAAGAAAATAAATTAAATTTTTATCCACCATATTAGATACGCCATATTAAATTTTTTAAAAATAATTTTAGATTCGTCATGTGTGACTCCGAAAACTCTCCCGTACCAATTTTGGTGAAAATTGGAAAAAATTTATTTTTTCGTCCGCCATATTGAATTTTTTAAAAATTATTTTAGATTCATCATATGCGACCCTGAAAACTCCCCCGTACCAATTTTGGAGAAAATCGGACAAAAAAGATTTTTTTGTCGGCCATATTGGATCCGCCAAATTGAATTTTTTAAAAATTATTTTAGATTCGTCATATGCGACCCCGAAAACTCCCCCGTACCAATTTTGGAGAAAATCGGACAAAATTAATTTTTTTGTCGGCTATATTGGACCCGCCAAATTGAATTTTTTAAAAATTATTTTAGATTCATCATATGCGACCCTGAAAACTCCCCCGTACCAATTTTGGAGAATATCGGACAAACTTAATTTTTTTGTCGGCCATATTGGATCCGCCATATTGAATTTTTTAAAAATTATTTTAGATTCGTCATATGCGACCCCGAAAATTCCCCCGTTCCAATTTTGGTGAAAATCGAACAAAATTGATTTTTTCGTCCGCCATATTGGATCCGCCATATTGATTTTTTTAAAAATAATATCAGATTCGTTATGTGGTACCTCGAAAATTCCCCCATACCAATTTTAAAGAAAATCGGACTAAATTGAATTTTTTTGTCCGCCATATTGGATCCGCCATTTTGAATTTTTAAAAAATAATTTCAGATTCGTTGGGTACAACCCCGAAAATTCCTCCATACCAATTTTGGAGACAATCGGACAAAATTAATTTTTTGGTCGTCATATTGTAAGCGCCATCTTGGATTTTACTGCACCAATTTCATCTAAAAAAATATGGGACCACCGCAGCAACTTCCTTTACATAACGTAAAAAATTTCATTCAAATCGGTGCCGCCGTTCCGGAGTAATCGGTGTACATACATAAAAAAAAAATACATAGTCGACGAATTGAGAACCTCCTTCTTTTAGAAGTCGGTTAAAAACAACATTATGAGGTAATTTAATCAAACTTATAAAATCAATATATTTTTTTTTCGTAAAAATTTTACAAAAAAGTTATAAGAGTTTTTATCACAGCTTATTTCTTCAGTATACTTAGATATCATAACGTTAATATGTTTCAATAAAGACATTATTAGTGTGGATGCCAGGGGGTCCCAGTTGCCCCTTTAGTTTATGTGGATCTACTTCAGTTTTTTTTTATGGATTTTGAGCCCCAAAACAAGAATTTTTTGTATAGAAATCTGCCAGAGTGGTCGAAAGATTGTTACTAACAATAATTGTTTAAACTTTTAAAAATACAATTTTCGTAAATCTAACTAATGGGTCATATTCTTTGAGTGATTTTAATCAAAAAAGATCCCTACAAACCTTTACAAGGACGCTTAGTTTATGAGATAATTAATGGTAAATAATTATAAAATGCGTTTTTGCGATTTTTGATCGTCTATAACTTTTGACTCAATCAACTTTTTTTGATACTTTTAACAGCGATAGAGAACTCAAATTATGGCCTACAAACTGTAATGAAATGCCATATGAAAAAGATATGCTCTAATTGTTTATTTCGGCTATAAACAAATAGAGCGTAGCTTTTTCGTATGTCAGCTTGTAGGTGTTGATTCGAACTTTCGATCGCTGCCAACAAAATTCCATCATCCAGTCAAAAGTTACTACTGTTCAAAAGTTGCAAAAATAGCATTTTTCAATTGTTTAACATTAATATATCGAAAACTAAGCGTCGTATATTAGAATTTATAAGGATCTTTTTTACTTAAAATCACTCAGAGTACGACCGAATAGTTAGTTTTCCTTAAATTGTATTTTTGCTTAAACAATTATTTGTTAACAATAATCTTATGACCATTATGGCGGACTTCTACCTAAAAAATTCTGTTTCAGGAGCTCAAAATATATAAAAAAAAACTTTGTTGGGTTCATATAGATTAAAAGGGCGGCTGGGACCTCCTTGGCCCCTATAATATATCTTAAATGATGTGAAGTTCTAGACTATGATTATAAAAAAAATGGAATAGGTTTTCCCATAAGAAATCGGTGTACATTTTCTGTCATTAAAAGTTACAGATTTTGTTACGAGCAAGTAAAAGTCTCAAAAAGCAAGTGCTAAATTATAATGATTCGCTAAAAGTACATTATTGTAATTTTAGACTGTGTGTTGATTATTGCTTACTGATAGGATTTGTAGTTATTCATCATTTCAACTTGTTTTGCTCCATAAGGGCCATAAAAAGTTTCCCAGGTGTTTGTTTCCTTTAGAAAAGGTTTATCCCACTTTCCTAAAAATAAAGAAATTAAAAACTAACAAATGTCCTAGAGAGTAGGAAACTCTAGTCGATGTGTTAAAAATGGGAAACGCTTGAATAGAGAAGATGTTAAGGATCTTATTCAGTCGAGTCTTCGACTAGGAAGGAAACCGACGGTTTAGTTCGGAAGTGATATTGGTTTTCAAACAAGGGGACATCAGCATCGAAAACGATTGACCGATATTTTTGTTATGTTATCACCTCTCTACAAATTTTTCTCTAAAGTAATATCGGACCTCCTATCAGGAAAGAGGGATATTAATAGAAAAATGCGCTGAGTATAACGTCCCAATCTGCCTCATCGATCTCCAAAAGGCTTTCGACGCCAGTGAGAAAGGACCTATTTTGGGTACTCAGCAAAAAGCGAAAATAGATTTAATATACATGGAAATTATCAATCACATATAATATATATATATATATATATATATATATATATATATATATATATATATATATATATATATATATATATATATAGAAAGGGTAGTCTTTGCTGACTAGTAGGATAAACTAATTAATATTGGGGTGTGCAGCAAGTGAAAGAGTACTCTTTAAAGTTAATCCAAGCTTTCGAAAATCTTTATTACCATTTTTAACTTCAGGGAGACTAGAATAATTATAAAAAGGAAAATTAGTACGACAATTTTTTAATAATCTTAAGTAACTTACATCTTTATTTGAGGTTGTTCACTAAGATGTTAGAATGTTGTATGACATTATACATTCAAAAAATAGGATAAAATGACAAACTTAATATATAAAATTGAATTTAGTATAAAAAAAACAAGAGGAATAATTTTGTTAGTTTCTTCCTGAGTCAAATGTAATTTAAAATGAATGTTAAAGACTTGAAAGCGTCTGAATATAACCCCTAACCCCTATAGATATATATATATATATATATATATATATATATATATATATATATATATATATATATATATATATATATATATTTAAACGTCGACATAACGTGCAGAAGAAACTTTACAGCAACTGTATCTTACCGCTCTGCAACGACACAAAGAGCCATAGATAGGAATATGCTTGCAGTGTTGTTGAGGGAGAAAATTAGAAACTCTGAAATAAGGATTAGAAAAAATATATTATAAAGAAAATAGCTTAAATGAAATGATAATGGGTGGACCAAACTGCCAGGTGTAGCAGCGGTTGATGGACCCCAAGACTTCTTGAGTAGTAACTCAGGCAGACGAGAAGAAACATCAGCTGATCACAAAAAAGATGGATGGACAAGATAAGGACAGTAGCAGGTAAATAGTTGATGTAAACAGCTCAATACTGAACGATGGAAAGAATTAGAGTTGATGGAGGTAGGTTGATACAGAGAGAAATATTAAGAAGCCTTTGCTAAAATATTAAAATTTTTTATTGAACGCTGCATTAGTCAATCCTTCAAAAAATCAGTATTTGCTAATATTTGCTTTTTAGCGAATATTAGACATGTTTAACGGTAAAAATTATATAGGTAGTAATTCTAACTATGGGTTTTGAAGATTAAAATTTTTAATAATTAGTATTCTAAAATAATTTCGAAATTGTTTCATATACATACGAGTACAGGAATAAAATGTATAATGCATATGTCATGACCTTGTGTAAGTAAGAAGTTTAATGTTGTATATTTGCTATTTTAAATACATTTTGATTCAGGTTCTTTCAGTTACCCTGATTAACTTTTGTTGTAGATAGCGGCATATTTTCTAAAATACTGACATAATACCGTAGTAATTGTGTAACAGTATTAAAATATCTAGGGAAATAATCGAATCAAAAACAATAACACTTTACTGATTTTCATAGTGTACAAGAAACAAAAAAGATGAGTTCGTTATCCACTGTATTCCGTTTACTGCATGTGAGAGTCTCGAAATTGGAGGGAATATGCTAGGGGGTTGTAAATAGCGAAAAGGAATTGAAGTTACTTTCTGGGGAGTTTCTCTCGGATAAATGATTAAACCCGAACAACGTGAAAATTTTCTCGATGGTTGCCGGAAAAATAGTGTAAAGGTGAGATGGCAAATTGCCTCGTCGCAAAGCCATTAAGAAATCAATTCAAATCAACAAAATGTTCTTTTAAGAATATAAAAAAGTGTATCCTTTTTTTAAGTACTTACCACTCAAATATAAAGTGTTAATTAATAAATTACGTATTCTTGGTGTTATATCGTAAAAATCAACGAAGTTCGTTATCTTGTTATTGGTTTTTTGTGCCACCCACTGGTTGATATTTTGAGCTGTATTCCATTTCTGAAATTGTAAATAAATTTTGAAACTAAACGAGACCGTTTCTAATATAAATAAATAGAGTGCATGTAAAGGTACTAAAATTGTTCTTAAAGTAATCGATGAATTCTACAAGATTATCAAACCATTTTCCTAATGAGGAATATTTTCATGAATTTTTAAATGTTTTAAGCTTAAAAGGAACTTCCATAAGTTTTCCAAGGTTTCTTTTAACATGTGCCATACTGAACGTGCTAAAGGAAATGAAGTTAAACAAAGTATCCTACAGCTAAAGTCCATAATTTCTGTCAGTGACCCATCGCTTACATTTATAGTGCCCCTAGTTGTGCCCCATCAGTGGAACCATTTCCAGTGGCGTGTGCATTTCAGAAAATAATAAATGATGACATGTCGTGAAAATATCAAAATATTTTTTATTATTATTAAATTTATTTCCTTATAGTTATATCAACCCTTACTGTTTGGTATTAAAATATATAATGTTTCAATTCTGCACCATTATTAAAATTTAGTTATTTTCATTTTTACAATTCATAATTGGTACCTATGCATTTAATCCTGAATACGCGGAGGTGTGAACAAGAGTCACCGTGAGACGGTGAACGAGTGACCGTGTGGAACAAGTGATGCTTTACATAGCATTTTTTTGATGTGTATCTTGTGGCCTCAACGGCTTAGAATCACTTTTTACGTATACTATTATGAACTAGAACCATCGAGGAGATCCTGGAATCTATTACCATTGTGAATAACTGTCGATTTTCGTATGATAAGTTTTCTTATTCATCTACAAAATAAGGTGGTCCTTTGCAGTTATCGAAATACCAACCACTTACAATTTTTTTTTCTGGAGGGGAAACCTTGTCTCGGCACCTTCACAAAGTGTGAAAGGTTGTGTCGGATTCTTACCGACTGAATCCCCCCCTGGCCATTAGTCGTGGCTGATGGCAGTTCAAGGTTTCAGTGAAGCCTTCGGTTTCCAGGCAAACCGTTAGTCTTCACTTACTGTAGCTGCTCCAGGTACCGGTTGCACCTATTGCTTCGCACTTTTCTTACATTTTGCTTACAATGTAGGGCTGTCATTTTAAGATACTTTATACCTTTTAGGTGCCCTTGAATATTTTATGCATATTAATCGAAAGTTTGTTTCTTAGCTGTTTCTCTGAGTGGCGTCCAGTGCATTTCCTTTCCGATTTGTTCATTTTGGATCAACCAGGGTGCATCTAGTGTCATCCTCAGGAGTGTGACATAGGTAATGTAGGTCAGTTAACTCACATTAATTCATCGCCAGAATTGCTGTCAAGAGACATATTTGAATCTGAGGAACTATCAGGGTGAGGGGTGATCGTTAATGATTTAGCCACTGCCTCAAGTTGTATGTCCAAATTCCACATTCTTTGTTCTTCTTTTTTAACATGATATACACGTTTTTTCCAATCACTGGCCGTCACGTTAGTAATTGCCTCGCCCAATAATATTGTTGTTTTTCCGTGCTACTTCAGAATATACATATTGTCAAATAGGCAAGCAGCGCTAAAAGTTCCCAGGTCAAACACCCATATGTCGAAGTTGATTGTGGATGGTAGGCAAGTCCTAAAGCAAGGCGTCGGCAATTAAATTTACGTGGAGTCCGGATGATTAAAATATTTCAATATTTGTATACCAAAATAGGACTGTAGGTTGTATCACATCATGCATATTGTACAGGGTGTCCAATTCTCGATAATTTAACTGGTTATCTCCATTATTAGTAAAAATAGGAGGATAAGGCCACTAACAGAATTTTCATAAACCTCTTGCTTGTAGAGATACAGAGCGATTTTGACCTTTATTTATTTTGAGGCACCCCTCGTATCTCGGCCATCTTGCAGCTTGAAGAGGGAATATTCATTGGACCGCAGATATAAGAACGAAATTTTTGAAACTGCACATTCGCGAAAAAAAAATAGGGTATGGACTGCCTTCAAAAATGTATGTAGCAACTTAATAGGTAACAAAAAATCGGAGAACTACTGAAGAATTTATCCAATCTTACAAAACGTTAGATTGCAACATGTCACTTAAGTTGCATTTTTTTCACTCCCATTTGGAGTTTTTCGCTGACAATATAAGCGGCAAATACAGGCGAAAAATAATTTAATTGATTGCATCATACTTTTTTCAATAGAAAATGAAGTATATTTAGTAAAAAAGTGGTTTTATTTTTTTTTTAATCTTTTAAAATTCACTAGATTGCTTATGGTTTGAGTTCCTCATATTTTAAATGCTTTTATCCTTGCCTAAGAACGGATGATAGGTAAAAACCTAGTTCAGATTTGAACTCAGCACATTACAGTAGATAAAAAAAAACCTAACCTAAAACGCAGAACAGTGTTATTATATTATTTAAAGACAAAAATATAATATTTTTTGAAAATGTATCTGATCTCTGTATTTTCGTTCTTCTATATATAAGTTATTGTCGACTGAATCTCGAATTACATGTTACTTACATTCCCAAAATTGACAACTTCTATCTCGGTCCTATAAACATTCTGGACAGTACTTCGATACCCAGGTTGTACCGTGTAACCAGTTTTAAAATACATTTTAGTGGCATCCAAGACTTTAAAATCGTTATCGGCTCTATTTAGGTCTTGTAAAATTTCTTTAAAAGCCGCTTCTCTTTGGGCATTTCCATATGGTAAACTAAGTGCGTTTCTCAATTCTCGAACGACGGCATCATTTTCATTTTGAGCAGCAGACATAAGTACACTCATTAGAGTCTGAACCGTCAGAGAAGAAAAAATAACATTCTGGTTGGGATACGTCCCGATAAGCGCCTGAAACAAAAATATTGTTATTTTATCTCTTTAAATCGCTTACTGGGTTCGCAGAATAAAACACAACACTTTTCACTAAATTACTTTCAATACTATATTAACTACTTAACACAGCTAGATCACAACTATCTAACAACTACTTCTTAATACCTTCAGTATTCAATACAAGCCCATATGCTATCCTTGTTTATATACCTATAGAATCTACTATACAAATCTACAAGTTACTAGCATAAAAATCGATAACAACCTAGAAATACTGATATAATATTCTTCTACGAGGGCGTATCAATAAGTTTCTCCTAATTCTTCGTTATAATATTAACAAAATATAATATTTGTTGAATATGAGGGTATACGTTTATATTTCGGGAATAACAAAATTGTTTCATTGTTTTTCAAAATATTCTCTATGGTGATCAATACACTTTTGGATGCGTTTAAATCAAGTTGCATTTTTTCCACTATGAAGATGGTATCCTCAAAACACGGTTTTGGAACTCGTCAACCACCTTCTGATATAGAAAATTGTTGACCACGCAGTTTGTTCTTCATGAACAAGAACAGAAATAAATAATTGGGTGCCAAATCAGAGCTATACGGGGGCTGACCCATTAATTCCAGGTTTTACTGTTTGAGTCGATGTGTGAGTCCTCGCATTGTCATGGTGGTGAACGATGCTTCGTATCTGGTTCATTTTCCTCAATTTGTATAATAATTGTGTATCATGGTCTGTCTTTCCGAAGAAACAGGAAACCATTTAGTCTAGGAACCACTGGGGTGTTCGTAGCCATGTAGGTTCCCGGATGCATCCAAGGTTTTTTTATGATTTTTGTGGCGCTGAACACGAATCACGAGGATGCTTCCTTGAAAAACTTATAGACAATTTGTTATTACCAATTTTATTGCTTTTTTTTTTGTTTAAAACCCGATAACTCTTTATCTAACCGAGATACAAAATTTTTCTTAAATAGTTTTTTGTTCCTTATAAAAAGATGAATAAATTCTTATTAGAGTTCGTTTTGATAAAATTACACAGGCCAACAAGGACCAAGCAACAAAAACTTTAGTATACTTTCCCGAAGGATTTTGGTGCGCTGAATCTGAATCGGGCTTCAGAATAACTCCATAACGTCAGGTTTTTGATATATCCTAACCTAAAAGTGTAAAAAACACTGTTCTTCGCCATATTTTAGGTTACGTAAAATCAGAAAGTATTTTTTTTCACAAAATTAGTAGCAGTATCTGAAAGTATAATCCTTTATCTTTAAAATCAATTCTGAAATGTCTAGGTATCTTTTTTTCAGCGAGATATGCTAACTTAAAGTTTGCATCTCACAGATCTATCTGAATCCAAGCCAAAAATCTAGCAAAAACTACCCCTTTGAGTGTACTTTTCTAAATTCTGTCATTTTAATGAAAATTTTATTTTACGGGTTACTGATTACAAATCTACCATCAGATATTGAAAATTCTAAACGGTGGATACAATATGGCGGAGAAATCTTCAAAAAGTTTAAAACTAAATGGAAAATCAACAACCCCTAGAATGCTTATGCAGTTATTTTCATCAAAATAACAGACTTTAGAAAAGTACACTCAAAAAAGTAGTTTTTGCTATGTTTTTGGCTTGCATTCGAGTAGATTCGGTGAAAAAAAAAGATACTTAAAAATTTCAAAATTAATTTTAAAGAGGAACGATCATACTTTCAGGTGCTTTTACTAGTTTTGTAAAATAAAATTACCTTGTGTTTTTACATAACCTCAAGTATATCGAAAATGAGTATTTTTTGCACTTTTAGGTTAGGATATCTGAAAAATCTGACTTGACGGAGCAAATCTGAATCCAGATTTGGATTCAGAGCATCAAAATTCTTCGAAAAAGTATACTTAAGTTTCTGTTATAAAAAATCGGTCAAATTTTGTTGGTCTGTGCTACTTTAACAAAAGTTATTGCAAATTTAGTGCATAATAGCCAAATTTGAGAAAAATCGGGTGTTACTCAGCCTCTAATGAGTATTTTTGGGAGTATAATGACTTGTTTTAAAGGTAAGAGCATACACTTTGGTAACTCATCGTTAAAAATGGGCATTGATTAATTTTAACAATTGGATAATAGCTTGTTTATAAGATATTTCAGACTAATTATAACGCGATATCTCCCATAAAAGTTAAGCGAAAGAAAGGATTTATTACATAGGTTCAGACACTTTTTGGTTTGTTGAGTTGTTCCAATTAGAACCGAAGTGGTGGCCAGTTTAAGTAACTGCGTGCTGCCCGTTGCATGACAGCGCGAATCGTGCGCGAGAAACGCGTTTACCTTCAAATTCAAATGCTTCCATTTCTTCTCCGGGTAATTGAACTGATAAAATATTATGAAAAATTTTGCGAGGAGGCCGATTTAAAAATCGTTCTTTACGTCAAACACGCTTGTGATCATGAGTTCAATAATGTTTATAATATAATCAAATACAGATGTCAGTGTACTTATTTTATACTTTTTCAAACATTTTGTGGATATTCGACTAGAAATAAATTCTAAGAATACAGTTCATTAGTTGAAGTGGATTTGTTTACGTATAATGAACCTTTTTATTTTAGACTCTTTGGGTACGTACACGTAGGCCACCGAAATTAGCATCTGGAAAAAATTTATTTTTAGTTGACTTCTGGCTATGTAGAAACCTTCAGAATGATAATAGTAATTATGTGGTGTCTTACGCCTCATTTTTTTTTTTGGGGAAAATTTTTTATTTAACAATTCAGATGTGAAAAAACAGTTTTTTCGAGTTCTAGGAAAAGCTATTGTTTTTCAGTAAAACAGTTTCAAACAAAAGTTGTGGGCATTGAAAATATTTACAAAACGAGCCCATCCAAATCGAATAATTTTCTTCTTAGTTATTGCAAAAAATCTGCTAAAATGGCTGTTTTTTCAATTGTTAATAAACAATAGAAAAATATATCACATTAACTTTATACTACACCGAAAGGAGCCTCTTGTTGCATACATCAAGTATGCAAAATTTCAAGTAAAAATATTCAATAGTTTTTTAAACAGTAAATTTGTTATGGTTTTTTTTTCTCTCCCTGTAATAAACCAAGAAAGAAATTCACAGAAAGCTACTATCTAAAATATACCTGCAGAACATAACGTGGACCTGGAAACCATCAACAGTCAAAACAAACATTTGAGTATACCCATTTGCAAGTTGTAGAAGGTTTTGTCATACTGTTATCAGTGGAAAACTCTATACAGAACCTGATTTTGAGTAACTGAAAAAATCCTTTTTGATGTTTTTCTCGAATAGAAAACATTTTAAACTTCACACTTGACTGGTTTCTGGTGGGATTATTTTTCTTAAAACGTTTATAAGAGATTATTATTTTTGGGGCAATTATTATTTATTAATAGTTTCCAGTTTTCAGCTTTATTTATTTTGATACATTATTATAAAAATCTAATAATAATAAAAAAAATAAATAAAAACATTACTTACTTTGTAAAGACTACCAGTAAAGGTCCTGGTTCCTTGGATCACGTCATTTCTTGGATCTGCTAGTAATCCCACTACTAATGTTATTAAAATGGCCACTTTAAGCGTCATTTTGATTTCTACAATAAACCATTAATTAAACACATTTTTTGAAAACAATGAACTAAATTCTCCTACGTGCAGACAGTTGCTGCAATTAAAATTTAAGCCTTTTTCAAAATCTTCGAATACTTAATTTGTTTTATTTTTGACGCTTAAAATATTATTTTGTGACATTTTGTTCATGAATTTGCTTTGCGTAAAAAGAAAATAATTGGACGTCAAACAAAAAATATATATTTATGTGGAAAAAATAGTGTATATTGAAGTAATAACGAACTTACTTTTGCCTATATATTTAATATTCAGTTAAGCTGAAATTCACAGTAATTTTATTGTGAAACCTCTAAATGTTTTTCCAGATGAAAATCGATTCTTTTGTATTCAAAAATATCTAAATGTCTCTATATAAATCATACGACATTTTAGCGTTATTACTATCAAAGACCATTTCACCTTACAGATGCGACAAAAGCTGTTACGCCAACAATAAATTTGATAATTTGTTGATGAACCTTCCAGTATGTTATATATTTATTGTTAATAAATTGTTTACATTTCTTTTTACTTTTATTTTGCACACAGTGTTTCTTCCTAATCCTCCATTTTATAAATTTAGATTGGAACCCACCCTGACCTTTACTATCAATAATTTGTAGGTGACTCAAACTAAGAAATAATGTCTTTTACGCAATTCTAGATTTTATTGTATTAGGGACAAAGTGAGGAACTAATAATAAAAAATTCTTCATTAAAATTATAAATTAAAGTAAACGTAACAAGAACTGACGCGCTTGTAAAGTTGTTCGTGAACAAGGAGATTTTTTTTGTTCTGCATGACTACATTAAGCAAAATTGTGCAAGAATCAAGGGAATGGTGATAGCTTTAACAGGTTTGATACTCACAGATTTCTAATAACTGTATCTGAAACTATATAGTTAACCCTATATGTAAATTGAAGGTAACATATGTCTTTTTTATATACTACAGGGTTAGTATAAAAGAAATTCTTCTGTTGATCACTTTTAACACAATTTAAGTTTATTATACGAGTTATATTATAACTTTTGCATGATTTGTTAATGAACTAACCTTGTAGTATGTTATCAATTTTTTATTCATTTTATACTTAATGTTAATAAATTGTTTATTTTATTTTTTAAAAAACAATATTCTTCGAACAATTCTAGATTTTATTGTATTAGGGATAAAGTTTGCAACTAATAACAAAAAATTCGTTATTAAAATTATAAATTAAAGTGAACGTAACAAGAAGCTCTTGTGAAGATTTTCGTGTACAAGGAGATTGATTTTTTAGCTTCGTGACTACATTAAGCAAAATTGTGTAAGAATCAATCGAATGGTGACAACTGTTTTAGATTACCAGGACCGTAATGGAATGAATTTGCTGCTAAGGTTGTATAGGAGGACCAGAAAGTAATGCAGTTTTAACGTATGTTGATATTCGTTTCTGATTTATCTGCTCATTCTGTAATTCAAAGTCGTGGAAGATATTTTAAAGTTAGATTGACTTGTTTACTCGTAAATAACTATTTTTTTTTGCAATTTATAGTGAAATGGTCAGCTAAATACCAGAAGTGGTACATATTCAGCATTGTATACTTTCTGAGTTGCACAAAGGTAGTAACGCAAGAGTTGCTACCAAAATCATTTACGATGTTTACTCAAGTGCATTAATTGTTCGTAAATGCCAAAAGTGGTTTTCTAAATTCAAATCCTGTAATTTTGATCTTTCCGACTCGTATTGATCAGGAAAACCAATAACTTTAGGCAATGTAAGGGGCAGAAGGCGAAGCATATTTGTGTCAGGCAATCGAGGAACTGTGAAACACTCTTAACTAAGCTTGGTCGGTCATTCAAGAACATTTGCAGCAGTTTAAAAAGTAAGCAGAGCTGGTATTTGAGTCCTGTATAATCTGTCGGAAGAAAACAAAGCTAACCGATCCACCACATGCAACTTATTGCTTCAGCGACAAAATACAAAAGCGTTTTTTGATCACTGGAGATGAAAAGTGGACCCTCTATGATAATCCGAAACGCAAAAACAGTGGTTTTCTCCGAATGAATCACCACGAAGTACAGCTAAGCCAGATTTACACCCCAAAGAGAGTTTATGTGTCTGGTGGAGTATTTGTGGAAGTTTGAAGTGCTGAAACCTGGACAAATTGTGAATGTAGACCTTAACTGTGAACAATTGGATCTTAAATTTAAAGTGCCCAGCGATTATCAACAGACGTTATTTTGCCACACCATAATGCAATACCGTACTGCGCAAGACGAACCCTGGAAAAAATTAATGAATTGTTGTGGGAGGTAATGCCTCACTCACCATACTGGCATGATATTGAGTTCATCGGATTTTCATTTATTCCGATCGCTACAACATTTTCTAAATGGCAAAAAATTTGAAAATTTAGATGAAATCGAAAATGTCATCTCCAGGTATTTTACTCAAAAACCAATTGATTTTTATCGATCCGGCATTGAATATTTGTACACTAAATGGAAAAAGGTTGTTGATAACGAGAGTGATTAAATCATTAATAAAACCAGAAATTTATTAAAAATTTATCTGTTTCAATTTAAAGTAAAAAAAACGACATTACTTTTAGGTCCCTCTAATACTTCCATTTATTCTCAACTTTAATTAAAGCAATTTTACCCTGTACATGAAAATATATGAATATTTACTATTTTTGTATAAATAGATTTAAGTTTTTATATAATTTCATTAATACAGATAATTCCTTTGTGTGTAATTTTAAATACAAAAAATTATTTAATTTTCACTAATTTTACCTAACTTTCAGGTTATTTGTGTCCGCATACCCTGGTCTGACGAAAATTCAATTATAAAATGACCAAAAAGTTAATAAAAGTTAGTATGTAAGATGATAGTCTGGAAAATAGGGAGCTATGGAAGCTAATTTTGGGCCAAAATTCATTTCTGAGTTTTATAACAATTCATTATCAATTCTATAAATTAATGAAAGTCATTGGTAGTAGACTTCATTTCTTGTAAGAAGTTCTCGTCGTTAATTGATTCTCGGCAGTCGTGATAAACTCGTATGACAAGACGCAACTTTCTCTATAACTACCGCTTAAATTCAGTAGAGAAACCAGCATGAACACCAAAGCATGATTTATCACAGAATTTTGTACGGGCTCATTCAACGGAGCCTGTATTAACATCGTTTTTCATCAATGCAGTCAGTACAGTTGCCATCAGAACTCTTTCCACCCAAAACCTGCGGGAAATGAGTATTGTCTGAGCTAGGACTGACAACCTATTTTTTGAAAGACAAAGTTGCAAAACGAGGTTGAGTTTACCACCTCTAGAAAGAATAAAAATATTTCTCTCGTGTCACATTCAAGCTTTCAGAATAAAAATGACAGTTATTAGGTTTATATAAATAAAATTTGAATCCTCTTCTATTTTTTTGTCGAGTGTGAATGTAGACTTTTTCCTAACAAATTATTAAAGTAAACGATAGCACTACTCTGGCAAAGAGATAAGATATTAATAATAATAACAAAACAGTTTTACTTATAATTAATTGCTAAACATTGTAGCGTTTCCAAGATTGCGAATAAACAAATAGAAAAATATATTTAAATATTCTAGAAAACTTAGGCAATCAATATTTAAACAATTTATCTTTGACGGAACACAGGCAAATTTTTTACCAACACGATGGCGCCCCACCATATAGAACCGTTCCAAGTGTATTGCCAACAATAGACCTTTTTTGTGGCCTCCTCGTTCTCCTGATTTGACTGTCTTAGATTATTTTTTATGAGGAACGATAAAAAATATCGTTTATTGTAATCCAGTGGCAGCGATGGGGGACTTTATAGCAAAGGTAAAGGACGCGTTCGAAAATTTATCTACAGATTCAATTAGAGCGGCCACCTTTGACGAACTAACTCGGTGATGCGAAAAATGTTTGGAAGTTCATTGTGGAAATTTTGAATATTTATTAAAATAAGTTGTTTCTTTGTTTAGGTAAACCGCTTAGTATTTTTATAATACAAAAATATTAAATTGCCAATTTTTGGACCTTATACAAAGTCACTTTATTTTTAATGCTAAATAACATTATAAAAATATGCGTTTACTTTTAAAAAAATTGACTTTTAAATCTTTTTTTAAGTTACTACTTAATGGTAGGTTTTGATTACTCTGTATTTATTTATTACCCCAATATTAACACAGTCCACTAAAGTAGATAATTTTTCGTTAAATCTAAAAATGAAATAATATATAGGGTATATCATTTAAAATAAGCAAGAGGGCATCAACTTCTGGTATAACCAGATGGGCCATCATCTTGAAAATACTTTAGTCGAATTGCTCCCCTATTTTCCGAGAAATCGATAGCGGCAGTTTGTCGTGGGACATACTGTATATAAAATTCCCCTCTTCGGTCGGCTTGGTGATAAAAAAATGCCATTTTGTATTTTTAAGGTTCCAAACTTGATTGACGTATTTTGCATTTTCAGTCAGTCAGTTTAAAGTAATTACCAACTTAGACCAGTTTTAAAGTTAGATCATGGTAGCAACTTAGGGATTAGTGAATTAGCAGGTTATGCCACAAATGGTTAAGCAAGGAAACTTTATAAGAAATGTACTTACATGTTGAGCTCTTGGGACAGTCTGAGATTTAGATATTTACTCTATAAAAATTTTGCTTTTATAATATTCCTTATCGTTGACCTGTAGGGTCAAATAATTTAATTTCCTAAAACAAAAAGAAAATAAACCAATAAATAGTTCTAAGTAGTTTAAAAATATAGTCGATTTATACTTAAATTTTTTCATAAAAATTGAAAAGTAATTAAAGCTCAATAATAAATAATATTCCACGTATTTTATTGACGATAACTTATTTTATTTTAATTCAACAGACAGCAAGTTATATTACAATGCTAAGATACGAACTTTAGGTTCTAATAGTTTTAAATTTGATTTTTTACATAGATGTATAAAAGTAAAACAATTATATTTAGAAGTTTTCATACAAAATTAATTTGTCTTCCGAAAACTATCATTAATAAAATGTCAAAAGTAACGAAAAATGTTTATTTTTCATTAAAAAATCCTATAGTGTCAAAACGCTTATTTTAAATTTCTAAAAATATACTATAAAAACTAGTTAAACTCCTTAGCTACTTCTGTTAAAATATCCTTTTTATCTCATTTAATATTTAGCCGAAAGTATTTTAAATTTATGTATTTGTCCTTCATAAAATTCGTGTTTTCATGACGAGGAACCTTACATATTTTGGGCCTACATGTTATGCGACGGAGTAATAACTCGACTCGGATATACAAACCAGTCAATAAAGAAATTTATGTCATTTTCACCTGTCGGTAGTAGATCATTAACATTTTTTTTAGTTAAACTAAATGATTAAATATACATATATTAAGATTTGATATTTCTGATTTATTCAGAAACTAATGCTAATGGGGATAGATGTAGCATTTATTAATAAAATGACACTTCCTCGTGGCGCAATAGTAAGAGAGCCAGCTTTCGAGCCGAACCTGCTCGAAGGTAGTTGATTCGAGGCAAGCTACTGGCATTATATGTCTGAATCATCTCTTTTGTTGGGTGGCACGGTACCGACTTCTTACTTCCATGGTACCGATCGAAGATACTCTTAGTCGTTGAGATAATAAGATAACGATTTTGTTCGTAGAGTTATGATTGTCTGCGAAGAGTAACAAGAAATATCCCTTACTCAACACATACTATATGATGCAACTATATAGACGGCAAAGGGAAACCATTATGTAGAACACAATTTCATGGTATGGTGGATTAAGATTTTGTGCTGGCCATACATTTTTCATAAGAGATGCATAGATCTAAGCACAAAAACCTTTATCTGTCGTCAAAGCCCGAATCGAGTATGATACCTGAGAAAGAAGAATGAAATAATTTTCGATATTCCTTTAATTATAGCTGTATATGAACTAATATCCCTGCATTTTAGATGAGAGTATATTCAGCTTATCGATTTTTAGCTTAATATATAGTCTTTTTTTTCCACGGATGTATTAATAGATACGTGAAACTCACTTTTAGCCTCATCGGATCTTTCTATAACACTTAGGCCCAGTTTCACAATCAATCAAATTTAAATTGAAAATAGGTTACAAAACCATTGGTTCAATTTTATTTGTCAATATTGATACTTGAATTTTAAGGAAATATGTCTAATGCCTAGATACCAAAATTCATAAAGAAATTTTGCCTTTCATAACAAACATCTATTTTTTCGACGGTAAATAAAAAAACTAAATTCTGTTCATTTTATAATAAAGTAAAAAGTTAAAAAAATATTCTTGTATCTCTCGTAAAGATATATCATATTAATATACAATTCATCTGAATCTGCAATCACTAATATAATCATTTAATTTACACTTTTAAAATAAAAACGCAAATGGCTTTTCTTTTTGCATCGGAACAACCGATAAACGAAAAGTGCAAAGAATGTAATGAGGTTATGTTCTTGTTGTTAAGCAAATAACTACTAGATCATTCTCACTAGTAAAGTTAACCCGTAGTTAACTGCCGATAATTATGAAATAATTCTCTGTGAATAACCAACGCTATTGTCCTAATTTTTTGGTAACCGCATATTGTGAAACTAGGCCTTATAAAGAGAAAACAGAGCTTATCTGCCCAACTCTGGTATTATAACCTAGAATTGATATTAGCCCTTGAAAAAATTTAAAATTGTCATGACAAAATTTTGTAGATTTTTAAGCAACTTAAAAAAAGGAGATTCCCAGTTTGACCAATATATTTTTCTGTACATGTACAACGATTTGTTCGGAAGGGATGGTCCCAATTTGATGGATTATTTCAGATTTCGTCCAAAATTGGTATTAGAGGTTTTTACGTGCGTAGATTATAAATTTAAAATCATTTTCTTGAAATTCAATAAAGGTAGTTTAATAAGGCTAAAAATTTTACGTACCAAGAATTCTTGAAATTAACGTTTAAGGGTTTACTTCTTAAAAATCAGTATGGTGGGTTACGGTTGTGCTCTGTCCTATTTTTCTCAAAATTGATATTTGCAATTTTAAGCAAAACTCAACAAAGCAAATACACAACATAGATTATAACGCACGCTTATATATGAATGTTTGAATATTGGGCTAGTAAGTTTTAAGTAGCTTATTTGTTTATTGATTTATTAAGTATTATTCTGGTGCTTATTTTAAAGACATATTTAAAGAAAGCCTTTTTTTTTCCCAAATTTAAATTTAAATTTTCATAAAATATCTAAGTAAGAACAGCAATTATTAAGATAGGGAAAACTTCTAATCATTATCCTGAAACAAAATATCAAGAAAATAATAGTAAATAACAGGATGTTATGAAATAGTCTTTGGGTTAACAAAACATTGATATATTTTTAATTTGCTTTATTTCAGAGAAACAAAATATTGCTTAATATAAATTTTTATTTAATTCCTTTTAGTATTGTATGAGTCACTGAATGGATGATGTAATTTTATAGTTTTTCTTCTTTCCTCCCTTTACGAACTGATGTTCTAAATAAAAATAATTCCCAGTTCCAGATAAAATTTAAGAATGACCACGTTTTTTGTTAATATCAGCAAATCGCTTAATCTTTACATCAAGGCCGTTCACAAGTTTAGCTATAAAGATAAAAATTAGCAATAAATAATTTTAACTATTATTGTCTTTATCAGTTACATATAATGGTTCACAAAAATATGTTTTAGTTTTTATCTATTGCAATAAAATGAAAAATTTTTAAAACTATAACAATATGAACCAAGTAAACAATTAATTTAAATATAATTTTACTAAATCTGCAAAAAACCTAAGAAAAAGAAATACTTATTGCAAACTTCATAATCACAAAACTTCTTGCTTAGATAATATTTTCAAACGCTTAGGCTTAGGGGCTTCTAATTTTTGAAAATAATTAATGTCAATTTTGTTCCATTTCTCTTTGTGATGTATGGGAAATCAAGCTTCTTCCTAAACTAGATTTATTATCTCTTATCGCAAGTATAATACAATACTGAATACACGGCAGAAAGAGTGACCGCAATAGATGAAAACAAGCCTATTTCGTGGACCTCGTACTTGAAACTAAAATGTGTGCGACTCGTAAATAAATTTATCATAAGATAATGCCTTAGGAAAAGTTTCAAGATGAGCATTTGTTTCAATTTGGAGAAACTAATTATCGAAGTGAGGAAATTGAGTTGCATAGTGGGTTTCAGTTGAATAAAAGTTTTGACATTAAAAATCTAATATCTCAGGAATGAAAAAAGATAAACTACAAGAAATATGAAAAAGATATTTGTATCAGATCCAATACAAATACATCCCATAAATTTTATTTTTGAGGTATCCCCACAAGAATAAATCCAAAATCGCTAAATCGGGAGACCTGGCCATTTTATAGGTCCATTTGTCCCAAACCAGCGGTTCGGAAAAGTAGTGTCCATATAGGCCTTTCTCTTCTTCTTCTTTAGGTGCCATGTCCATATTCAGACGTTGGTGGTCATCATGTTTACAATTTTCTGAAATCTTTCTCTATGGGCTGCAGCGCGAAATAGTTCCTCCACCGTGCAATCACACCACTGCCTAATGTTACGTAGCCATGAAAGCTTCTTTCGGCCTATCCATCTTTTTCCTTCCACTTTTCCTTGTATTATAAGGCGAAGTAGATGGTATTTAGGTCCTCTAATTATGTGGCCGAAGTATTCTGTTTTCCGCCTCTTTATAATGTTCAAGAGCAGTCGATCTGTATCCAGCATTCTGAGAACATCCTCATTGGAAGTGTGCGAAACCCATGATATCTTTAGGATTCGACGATAGCACCACAATTCGAAAGCTTCCAGTTTGTTTAGCATTGTGGTCTTTAGTGTCCATGTCTCGCAACCGTATAACAGAATAGACCATAAATAGCATCTCAGGACCCTCTTACGAATATGCATTGACAGGTTCCTGTTGCATAGAACTGGTTTCCATGTCATAAAGGCCTCACACGATATTTCGATCCTAGCTATTATCTCTTCATCTGAGTCCCCATTCACATTCAACCAACTGCCAAGGTATCTGAAATGGTTTACATGCTCTATCCTCTCTTCATCGAGCCAAAGTTGACATTTATCTACATTATTCTTTCCAACAGGCATCCACTTTGTTTTTGAGATGAGGCCTTAACTCTTCGGCAGCCCGCCTCATTGACTAGATTTACTAATGTTTGGAGATCCTCGATGCTTTCTGCAAGAATGGCCGTATCATCAGCAAATCTAATATTGTTGATTACTTCCCCATCCAGTCTTACTCCCTCTCTTCTGTCATCCAAAGCCTCCCTAAAATTTTCTTCAGAGAATACATTAAAAAGACAGGGTGACAAAACGCAACCCTGTCTTACTCCACGTTTGATGGGTAGGCTTTGAGTACGACTGTTTTCAATTTGGATAGAGGTTACTTGATTGTAATACAGATGTTTTAGCAGTCTTATATCGTAGTGATCTAGACCTGCTGCTTGTAGACATTCGAAAAGGCTCTTACAAAATCAAAATTCCAGTAAGAAATAAAGACATCTATCTGCCGTATTGAAATGGTTGTTATATATGCATTCTCCTGTCAGGGAGAGAAAAGGAAAGAATATGTACAAACAGTTTAGCAACATTTGCAGAAAATAGCTGATATATGAAATATAAATTCCAAGGTATGTCGGTAGGATATTGCAAACCTGCCACTTATCGACCTCGATGTCGAGATTGAAAAATATCGCCAGTCGAACACTACATTACCGGAGTAGTGAGAACCTTTTAAAAAATCAAAATTTTAGCAAGAAATAAAGAAATCTATCTGCCGTGTTTAAACAGTTGTTATATATGAGAAAAAACGCGTATGGAGAGAGGATCAGAGTGGTATTTGCAGGAATAAACTGTTTGTATATATTTTTTCCTTTTCTTTGCCTGAAAGAAGAATATATATATAACAACTATTTAAATACGGCACATAGATTTCTTTATTTCTTACTGAAATTTTGATTTTTTATAAATTTCTCACTACTTTGGTGACTCATAAATGTCGTTTGACTAGCGATATTTTTCATTCTCGACATCGAGGTCTGTAGGTACCTTGGAAAGGAGAATACATATATAACTACTAGGCCTTTACAATTTGCGCATTGTGAGCAGGAGCTCCATCTTGTTACAGCTACAGGTTGTTAAGTCGTTCTTTCTCTTATTTTCCGGAATGTATTGCAGAATGTACAAATATTTATTTGCGGTAAGGCTGCCTTCGTATATATCATATACGAGTTTTGTTCCAAGTATAAAACATGAAACACTGAAGCCAAACCTGTCTTGTCTGAGATCAAAACCTAGTATTATGTTGATTGAATACACCGGCGCTGGTAAAATAAGCCTCATCAGACCATATACCGGCTGTTTCAAAATTCTTTTCACTGTTTATATTTTGTAAATACGAATTACAAAACTCTTTTCGGCACTGTGCATCACCAGGATGTAAATTTTGCTGACTGATATTTATAAAGCTTAAACTTGTGTTTTTTAATATTAGTTACACCATCGACTTACTAACTCCTACAGATCATTCTGCTATTCTGCAAGAATTACTTGGATTTGCTTCAGTAGAAACTAATGCAATGATTTCATCATTTCAAGGTTTCTTTGTTGTAGGTTTTAGACCGTGGTTTAGAAAATAAACCGTGTTCAACTACATTTTGTTTTATCCTTAAAAACATTTTTTCATCTGGCTGTCTACAAATTACAGGCATTTATAAATTTCAAGTTGAGAAGAATACAAAAATTCTCAAACCTGTTGAAATCAACTTCTAGCGCTTCATCTACATTTTCGTTGGCAAAACAAAGAGACCTCTTGATGTAAGGATCAAAGAACATCAAAAATGCACATCTCGAGGAGAAACAGAAAAATCTGGTGCCGCCAACCATGCCTGGACTCATGGACACCACATAAAATGGTCTGAAGCTAAAATACAACACCGAAAACAACATTGGAGAAAACGGAAATTCAAATCAGCCGCGGTTATAAATCAGAACCCGATTTATTTTAGGAAACCATCTTTAGATTCCCAACAACGAATTCTTTTTCTGCTGTGGAAGGTTGTGTTTTTGTTGTCATGTGTCTTTTGTCTGTTTAAAAATTCCTGCATCTCCTTCATTAACTTCATAAAGAATTCTTCATTGGTATTGCGGTCATCCTGGGAAACACCGACTCTTCTTATGACTCTTGCTTGGTTCCTTGAGGGCTGTTTGGCTGTCTCAAACTGAAGGGCATAAGCAAGAGCCTCGGATATTCTCTTCAGTCTGGCCATTCTTAGTGTCTGACTTGTTTCTGTTGTTGTGTTGTTATGTTGGGTAGGTCAAATTTATTAACCTCATGATATCCGCCTCATATTCTTGAAGACTTTCGTTGTATTTCTGTCTTCCTCCTTGCAGTTGGGCTTTATAAACTTCTTGGAGGTGGGCTTCCCCATAGCGCATCTCCAGAAAAGTAACAATGAACTCGTAATCATTCTGTTTTTCTTCAGGAATGTTACGTAGGACCTCCATAGCTTCACCTCGTAGTGCTAGAACAAGAGCACGTGCCTTCTCCGGTGAACTCCAGTTATTGCCGCTAACCTAATTTTATATTATAATACGTCTTTAGTGTGTTAGGTTCTTCACTGAATAAAATAATGTTCAATTGTTTCATAATTACATGGCTATGGCGACTTTTTTAAATATGTAATATTTTGAGGTAAATATTTCCAAAACCGTTGGAGCAAACATAGGCAACATATGTATTTTTGATAAGGGAATTTTAAGCTCTATTTTATCATACAGTAATATACAGGGTGTTCCATTTGAAGAAAGTGAATTTATTTACAAAAAGACAATTTTTCATAATTATTTGTTTTTCCTAGTAACATATTCTTCTGATATAGATAGAAATTCAACAATTTAGTTTTAAAGTTTTTTCTAACTCCTATAATAAAATACTGGTGATTTTGTCGCAATATAAAGAACAACCTTATACATCTACTCTAGATTTTTTTGAGTAAAGTATAGTTTATTGACTTTTTTGATATAAAATGTTAAAAACTTATTTTAAAGCTTTTAATTACTCCGTTGATATTTTATAACCACTTGTTTATAACTTAATATCACATCGGCAGATATATCATAACGGTATAACCACTAAGAGAATTTCGCTCTCTGTAAGATGCAACGTCACTAATGAGATGATAAGGTGACTGAAACCTTTCAAGAGGTAGGGGTAAAGGAAAATCTAAAAATAGTAATTATGTGTTATCATTCTTTGGGAAATAATACAACTTGTAGTCTATATGTGAAGAATATTAAGTTCTGTCTATTATTTTGAACTTTTTACACAATTTCGATGTGCTACAGATGACATTTTTAGTCTGATAGGATAGTAGGTAAAATATTAATTGACTTTCTGAAGGTCTCGCTTTAAGTTTAATGTGGCTATCGGAATACCTCTACTACAAGTTACTTAAAATGAATTTAGAGAAAGGGAAATCCACAGAAAATAAATACCCTTTATGGTCGTATAGAAAAAATGCGATTTGTTAGTAAATGGCTGATAGTTGTGAATAAAGAGTCTTCAAAAATACTTATGTGTTCTGTTGTACAATAAAAAAGGGTCCTGAAATTATCAACAAAATTTCCAAATGATTATTTGCATAACATACTTTAAAAAAAATCTGAAAATTTATCGTAAAAATACGTAAATATAATTAATATAAATATTTTTGACACACTACTTTTATCAGCTTAAAAAAGAATCTTCAAAAAAAAATAGAAATTCTGAATTTTAATCTAAAATTTTTCATTTAGTCTTATGTAATACCCTATTTACATATTTTATTACTTGGTAACTATATATATATATATATATATATATATATATATATATATATATATATATATATATATATATATATAAAGATAATATACTAAATTTCAGAAAATGAAATTTATTAATATAAACCAAGTTAGAAATATATTGTTTTAATTAATTAAATTAATGATAAAGTTATCTTTATCAGTGCAGTGCAGTGAATCAATGTATTGATTATTATTGATGAAAATTCGGTTGATTGGCTCATATCTTTGACTGGTTGCAGTTAACTGATTAAATCTTTAAGGCGATATATTTTATCAATATTTATTTCATTTATATCTTGCATTTTTATTATTTTGTTTGAAGTAAAATTAGCAAGTTGTAATTCAAGTAATATCAATGGTTTTCCAATTTGAGTTTCCACTTTATTAGGAAATTTCTTGGATCTTATTTGTATATGGCAATTATTCGGTATCTTCACCAGGATTGATTGGTTCTTCAGTGTCGAAGTATTGATCCATTTTACATTGGGCAAAGATTCTTTCTTTCTTCTGTGGCATTATGAGTATTTCTTCGGAGATGATTTGTTCAATTATTGATTTTTCGATTATTGAGCAGTCAGTCGAGGGCAAACCATCTTGCAGTAGAAAACTTCTTCCAATTGAGGATAGGCATTGTATTCAAGTTGACTTTCTTCCTCTGTGCGTGCTATGTAAGGGTATTTTGGGACGAACATTTTTGATTTTTGCATAATAGGATATAAATGGTAGAAAAGGTATGTTTGAGGTTTTGTCATAGGCGTGTGTACTGTAAAAAATATTTTTTTCTGAAAAAGTTACTTGTGTTTCCAAAATTTGATAATAAGATTATAGTCAATATTGTCAAAGGCTCTCGAGAGGTCAAAACACAATCCCTCAACCCCATTCCCTCTATCAAGGCCCTCATATACATACTCTAATGCATGAAACATTGCTAGTTTAGTTGAAAGAGGTGGTCTGAAACCAAATTGGTGACCATGGTATTTATTTATTGATCTATTTACACTGCTCTATAAGATCAGAGTCCCTATTATTAGGCAGAAGAAAGAACAGTATAGGCTTAACGACGACGTCTCTTTTTCAAAGTTTTCTTTTTCTTCTGACAAGATCAAAGTTTCAGATATATCATAGTCTCTTCGACTGTTATATTTTTGTATTTGCGAATACATTTTTTAGTTTTTTAGGTTTTTTGTTCTCTCAAGAAGCAAAGAGCCAAAAAGGATAGCGGGGGCGCTATACACTGTCTGTGCAGGATCCGATCTATATGAAGTAATATTAATTTCTCTTACATCTATGGGTTAATCATAGGTTTATTCTCAATGTTATGGTTTATGTTAAAAAAAAGTCATGTTAAAATGTACTTAAAGCATGTATAATATTGCTTTAAGTACATTTTAACATGACTTTTTTTAACATAAGCCTTAACATTGAGAATAAACCTATGATTATCCCATAGACGTAAAAGAAATTAATATTACTTAATATAGATTACGGATCCTACGTCCGTGGAGATCCTTGTTACCTGATCGACATTAGAAAGATAGGTACTACTCCTTGACAAAGCTATTTCTCCTTTTAAGCGTGAGCCAAATTTCTTCTATGGAATCCGTAGTTTATATTAAATACTATTAATTTCTCTTATGAGTATGGGTTAAACATCACAGGATTTACTGCAATTCGGGCTTTAAAAGTATTATATCGATCGAATTAAAATATGTGTTAAATTACGAAGAATTAATACCCCATTACTTGTAAAAATATATGATTTGTTTTTATTAAAATACGTACAGAAAAATACTGGGCTAAAAAAAATAATGCAATGCTTCCTGCAGCCTATGCCGAATATCAAGAATTTGGATACCTAATCGATAGACATCCAAAACTTAGAAGTATATTTGAAATAACCTATAAATACATTTTTACTTGCCCGAAGATTAAAATTTCTATATATTCCGGTGATGCATGCTGCAATTTGAAACTGAAAGAACATGTTACAAACTATCTAACTAATCCTCTCATAATATACATTGACGGATCTAACGGCAACTTGAAAACTACTGCAGCTTTCTATGTACCTAAACGTAAATTTCAACCATCTATTCATCTGAATAAGGACTACAGTATTTTTTGAATCTATAGCTGTATTGCTAACATGATAATAATAGGCTCAGACTCACACTCTATTCCCAAAAAGTTGAAAAATTTTCCTACAAATTTTCATTTGTTTTCAAATCATTTCTGTCTCTCTCTCTCTAGCATTACAACCCGGGGTGGGTCTTTGCTGACTTCACAATCTGCCTCCACTTGCTGCGATCCATCATCAGGTCCTCCGCGCGTTCGACGTTTAGGGTTTGTAAGTCTGCTGCAACGTTATCTCTCCACCTCATTCTTGGTCTTCCTAGCGGCCGTTTTCTTTCTGGGTTCTCTTCCCATACCAACTTGACGATACGTTGATCTTGTCTGATAACATGGCCGGCCCATCTTAATCTTTCTGCTTTTATTATTTTCACTATATCTGGCTGGTTGTATAGTTCCTCCAATTCCTTGTTTGTTCTCGTTCTATATTGCTGTGTGGTGTTGTCCCTGACCGGTCCGTATATCCCTCTAAGCATTCTTCTTTCTGCGATTTTCAGTCTATTCTCATTTTGTTTTGTCAACGTCCATGTATCACATGCATATGTCATTACCGGTCTTATAACTACTTGATATATTCTTATTTTCGTGCGGCGGGATATATTTTTCGATTTCATAATCTTTTGCAGCCCATACCAGCAGCGGTTGCCTCCTTGTATTCTGTTGTTAATCTCCTGTGTAATGTTGTTGTCAAAGGTGATCGTAGCTCCCAAATATTTAAACTGATGGACCCTTTCAAAATTGTAGTGGTCCATAGTCACGTTCTGTCCTATTCTGTCTCGCCGTTCCGTTCTTGTTGTAGCCATATATTTTGTTTTTTCTTCGTTGATTCGTAGGCCAACTTTCTTTGCGGCATTTTCCAGTTTGAAGAACTCTTCCTTGATACTGGTAGTTGTATTACCTACAATATCGATATCATCAGCGAACGCCAATATGATGCGCGGACCTTGATTTCTAAAGAGGAGCGTTTTTGTGTTGGTTTAAGACCACTGTTGATTGTAAAGAAGGTTGACAATCTTTCTTCAAGTCTTACTGCACTTGTTGATCATTCTACACATGTTTTGGTGAGGTTAATTAGCTTCTTCGATATGCCCAGTTCTGCCATGGCATTCCACAAATCCACTCTTATGATGCTATCGTATGCTTGTTTAAGATCTATAAATAGCTGGTGCAATGTTTTGTTGTATTCCCAACATTTCTCCATTAATTGCCTAATCGTGAATATCTGATCTACAGTTGAGCGGTTTTTTCTAAATCCACACTGGTAATCTCCTATTTGATACTCCACACACGCAGTCAATCGTTCTAAGATCATTAGAGAGAAGACTTTATATCCTGTGTTAATAAGGGATATACCCCTATAATTGGAGCAGCGCGTTTTATCGCCCTTCTTAAGTATTGATATTATCACACTTTCTTTCCAGGAGGTTGGTATTTTTTCTTCTTTCCATATTTAACAGATGAGTTGATAGAAAGCACGTTCTCCTCCCTTTTTCAAACATTCTCCCGGTATAGTGTCGTTTCAAATCATTTGATTTTTAAAATTATAGAAACCTTTACTCAAACAAACAAATATATTTTCTTTGAGTTAAATCACATACCAACATTGAAGGCCATATTATTGCAGACCAAATTGCAAAATCTAGCAGTTAATCAGACAGTTAAAGTGAGAGCGAGAAGCGTATGTCCTTGTGTATGTATTCCTTTCCTGTCTCAAGTCTCAATATGTCAATATTGGTATTGTTTTCTTTTGAGTTTTTTTCTAACCATAATTAACATATTCCGTGGCCAAAGCACTAATTTGTAAGGCTATATATAAACAAGAGAAAAAAATTTGCGATAAATAACTCCAACAAGACTCAATAATACACCCTTTTCAGACTAATACTGGTTTTCTTTTTATTTTAAAATAAATTTCCATAACAACAGACATACCATTCATCTTGACAAGACGTTTTATTTTTTTTTCTGAAATGAATACTGTGTTGCGTCGTGGTCTTATTAATTCCAAGGTAGTTCTAGCATATATAACACCAACCATCACCTAACAATATTAATAACATACATTTTGTAGGCTTTAAAAAGTTTATCAACATCTGCAGGGAAACAGGAAGGTAAAAAACCTCCGAGGCTAAAAACATTTAAGATATATCGATATAAACCTGATAGCCCTGCACATGGGAAGAAAACGTTTATGCAGGACTATACCATTGATTTAAACGAGTAAGTAAGGTATATATAGTTGTTCTATTTAAAGAATACCCGTGTGGCATCAATAATATTTGCCTGAACTATTTCAAAATTAGTTAATCAATGTTCAAAAAGGCGAGTCTATAGAACCTACTAACTGAACTAGATAGTATGCCAAATATTTAATATTTGCTGATTTGCAATTTTTTTTAACTTTAAATAATTTTTTATAATATACCGGGTGTCCCAGACTACCCGTCCACCCCTTTTAAAATGAATATTATGTCCTAATAAATCTTATCGACATAAAAATGTGTTTATTACATTATGATGTTGTGTAAAAACGTGATTATCCTCTATTGCTTTTTTAAAAGAAGTTATTATGTTCTTAAAAAATTTTTTTTGCAATAAAAATATGATTATGATTCCTCAAAATGACATTCTCTTGTGAGATAACGCAGAACCATTGGATATCACAGCTGTCTTGCCGAAAATTCGGTTAGCAAAGTAAAAAAGAGATTTTGTGTAAACAGAACGCAAACTTTAATTTAAAGATCATTTAGAAGTCAAGAAAGACGTTTTTGAAAATTATAAAAATTTATATAATTTTTACCTGATATGTTTACTTTTTTGGAAATTTCTGTCCATATTTAATTCTGGGCATTTCTATTTCAGTAATCACTTTTAGTGTGATCATACAATGTTGGATACTGTTCTAGTATAACTAATGTGATGATAGAAGTAGAATTTGCAGTTTTCACTGAACAACTGACAAGATTTTCATTCATAAAAGTGAAGTCAAAGTCATTAAATGCAAAATTTGACTGACCTGTGTCGGTTCATTTTGATACTTGCGGTTTTCAATAGACACAGACATCTCCGATCGTGTCCTGTCGCACTGGTATGCGCGACCTAATTTAAAACGCATTCGAGTCACTGAATACATTTGTTTTAATTCTTTGTTACGTTTGTGTCTTGTCTTCGATAGGTGGGTGTTCGCCCTATGAGGTTATTTTCATTACAAATTCACCATAAATAGTTGATCTAACAATAAGAGCAAACATAATATTACTAATAGCTCTTGATTAAAACGCTTTTCTAAACTTTTTTTTAGGTGCGGACCTATGGTTTTGGATGCCCTAGAGAAAATAAAAGCAGAACAAGATGGCACTCTCACTTTTAGAAGATCCTGTAGAGAAGGGATTTGTGGTTCATGTGGAATGAATATTGATGGTATTAATTCGTTAGCATGCTTGAAGTAAGTATTTTGTTATGAGATCTGCAGTTGGATTTTTTTTCGTTTTAACATCTAATTTGCATATTTATCTTATTGGGCACAGAAAGTGAACGGCAGCGTTGGCGTGGTGTTAATAACGGGTGTGTGTTTGGGGATTAGTAATGGTGGAATTATCGGTTTAGGGTATGATTTATGAAATAGGTTTGTAGTTTGACATTTAAAAAAACAATTTTTAAATATTTATGAGGGTGACATTAATCCTTAATGACTACGATCAATTTGTTTACTACTAAGACCACAATGAATGTAAAAACACTCGGATTTTAATTAATGAAATAACAGATATAATTTTGTTGTTACAGTAATCTTTGATATATGAGCAGGTAATTTAGACCTGTATTATTATTATTAATGCAGATTTATATTTTTTATTTCATTAAAAAGAAAATAAATTGGTAATGAAAAGAGGGTCGGCAAAATCATAGTGGATTTGATGGGCTATGGAAAAATGAAAAAAAATCGGTGTTTTATTTTAAAATCAGTGTTTGTATTTTCATTAGAAAGTATATACGTCGTTACTTTGCTACAATTTTTAACTTAATACCCAAAAAAAATATCGAGTTTCTTAAATCGAAATGAGATCAAACCAAAACTTTTTTCTTACGCATATAAAAAACTAAAAAAAACAAACTTTTTTTGGAACAGTTACAGACATAAAATTATGAGAATCAACATTTGAGCTTTGTTAAAAATTTATAAGTTACTACAGTTAACACATACTAAATTACGATGTTCTTTGCAACAATACTTCGAACAACTCGAGCATTTAGCTGTAAACTTTTTATATCTTTTTCTTTTGCAAAGTCCGCATCTATCTTGCTTAGCTTCGCTTGCCCTTTCTTTTAAAGCATCTTGCGTATATATAATATTATAGTATTATCAACTCTTTGAGTGTCGTGCTCAGATATTCGCTAATTACACTTTCAATTTTAGTTCGTATGTTGTATCGTAAGTTAAGCATATCGAGTCGTTCTTTCATGAAAGGTAACATCAGATCCGGTGATAACTTATACAAGAAATTGGGTTAAGAATCCTGTTGGTCCTGACCTTATTCCTTTTGAAACGTATACGTGCATTTATTCCAGCTCAATCTAGAATGTTATGAAAAAGAGCTATTGGTCATCTTTTTGTCCTTCTTGAACAACTGTAACTATGACACATCTGATCAACAGCATCCATTCGTGCTTTAATTGAATTATAATATTCTATTACTCCCACTAGGATCCGATATTGATGCAGGTTAGACAAAAGTATTTCCATCTTTCCTCTTTTTGAACAATACGTAGTTAGTTGTAATTTATCATACATATTGTGTAGAGACCCCGAACTTTCAACGGGTCGATTGTTTGTTTGCAGGATGTCTAGGGGTATTTCCACTTTATTTTTGCACATGGCACCAACCGTTGTAAGTATATTTTTCAGCATATTGTTTGCCAAAGAGTTCGACGTAAACCAGCTAAGTTATGTTTATATTTGTACCATGAATAGGTTTTATCAAATTTTCCACAAAATATTCAGCAAGAGGGGTATTTCCATTTGGAGTCGCTTTTTCTAGATACGGCCCCCCAAATACCATGTACCGATTATAAGAATCAGACAAGAGGACCAATTTCAAGCCATACCTATCAGGTTTGCTAGGAATACAGATTCTAAATTTGCATCGTCCTCTGTAACCCACAAGGTGTTCATCAATGGTACAATTGCCGGATGGATGATATATATCTGAACAGTATTTCATAAATAGATCCCAAATATCTCTTATATGTGTGAAGTCGTCACAGTTTGTTAAAAATTTGAAGCTCTTTTTTACATGTTTGCTGAGTAAATTTCAATGCTAGAGTTTCCCCACGAAAATGTAGATGACACTCTATTATCTTTCTTTACAGCAGCAAGAAACAAAAAGCCAAAATAGACTTTTAGTTCTGATATATTAACATCTTTGATATATGAAGTATTAGGAACACAGTTTGTTTTTTGTTTAGTGATTTTCTGATTTGTATGAACACGTATTGTTTCAATAATTTTTTCGCCAAACAACAATTAAAATGCTTCTAATTCTGTCGTCACTTCTTTGATAACTGTGGGTTATCAACTTCCATTCCCACAGAAGCTTCGAAAATAGAAAAAGGGGTTTCTATGTCATTATCGACACTTTGTGCATCGTCCTGTTGGATATCAACTGCCACGAAGTCATCTTCTTCTGCTGTATCCTTGTCTGATGTCAGTGCGGCTTGAATTTCATTGTCGCTCAGTCGATGCATACTCTAAAATAAAAATGACATATAAATAACTGATATAATACGCCAATAAATACTAAAAAACACAAAAAATTCATCACTCACCTGCGGTCGAGAGCTACTGTTGACTTGAATTTCAAAGTGCTGCATAAAAACGAAAAAATGTATAGGTAAAAAATAAAGGGATCTGCGTGCAATATCACCGTTATAGCCTTTACGTGTTAAATATTAGACATAAAAAATGAAAAATTTCAAACAATATATTACTTCTGTAATCTTAACTTTTCCACTGCAGAGCCAGAAAAATGGTCTGGTAAAAGACTCGCTGAGCTCGAACGCTTTAATTGTGCTTAACCAAATATTTTATTTTAATAGTTGCTATACATATGAAAGCTGACATTATTTTTAGAAGAATTAAACCTTCTGGAAAATCTAAAATATATCCCCTGCCGCATATGTACGTTCTAAAGGACTTAGTTGTGGATTTTAAACGTTTTCTAGAACAACATAAAAGGATAAAGCCATATTTGATCACGAAAGAAGAAAAATTCTGTGAAGGAGACGAATATTTCCTGCAAAGTATTAAGGACCGTGATAAATTGGTAATAATGTTATAAATCATTTATTTTCTTTTATGTTTTTTCAAAAATTAGTTTTATTCAATCTTTATGGAACTTGTAAGTAAAACCCATGTTACAGTAATTACTTTTTCATTATTTTTTTTTAGTATTGTAATGGACTTTATAGTATTAATTTGTGTTAGTAGTTTGTAGGGTTTTAGGTTTATTTTCTAAGAGCCGTTTTATAAGCACAAGAATTATTCCGAAAATTATAACAAAAATTTTCAGCAAATTTTTCTGAAAATTCTTTGGAGATAATTTTTAAAATAAAATACCACTCTGTGTGATACGTACAAGAAATATATTTTTGGTGATAATTTTGTCGTTGCTCATGCGCATTTTCATAACATGTGACGTTCCAGCAGTTAAAAAGGATATAATAACTTGCTCTGGGGATAACCTTAAAATGTCATAAATATGAAAGTTTCCAAACATATAAAGGGTGTTTTTATAGAGGTATAGAACTTTTAAATGGAATAAAACAAAGATTAATTTTTTAAATTGACATGAAATTTACTTTATTCGAAAGATTCTGGCATTATAATTTAAATATGATTTCTGGCATATGACCACGGCTGGCTCGGACGTAGTCTAATCTGGAAGTCCAATTTTCGATGACTTTTTCCAACATTTGTGGCCGTATATCGGCAATAACGCGGCGAATATTGTCCTTCAAGTGATCAATCGTTTCGGGCTTATCGGCGTAGACTAGCGACTTCACATATCCCCACAGAAAATAGTTTAGCGGCGTAAAGTCGCACGATCTTGGAGGCCAAATCACGGGTCCGACACGTGAAACTATGCGGTTACCAAACGTTTCCTTCAATAAATCAATTGTGGCACGAGCTGTGTGACATGTTGCGCCGTCTTGTTGAAACCACAGCTCCTGCACGTCATGGTTGTTCAATTGATGAACGAAAAAGTCAGTAATCATGGCTCTATAGCGGTCACTTGCACGAGTTGGATTTTGTAAGCACGCAAACCAAGATCTTTCCGCAAAATCTTTCATAAAATGAATGGACACATATCCAATTCCTGTGCACGATGGCGGATAGACTGATTCGGGTCTTCCTCTACGCTACGCTCTACAGTAGCAATGACTTCTTCTGTACGCACTGTACGACGTCTCTGTGGATGCGTATTATCATTTAGAGTAAACGTGGTGCGAAAACGTTCCATAGTTAATCGAATTAATTGCTCTGATGGACCATTATGTTGACCGTAAAATGGACGTAGTGCGCGATATGTATTTCGAACAGAACCATGATTTTCAAAATAAATTTGCAAAATTTGGAAGCATTGTTCAGGCGTCAGTCTATTCATGTTGAAATGCCAAACCAAACTAAACATAAATCACTTGACAGCTGACAAAATGGCCGCCAGTTAAAAAAGTGTTGCCAACTTAAAGTTATATACCTCTATAAAAAACACCCTTTATAATCAAGAAACTACAAAATATGTTGTCCAAGAAATAATGAGTAAATACTGAGGTTAGCTTGACTACCAAACGCGGGGTGTCAATTCACAAATTTGATTCTCCATCGATTTTCGCGCATTTTCCACTAGGCACATTTATTGATTTCCTCATGAGACGTCTACGAAAGAAGGTCTGGAACTTTTTAGAAAATTCTATTTTCTTATTTTCGACATGGAACGCCTATGACAGAACTAGAAATCACTAGTTTATTCCTTTATCTTATTTTTATTACATCATGTAGTATGAAAATTTTTCTAGATAGATCCGGAATCTTTTGATATCCGGAAAAAGGATTAAAAAGGGTCCAAATCGGCTTTCGTGGATAGTTTAGTTTGGAACGTCGTTGAAGTAAATTGAATTATTTGACGAGATGTCAGATTTGTGAAATAAAAGGTTATAAAATAATTCAGTGTGTATAAAGACCATCCGTTCGAAAAACTTTCTTATCAATATGGAATGGAATTTTAAGAAGATAAATACTTAACATAATTATTATATATTTAATATCTAACCGAGTATCAAATTTATTAGTTCTCTGTCACGTGATTCGTATTCATAAATTCGTTTAAAATCGACCAATCTGTTTTCCTGATAAAAAGGTATGGTATTTTTTAACAGGTTATACATCGAACTTATCGGTTATCTCTAACCGTTTTCAAGTTTCACTTGAAAATAAGTAGAGAACTACTGGCCAAAACGTGATATTCAACAAAAAAATAAAGACAATGGAATTCCAACAGATATCTACTACTTTGCATCTGCTTACATTATTTCAGGATGGTTTTATAGAATGTATTTTATGCGCGTGCTGCTCAACTTCCTGTCCTGAATACTGGTGGCACGGACATGCAAAAGAACCTAATGATTTTCTGGGACCAGCGGCTCTTTTAAATGCCTACAGATGGGTCGTAGATTCTAGAGATAAAGGTACACAGGAAAGATTGAATCGTCTGAGGAATTATTACTCAGTTTACAGATGTCATCAAATAAATAATTGTACAAATTGTTGTCCTAAGGTAAGTCCGGTTATTGAAATTTCAAGAGAGATTTAGTATATAAAAATTTTTCATCGTCTATTTGACAAATATCTGAAGAATTGTATCCACGACGAACAATTTAAATAACTCAAAATTTACTTTTATTGTTGAATTACGAGGCTAATCTTTTAACCTTAAATTTTTATAGGTCTATGTTTACTATGTTACGTTTTTATTTTTCCTGTCTAATTCCCTATCTAAAATAGTAATTTTTACGCTTACCTTCTCCATCATTTATGTGTTTTGTTTTTTTGTTTTGGGGAACATATTTACAAATGAAAGAAAACGTTGGCAGAATATCTTGTTTATTAGAATTGAGCTCACAATTATGGTATTATAATCCATAGTAACTATTCGATAGTCCTTGTTGTTGTTATGTTGAGTTCCTAAGGCTAATTATATTTTGCGGTTATTGTTACCTTCATCGAGAGATCTCGAGTGAGCAGATAATCAATTGGCTGCAGGATCGACATATTTCTGAGTGGAAGCTCTCTGGATACTGTTGAATCTTTTATGTCTTCTAGGCAGTTTAATTTTCCCATTGTATCAGTTATCGTGCTTCTATGAGAGATTCTATTAAGCTAAAAATGGAAAAAACTACCTTAGTGTCAAATATAAATAAACTTTAAGGTTAGAATCTACTCGACTTTTCTTGCGAAACAGCTTTACTTCAACAAAGCCTTTTTTAATTGTATAAATTTTTGAACATACCACAATTTTCCTAGTTACTTGCTAATAAAATTTCTGATAATAATTTTAAAATTTCATATTTTTATTTTTCATTGTTTTGAGGGCTTGTCAGTTGTTATTAACCTCGATATACAGATTCCTGTATCTTTTCCCGCCGTTTTCTTGGACGTTTTTCTGGGGACAAGAAAAACAAATCTTAGAGTGATAAGGACTTTCCTTGCAGAGTTGCACCGGGAAAGATCACTTGGCATTATTGCTAGATGTGAAAGATTCTAGTCCTTGACCAAATTTATAGTAACAGATTACTATTTGTACTGTTAAAAGCTGTGTGCTGATTTGGTTTGGTCAGTTCAGGATATAAACCCGATATCAAATTTTTCTATTTTTTCTTTTCCACTACAAAAAGGCCACCTAACATCACTAGTAAGTCTTTGTTTTAATTTTTGTTTTAATTCTTAAGTATTAATAATTGTGGATATGTTCAGAAAAGGAATAAGTAACCTACCTTACTTGTAACCTAAAAGGCTGAGTTCTTTCTAAGTCCATCTTTTGTTTTGGACCTTTGCCCCCCCCCCCCCTTTTTCTTTTTCCTTTCGTTGCCCTCTTGCTGACTTCTCTATGGTACCTGCCTTGGCTACTGTACATACGAGATCACTCGGGCCTTCTTGCGGATGTCTCTACGGCACCTGCCTTGCATGCTGCACATACCACCACACCGAGTGATCCAGAGCCTCAACATCAGGACATCAAGAAGCCGCCGTTAATCAGGTTTTATGTGTCTGTGTCGTTTCAGGGAATTATAGACTTTTAACCTGCTTAAATTTTGCCTTCGGTAATACCTACAAAGTTAAAAACATCATAGCTTTTTATTTTCTTTTGTATATATAGTTATTAAATGATCAGCGTACCTACCTCTTTAAAAACTATTGTGTTTCCTCATATGGTACAACTTATTGAATCGTGCAACCGTATGCAGTTGATATCTTTCACATATGTAAAAGGGCACATTTGTTAACTCAGGTAAACAGGCCTATTTACTCGGGTAAAGTGCACTTAATACTATCATTTTATATATATATATATATATATATATATATATATATATATATATTTATATATATATATATATATATATATATATATATATATATATATATATATATATATATATATATATATATATATATATATATATATATATATATATATATATATATATATATATATATATATATTTATATATATATATTTATATATATATATATATATATATATATATATATATATATATATATATATATATATATATATATATATATATATATAGTTGCCATTTATATTATATCGCTTTTGTATATTTAGTACTATAGCCAAAACACACTGATTAAAGTAAAATTACTCATTTTGTTAGCTTAATTATTTAGTTTTGAATTGTCAAAAACCAGCTGACTGTCCCAGGTTTATTCCTTCGAACAGAGAAGCGCTGGGCCACTCTCGGTGGTTACATTTACACCGTAACACGTAAAAATATAGATACTTGAAATTTTTTTGGGTGTTTTCTTGGAGTTCTTAGATTTCCTGTTTTGTTTTTAGATCGGTCTCTGCCTTAACCTTTAGGGCACTAAAACAGGTAGCGCATTTTACCTAGACTACTCTCCGTTCCCTTGGGAGCTAGCCGGATGAGCCCTAAAAGGTAGAGACTATTACAGAGCCACCTGATTAAATAAAAAAGAATAAAATAGACTCAAGTCAGACATCAAAAAGTCTTTATTTATCTAACAAGACTTAAACTTATTAATTGACAACAATATATTTTCTTTCATTCTTACAACTATCCCTCTTTTAAATTTTTTTTCCCTTACAAATTTGACACCTCTTCTTCTAACGATTATTTTTTTGTTTCTAACAACTACTTTTATTAAAAGTCTGTATTGCGAACTTATGCAAGTACATTTATTTTACTTAAATTATCTATAAAAAAAAAGATCAAAAGAAGGGTAATTTCTATGTTAAACAAACGCAACACGCGTGACAATTGTCAATCCGCCAATATGCATGACGATGCAGACCTACTCCAACTTTGCTCTCAGAGTGAAAGCTATTTATTTCTAATTACATTTCCCAAATAAGGATAACCTATACATTAGATATAAAAGAACGCACCAGTTGGCGTGTTTTCCAGTTTTTAGTTCTTTTTATTTCCCACTTCTAATACCATAAAGTAACAATAAACCCAAAAACTGCTTTAAACCTCGACTTTAGAATAAGTATATAAACTAAATATTGTCGCTTTCGTACGTTTTCCTTTGCGCGAATTTCTTGTTTTAGTCGTCGGTAATCGCGGGTATTGTCGATTTCCCTGTGTCCAATACTAAATTTTCAGTCTAATTCTCGACGAGCTTTCCTGTATGCTGCGCTGTGTTTACATTCGGTCTGAGAATCGATCGTAGAAAGCGTGCTTGCGACGAATTCCTACTGGTATCTGCTGTATCCAGATTTTAACTCATGTGCTACTCCCGTAGGGGCGGCGGAGGTCCCGTCAAAACCAAGGAATTTTGGGCTTGGATATATTCGCATTTGAAAGATTCATCGTGCTTATTCAAGAACGAATTTTACAAGAAATATCTACTCACGTTACACTTGTTTGGTTAAGTGAATGCATATTTGACCAGACCGTTTTATTCTTATGTAATTTGACGCGCTAAATTCAAATCTCTGATCCGCCAGCCTCTATCACAAATTCAAAGTCATTTCAAAGTCAAATGAGTTAAAATTTAATAAATAAATCTAAAAAAGCATATATATATATATATATATATATATATATATTATATATATATATATATATATATATATATATATATAGGTTTTTGAGATCGCGGAATCCGAATTTGTGGTTTGTTCAATACCCCAACGTCAACCAGAGGTCATTTGAGGGTCATATTGAGAAAAATCTACTAAATAACCCCATAAAAGAAGATATGTAGACTTTTGAGGGCACATGAATCTGAATCCGTGATTTATTTAATACTTCAAGGTTCGGCAGAGGTTATTTCACGGTTAAATTGAAAAAAAATCCATTAAATAAATCTGTAAAATAAGAGAACTTATGCGCACCTACTTAAATGTTTGTTACAAGCAGACAAGTGTACGGGGCAAATTTTTAAGGCGAACCGCAAGCCTTAAAACCACATACCCTACACACAGCTAGATCGATATCCGTTACATGACAGATAGGCTAGCAAAGCGAGTTTTTTTAAGTGTATAACACAAAACCTAAGCTCTCATACCTGTTGTGTCTGAGGTATGTGGTTTTCGTTTCATATACTTATAAATCCTTGTTTTTCGTCTCTGTCTGCTACTTAACCGGCATCGATCTCGCTGCGCGTGTAATATGTGGTTATGAGAGCCTATATTTTGGCCTACTTATAAAAACTTGATCCGCTCGACTGTCTACTGTGTGGTGGCCATCAATCTAGCTGCATGTGGAGTTTGTGGTTTTGGGAGCTTGAATTTCGCCTTAAAAATTCTATTTGCTCGCCTGTCTGCTGTGTAATGGATATAGACCTAGCTACGCATGGATTGTGTAAATTTGGGTTACTATTTCATAATAACTAACTTCGTCTGCATGTCTGCTGTGTAACGGACATCGGTCTTGTAGTACGTGGGGTACGTAGTTTTGGGCCATTTCGATTGGTGATATCAGTTTTTTTCGTACAACTTATGTAAAATTCAATATGGCGGCTTAAAATTATGGTTTTTGATCAGAATTTCAAAACCCAGGCAATAATAGCGTGGTCATTATCGACCTTGAAGTAAGATAAAAAATTTAATCGCGAACATTTAAGGTAGTAGAATTTTTAAACTCTCATTTCTATGGTGGCAGATTCAATAAGGCGGACTAAAATTTTTAAAAACCTCGAATTTGTGATTGAAACTTTATACCCAGGTGCTTTTTAGGTTTCTGAAAATAGATAAATTTTCCAAATTTACACATTTCAGATGGATAGCGAATACGCCATCTTAAAAATTAAAATTTAGAGAATTTGAATTGATTTCCGTATTCAGCGACCTTTAAAACTCTCGAGTAAAAAATTCGGGCTTTTCTAAAATTTTAGCCCTCTATATTGAATCCACCATCTTGTCTGGGAAATAACAATTTTATGATAGTTTTGACGATATTTTAGAGATGAGAAAGATATTAAACCATTTTTGAAGGAGAAGTATTTTCAATTGCCATATGTAGTTTAGCGATAAAAATTAAACTTGCCCTGTTACATAACCTCAAAAAATCAAAAACCGCGATTTTCGCTTTTAGGTTAGAATATTGCGAAAACTCGAAGAAAGGGGTCAATTCTGACTCAGATTTGTATTCAGCGTGTCGAAAACCTTTGAAAAAATATAGCTTGTTTTATTACTTAAACCGAAAATTTTTCTTTGCTCACTTTAACCACAAATTTTGTATTTTAGAGATTAAAACCAGGACTGGCAATAGCAAGACTCCGATTATTCCTTGCAGGTTTGAAGAAAAAAGGTGATGGAGAAATGAAAGGACTTATTAAAGCAGATCCAATGAAAGCTGCTAGACCAGTATGTTAACAATGAATGGATAATTTGTGTTAAAATAAATTTATTAAAATACAATTTTTAACAATTACGAGGTACTTTTTGTGCTGTCTAATGATTTAATTGAATTTGGTTCTATAGTATCTCTAAAGGTTGATTCTAAATCCAGGCTTTTATTGAATTCACACCAGTCGATTAACCTTCCAGGTTCGGGTGTAGGTTCTGATCCCCACCATAAATCATTCTAAAAGAATAAAAATAGCTAAATTTCAATTTTTAGACTTTGCAAAGGTTTAAAATGAACATTATTAGTAAACTAATAAGTACAAAATCTGGTAGCTGATTCCTGCAGATATCTGTTTTTAATGAAATTTAATTAATGACAATGTAATACATTACTGCCAGGTAGCCTTTCAAAAATTGGCCGTAACTACTTTTAATTAAATATAATGTTAATTTTTTTAACGAGTTCTAATTTTTTTCGAGTGAATTAAACGTCATTTGAAAGAAATGTTGTGCAAAATGTACAAAATTGTATTGAAAAACACGATGACCTTAAATAATTAACAATAATATACATGTTTTTCACGTGGCAACTTCAAGGTTGCTGCTGATTGAGAGCTGGCGGTCATTTTTTTATATTCTTCCATCATTTTCTTTCAAACAATGTTTAATTTACTTTAATAAAAATATAGTTGAAAACAATAGAAATTTTTAAGGTACTCGTGACTAAGTTTTTATGGGCTACCCGGCAGTAATATATTACATTTTCCCTAATCATTCAATTGAATTAAAAAAAAAAACAACAGATATTTGCAGGAATCAACTATCAGATCTTGGACTCAATTCTCTATCGAAATCAAATCAAGACAATATGTAATTAAAAAATCTAAAGTTTCAATATAAACCGATGTACGAAATGTTAAACTGACCAATCAAATGTAAAATACTGGAAAAAACTGTGCTAAAAAATAATGAAACATAATTAGTCGCAATCAAACCTCATACAAGTATATGAATAAACCTGTTAAATCCCTGCGCTTTTATACCAGGACGCCCATCTATTGGAATATGTGACGTCATCCTATGGCACACGACATGGGTGGTCAATCCACATCCATCGGCCATCAAAGAATGCGGACACGATTATAATTTTCCCACGGTAGAAAAATTTTTCCCACACTTTAGTGTCCCAATATCTACTAACGTTTCCAACGTTTTTTATTAGTTCATACCTTAATATTTATAGGAGGCACGTCAGATGGAGGACAGAACGTTCTATCCAAGAATTGTAATATTTCTTCGTAAGATAATCTACAATCTTCATCTTTATTTATTCTAAAAAGTATAAATATGTTTAGATTAGTAAAACAAAATAAAAAATAATGGTATTAGACGAATCTTTGCATCCTGAGAGGTGCAACGTGTTAAAAGTAATCCCAAAGAATGACAAAAAATAGAATACAGAAAAACTAAGAGTAATATGTGTAAAATTGGAAATTTTTAAATCCATATGAGTCAAAATTTCTGAAACCGGCTACTAAAAATCGACTAGTCGATTTTCATGATTTTTTTGCAGATTCCTGAAGCCTTGCGCGTCAAAGTTAATGTCTTAAAACATTTTCTGAAAATTTAAATTTTTCAAAAAGTTATAAACAAATGAATTTCTAAGCAACTTTTTTTTTTTTTTAAATTGCGATATCTTGGTTAATATTTAATACAAGTTGATGAAATTTTTATGGTATATTCATAAATAGTAACAGAATCGAATAAGAGATAATTTAAACTGAAAACTTGCAATTTGTTAATAAACAAATAATTTTGCTTTAAACAAATAACAGTTTTACCAACTTCTCCTTGTGCTACAAAAATTTTCTTTTCACATTTCATTCGTTAAACTCTAGTCTCGATAACTGTGAAGTGAAATTTTGGTGATCTCAATTTGGAAAAAAGTGATGAATTTTTAAATATTATCATGAAGATGCTTAAATGCGGCCGTGCCGGGCTGCGTCACGCGAGCGATACCTACGGTACAACGCATACTTTTCTCCCCTGGTTTTAATGTTAATATTTATAACTCTAAAATAAAAAAAAATACCTTATTCATACACGTTTACACTTGTCATTTATTATTTTACAGCTTTATCTACTTTCATTATAACCGTTTTTAAATATATATGTTGCGAATGAGTTTCTATTACCTATAATTCTGAACTGTTGTGTTGTTACATTTTATGCGTGATACGACTTGTTGCGTTATGACGCGTAAAAACCAATGCGAATCACATATAACACACGTCAATGTGCATTCGCTACTTCGCTAGAAGTGACCTGTTAATTATTATCATGACACCACCGCCAAAGTGTTGCAATCCTTTTCAAAAAAAAGGTCACAATAGTGGGAAAAATAAATTTTGTTTCTTGTCTGAAAAATGCGATGAAAAGTTTAGTGATCTCTTTGGTTTATTCGTTTCTATTTCATGTAAGAGACAGTTATATCAAAAAAAAAAAGATTCTGTGCAGTTCCAAAAAATAAATAGATCAACAACAAATCAAATAGAGCAGCTTGCAAAAAAAGCTAATTTGCAGACTGAAGAAGATGAAATAGAATTAGATTTCTTAGAAAAAGATGAAGATTATGTTTGTAGTAAATCTATTGATAATAAGAATAAAAGACTAAAACTTGCAACTGCGTTACAAGAAGTATTAATCGCTGCTCCTACCGAAAAACTAAGCTTGAATCTATCAGATACAGACCACGAGCTTGTACCAAAATCTTTTAATAATAATAGATCAAATATTTTTAATGATGTGGATTGTAATATTTGGATCAGCGATTTCAAACTTGCATTATCGCGAGCATCAACACGACTGCAAAAAATAATTTTATTGACAACGATACCTATACGGTGGTCTATTAGAAAAACGGCAAAAACATTTAATTTAAGCAGACATATAGTTGCTGCAGCTAAAACGTTAAAAGAGGATAAAGGCTACTCTACTTAACCTGATAAAAAGAAAAGGACGAACTATGAGCTCAGATCTAATCAACAAAGTCAAAGAGTTTTACCTTTCTGACGATGTTAGTCGAATAATGCCAGGAGTGAAAGATTTTAAATCGGTTAAAATCAATGGCAAACGTTAGCACGAAATAGTAAGTAGTAGCTAATATTTCCATCATTTTTAATTTTTATTCAGATAATAATTGTTTAGCTTATTATTAGTAAGTTCAATTTTTTGAATAATGATGAAAATAATTTATGATGAATTAATACAATCGTCAATACTTAAAATTAATTCTATAGAATGTAATATTTTTTTAACATGTTCAAAAAGCACTATATTGAAAGTAGATAAAGCTGTAAAATAATAAATGAGAAATGTAAACATGTGTGAATAAGGTATTTTTTATTTTTATAAAATTATAAACATTAACATTAAAACCAGTGGAGAAAAGTATACGTTGTACTGTAGGTATCGCTCGCATGACGCAACGCGGCGCGCCCACCTTGGCCGCATTCAAGCGTCTTCATGATAATATTTAAAAATTCATCACTTTTTTCCAAATTGAGATCGCCAAAATTTCACTTCACAGTTAGCGAGGCTAGAGTTTAAGGAATGCAAATGTGAAAAGAAAATTTTTGTAGCACAAGGAGAAGTTGGTAAAACAGTTATTTGTTTACTGCAAAATAATTTGTTTATTAACAAATTACAAGTTTTCAGTTTAAATTATCTCTTATTCGATTTTGTTACTATTTATGAATATACCATAAAAATTTCATCAACTTGTATTAAATATTAACCAAGATATCGCAATTAAAAAAAAGTTGCTTAGAAATTCATTTGTTTATAACTTTTTGAAAAATTTAAATTTTCAGAAAATGTCTTAAGACATTAACTTTGACGTGCAAGGCTTCAGGAATCTGAAAAAAAAAATCATGAAAATCGACTAGTCGATTTTTAGTGGCCGGTTTAAGAAATTTTGACTCTATATGTTAACAAACAAGAAATAATACTATAAAACAGCACATTCAGAATAATATAAAAAACAGCATAATAATAAATTAGGCTAATAAAAAAAGCTAATCTGTTAACAATAATAAAAAGAAACGCGTATATTAATCAAAGTAATAAAATATATAAACATTCTAAACCGTCTTTCACACTGCCGCCTTCTCAGTCTGAAGGAAAAGTGGTTAATTTTTTTTGCTACCATAGACTCATGATATTTGAATCTGCTTAGCTCAAAAGAGGGACAAAAAAAAGACTGGAGTGGGTTGTTTGAAGTTAATTCATTTTATCGCACATTTAGCCTAGCAAGCAGTTTTATTTTCAATAACATTTAAATTTTACAAATTTAATTCACCCCACCGTTTTACTTGACGATGATAAGAGAATTGTTAATAATCTTAAATGGTGTGGTAACTGATTTACATAAACTTAGAAAAGTAGCGGAGTCAAAACGAAATCCTTCGAAACACCTGAAGTGATACTTTTTGTGTGCTCTTTGGAGTCAGTGTTATGAAACACAGCATTCTGAATATTTAAATTTGAATCAGCATAATAAAAACTGACAAAATAGAGAGAAATAATCGTACATCAATTAACTGAAGAAGAAAAAGAGGAATTGCTACGTTTAAAGTTATGATAGAAAAGTAGCAATAGCTTTTACAATGATACCCTAATACAAAATGTTTTGATATATAATCAGTAAGCTTGCAGCCACCTAATTTAAATCTTGCAGGATTTGGTTCGTCAGTAGTGGGTAACTAGGTGGTTGATTCTTTCTGAAGTGAGGAATTTATCAGCAGCTGTAATGGTATAATGATTTATTCTGCGTATCTCGAGAACCTGGTATAGTTTATATTTCTGACGAACTGTTATGAGCTTGTTATAATTCGTATCTCCAGGCTATGCTTAAGAATGGGCAGCCTGGTCGAATTATGGTCTTGTAGACGATCACTTGTTTCATAGCAAAAACTTACTTGCACAGTTAGTCAGCGGGCAAAGCTTGAAGAGTATGAAGTTTGTTTTTTGAGCGACCACCGTCAATTGATCTTTACCGGTAAGTTTCCCATCGTACCGTATTATAAGGTACCTAACCAACCCGGAACTCGGATTGGGATATTAATTGTTGCGTTCAGGAATAGCTACCAGTTTGTCTTCGTTAATCGGATATCCAGCATTTTGTCCTGACGAATCTTGATTTACAGAGTCTGAATCAGATCTGAAGATTGTCTAAATGGGTTTGTATCAGGGGCGGATCCAGCCTCTCTCTTTGGGGGGGGGCGGTGATATCACAAAAGTACAGTATGGCAAGAAAAACAAGTTGTCACCGGGGGGGGGGGGTTGCAAGCAGCATACTCATTCCTGATATAAAAGGCAGAATGTGTTCTATTTCCCGGAACATGTCTTGATTACTGTATTGTCAACGAATAGTGAGAGGCTACTCAGTTTATTCTACGTCATGTCTACATCACTAAGTCAAAGCTGTCGCGAACTTGTTTAATCTGGATGTATCGTTTTAGATCAATGTGAATTGGTGATATGGTTGCAAAGTTAAGTTACTAAACAAAGTGTTGTTTCTATATATATGATATTTCTAGATAAAGTTTTAAAACTACTGAATAAAGTAGAAAGGGATGAATATACATCGCTTTGAAATCTTTTAATTTAAATACAGTAAATAAACGGTATCACGCGATGTGTTTAATTTTTCTGTATGTATGGTTTTTGTTATCCAGCGAACTCCTGTGTCATCGTGTGTGCCCCATTTATAATGGACAAAGTAAAATATTTAAAAGGATTTGATAAAAACGAAACAGTTGTGATTATTAGAGAGCGGATTTCAATAACATATGACCCAAAATACGGGGACAGATTTAAGAGTACGATGCGAATGCATGCAATGTGTACAACTATAAAAATAAAAGAAAATGTCAATTAGGATTAGGCTATTTGAATGATATTTGATCACACTCTCCAGATAAACAAATTTAATGGAATGCACTACTAAACTATAATAAACAATACAGATCTTTACTTGAAAGGCGCTAGATTGAGAGAAATAAATGTATGCAAATGAACAAACTAACATCAACTTGGGTACAAATTAGAAAACTACATACCTATAAGCTTATTGTCGGTTTTCTACTAACTCTTTGCAAATATTAGAACGCAACTTCTAACAAACAAGCTTGATAGATCAACTTAGAGAACAAGCGGGTTTCTGAGGACGATACAGTACCCATCTACAAGCAATGTGAATCTTAATCGAAAAGGGGTGCAAAATAACGATATGATTTGCTATGGTAGATTACGACAACGCATTCATTTAAATAGAAATATGGTCAGTTTTAAACGCCGTAAACAACAACAGGGTAGACCAATGATATATAAAACTCATACAAATGCTCCAAATATCTCAAAAACTTTGTACTTTGACTCTGGAAGATATGTTTCGAAGACTATGGTGGGAAGACCAAAGTGTGAAAAGAGATGAGGAAAAATTAAATCATTGATGATTTGCTGACGATGTCACCTTGATGCCAGAAAGTAAAGAAAAACTAAATCAGATGTTAACGGAACTAAATCTTTAAGGGTAGGTCGACGACAACTAATCTCATGATTATGACTCAGGATATAACTGAGGCTATTGATCATGGTTATCAGATGGATGTAGTTTATTTGGACTTCACAAAGGCATTTGATCGTTTGGACCACTCCATCTTACTTAAGAAATTGTCATCATTTGGATTTTCAGATTCACTAATAAAGTTATTTAAATCATATCTCCATAATTGTATTCAGTATGTTGAAATTCGCGGTTCTCGCTCAGTGAAATAAATTTCAAGTTCTGGTGTGCCGCAGGGATCAGTACTGGGACCTTTATTTTTTAATATTTTTATTAATGACATTTTTTATGTTGTTGACACAGATATTTTATTATATGCCGATGATATTAAGCTATATAAGAGAATAAATTGCTTACAGGATTGTATGGAGCTTCAATCGAACCTGGAACATGTTAGCAATTGGTGTTCCGAAAATTATCTGCAGCTCAACGTGGAGAAGTGTAATGTTATGCCTTTCACTTCGAAATGTTCTTCATTTCGATATGAATATTGGTTGAATACCGTGCTACTTTCGCGGGCAGATCTTTTTAAAGATCTCGGAGTCACCTACGATCCCAAGCTTTCGTTTTCTTTTCATATGAATAATATCGTTTCTGAGGCTTCAAGGGTTTTTGGGTTTATCTTGCGTTGTACCCGCGATTTTAATAACACTGACGTCATCAAATTACTGTATTTCTCATATGTGTAGTCTAAACTAGAATACGCATCAGTTGTGTGGTCCCCAGGCTACAATACCCACGTCAATACTTTGGAGAGGGTCCAAAGAAGGTTTTTGAAATACCTCAATCTTGAGAGTTTTGGGGATTATCTTAAGCACGGTTTTTCACATGAACTATTGCTTCAGAAATTTAACTTTTCATCTTTAAAGGTACGGCGGGAATTTTTCTTACTAACAATTCTTTATAAGGTACTTAACAATTTTATTGACTGTCCTAATATTTTAGCTAGGATAAACTTATGTATCCCTCGTATAAATTGCCGAAATTTTAACGTATTTTATCTCAGAACTCCTAGAACTAACGTGCTCAAATTTTCGCCTCTATATTCCATGTGCGACATTTATAACAAGAGTAATAGCTTTGATTTATTCAGCTCATCTCTAGGAACTGTCTGCCGGATTTTGGCACATTGACCTTGGCATTTCCTTCTTTTTTCTCTTTCTCATCCTTAATTGATTTGTATGTTCACCTTTGTATATGAAAGTAGATAGCATAGCATTGTATTATACATTTAATGTTAGAATTAATTATTTTAGTTAAATTTTTATTTGTATTTAAATTGATATATATTTTTGTCGTTGGATGCTAATTTAAAATTGTTCGTTTACGTATTATTTGTGTAATCACTGCCTTGTAGTTGGGTCTCAAGACCTGTAGGGCAATTATTGTAAATAAATAAATAAATAAATAAATAAATAAATAAATAAATAAATAAATAATCAAAAGAGAATATTGAGAAAAACAAAATATATGACAAACGACTTTGAAAAATTCAATGACGAAATTTTATTAGGAAGGTAGAAAGAGACCAAATTAAATCATATAGAAATTGAAATGAAAAAAAAAATTAAAAGATCTAGAGAGAAGAGTTTCCCTGGTCTGGTTAGCATTCGGGTGGCTACAAAACATTTTTAAACTAAATATGTTAAAAACACTGAAATCAAAAATTTCTGACGAATTTTTGCTGCCCTTAATAATATATAATACAGAAGCATTGGCACTAAATAAGGGCAAAGAGGCAATGAAGAAAAAAATATATGGCACAGGCTACAAGATCGTACACCTAACCATGAAATCAAACACTTGTACACTCAGTTGGAACTGGGTTGGTCATAGAAAACAAATTAGAGATAACAGATGGACACGATGAATTATCGAATGAAGACCGAGAGAACATAAGCGAACTAGAAGTAGACACAAACCAGAAGGACCGACGATATCAAACAAATATCGAGACAACTGGTTGTTGAGAATAAATGACAGGAATGAATGGACGATATTGATGATGACATAAAGAGTGGAAATAAATTATCAGCAACTGTTAACTAAATTTTTAATATTTAATTGCGAATATTTCTCTTTCGATAAAATCAGTTATTGAATTCCGACATATAGTAATTATGATGAGGCATACTTACACTTCAAGAATTTTTTCAAGAAGTTCATTATCAAATGGAATTCTTGATCCTTTAAGTACCGTATAACATTCCTTTTTGGTAAGCTTTCCTGATTTTGATTGATCTATTTGAAGGAAATATTCTCGAAGGCGGTCTATATCATCCCAGAGGAACCTCTTAAGCTCAGTTAAAGCAATAGCTCTAGAAGATGTCGATATTATTTAGGAGGTAATTTTTGATCAGTGGTTATTCTTATATTACGTGACTGGTATTTAAATAAACCATATATATATATATATATATATATATATATATATATATATATATATATATATAATCGAAGATTAACGGGCATCCCGTGTATGTGCTGAGTCCCTCTCAGGAATGTAAGGCAGCTGACGTTTCGGTGAAATCTCATTCACCATTTTCAAAGCTCACTGTATGGCGTCTACGAGCGAACTGACGCCCGCGACTCCGGTGTTGTCGGTACCGTGTGCGCGTCGGACGCGTTCGTTTTCCGAATGGTTCCGGACCATGGGGTGGCGGGACCTGCTGCGCGTCATCGGCCCTGTTGCCAGTGTTTGTGGTTGCGTTGCCGAGTTGTAATCTCTTTCGTTACTAAGTGGTACTGGTTGATGTTTTGTAAGCAGATTTTTCCAAGTATTAGGCACACGTTGGCTATCATCTCTGCTATTTAAGTTGTTGGGCCTCTTTGCAATTTCAATAGCCTCACTTATAACTCTTGTGGACAGGTTTTCACATCTCGATAGCATTTTTGTTCCCGAGAAATTTATCTTATGTCCTGTGTTTAACCAGTGTTGGGTCAGAGCAGAAGAAGTTGTTTTTTGCTTGCCAGCGTTTATATGTTCGTCTCTTCTGGCGCTTATTTTACGGTTGGTTTGGCCTACGTAAGATGAGCTGTACTCTCCGCATGGAATTTCCGAACATATAAACGCTGTCAAGCAAAAAACAACTTCTTCTGCTTTTGCCCAACACTGGTTAAACACAGGACATAAGATAAATTTCTCGGGAACAAAAATGCTATCGAGATGTGAAAACCTGTCCACAAGAGTTATAAGGGAGGCTATTGAAATTGCAAAGAGGCCCAACAACTTAAATAGCAGAGATGACAGCCAACGTGTGCCTAATACATGGAAAAATCTTCTTACAAATCATCAACCAGCACAACTTAGTAACGAAAGAGATTAAAACTCGGCAACGCAACCACAAACAATGGCAACAGGGCCGATGACGCGCAGCAGGTCTCGCCACCTGATGGTCCGGAACCATTCAGAAAACGAACGCGTCCGACGCGCACACGGTACCGACAACACCGGAGTCGCGGGCGTCAGTTCGCTCGTAGACGCCATACAGTGAGCTTTGAAAATGGTGAATTTAGATTTCACCGAAACGTCAGCTGCCTTACAGTCCTGAGAGGGAATCAGCACATACACGGGATGCCCGAAAACCTTCGATTACACATCACACCCGTGAGAATATCCGACATAACATATATATATATATATATATATATATATATATATATATATATATATATATATATATATATATATATATATATATTATTTCAGAAACTATACATCATAAAAGACTTTTGCACATCTCTTTTGAAAGTTCTTGTGATACACTTTCAAAGTCTTCTGAACAAATTGTCTCTTCTGCGCACGCTTGAAGTCATAAGCGCAACTTTGATCGCTTGCAGGGCAGCCGTAAATGAACGTAGCGTTAAAAACTCCACGCCATTTGAAAGGTAATTGCAAAAGCTTTAAAACGAGTCCTGGAGCGTTATTTTTAACCAATTTTTTATAAATTTTCTGCTATTTTTGTAAAAAATCACCATTTTTCGAAAATATATTCTATTCAAAAATCTACGAACTCTACAAAAAATGATGAAGGGAAAAAATGTACCCTTTCGAATGGAGAATGAAGTTATATTTTTTTTTCAAATTTTTTTTTATTTTTATTTTTTCATTAATGACGTACATAAACTAAGTAAGTAAACAGGTGTAAATAAATGTAATTGTTTATACTTATTTGAAAATTACACATGTTTTTATTTGATAACATACCTAAACAATATTTACCCATGCTATCAGAACGAATACCTACCGCATACTATTGAAAATTCTATATCAATTTACAAAATGAATGACAATCGAAAAATGTTTAGCAAAGCAGCATATTATTGAGTTTACGAAAAAGGAAACATAATTATTATTAAATAACAACATATGTAATTTTGAGATAAATATGAATGATTTCCATTTATGTATACGTGTATATATATATATATATATATATATATATATATATATATATATATATGTTTATGCGGCTTTCACGGATCCCTCCGTGTGAGTTGCAACAGCAGTGGATACATCCACATTATGCCGTTGTAGTGCTGAAATCACATTCAGCAAACGTACAATTATATGCAACTCCGTGTATAAGTGAAGTAAAATGCAAACTTCGTTCCATCATATCCTTTCCGTGTTAGAGGTTGCACAGTTTGAATAGCCCTTTGCACAGCCAGGTGCGTGTCGGTACCCTGATGAGTCTAGTAGAGACGAAATATGTGCCTCTGCCGTATCCATGTAGCGGGGAGGGTAAGTTTTGACTTTCTTCTCGATATGGTGGTACAGGTAGGCTATCATCTCGATGGTGGAATTGGATAGATTGTGTTCTGTAGCAATCTACTCAAACTGTGCAACCTCTAACACGGAAAGGATATGATGGAACGAAGTTTGCATTTACTGTTTGCATTTTACTTCACTTATACACGGAGTTGCATATAGTTGTACGTTTGCTGAATGTGATTTCAGCACTACGACGGCATAATGTGGATGTATCCACTGCTATTGCAACTCACACGGAGGAATCCGCGAAAGCCGCATAAACATATATACATACGCCATCTGACGGGAGGTCGGCGAAACCGCGTTCAGTATTTGCATGTTTCCTTCCGATCTGTCCTTTGCATAGCCAGGTGCATGTCGGTACCCTGATGAGTGCATGTGCCTCTGCCGTATCCCTGTAGCGGGGAGGGTAAGTTTTGACTTTCTTTTCGATATGGTGGTACAGATAGGCCATCATCTCGATGGTGGAATTGGATAGATTGTGTTCTGTAGCAATCTATTCGAACTGTGCAACCGACCTCTAACACGGAAAGGATATGATGGAACGAAGTTTGCATTTACTGTTTGCCTTTTACTTCATATATATGTACATCATTAATTAAAAAAAAATCATAAAAAATTAAAAAAAAAAAATCTTTTTTGTGCTAAAAATATTGTAACTTGATTTTCCATCCAAAATGGCACATTTTTTCCTTTATTATTTTTTCAAATGGCGTTCAGTTTTGAACGAGGCGTTTATTTACGGCTGCTATGCAAGTGGTCAAAGTTGCATTTAAAATTTTTCAAAATTTTACAATTTCAAGCATGCGCAGAGGAGACAATACTTATTCCAAAAAAAATTGTTCAGAGGAAAAAATATCACAAGGGCTTTCAAATGAGAGGTGCAAAAGCCTTTTATGACGTATAGTTTCTGAAAGCCGTGTTTTTGCGACCAATTGGGTGATTTCTTAAGAATGACAGGGAGATTTGACACAAAATCTATTGTTTTTACTGAAATCTTACAGCTAGATTCACTAAGAAAATTTAAGACTTAAACACGATCTAGTTGCCATGAAATTTAAATCTTATAATCGACCAATTTTATTTTGCTTACGATCTTCTCAAAATTTATATTACAGATGTCAATAAATAAATGAATATATAGGGATATTAAGGATAAGAACCTGGCTATGAAGCCTTGAAATATCTAAGAGAAATAGTTATATCCCGAAAATAAATAAGGTTCTCCATTTTTGCCGGTTCAGTAATAAAACAAAATGATTTTCTTATGCCTGTATTTTTAAGGTTTAAAACTTACTTGGTTTATTGTTGCTCTTGTCAGTTTAAGTCCTCTGTTGTCACTTTAGGATGGTTTTAAATTTAAACTATGTTAGTGAATCCGGCTGTTAATTTTTAAATAAACTATGTTGATGAGAATTGCTTCGTTTTACTTGATTGAATGAAAAAATTGTATAGTGACCAATATTAATAAATTGTAATCAATAATTTTTGTAAGAAATAATTGGGCAATGAAAAAGGAAACAGTAATATTTAATTTGCTGGATTTTTTGATTTCTAGTCTTAAAATTAGTTATCGGATCTGATTTCAATAAAGTACAAACCTTATTTTTTCACGGTCATATCTTGCTTTATAACAGCTAGCTGAAAAACCTCTAGCAATAGTTATCATTTCATGTTCGGTAAAATCTTCACCCATGATTCTGCATAATTTATTTCTGAAAAAAAGTTTTTTAGAATGTTAGCCCGAGTAGTGAGAAAAGAATTAAATAAATCACTATTGGTACCCGGTTTCAAGCAAGCTTTTAGATAATTTCAAAAATGAATATCTCTGTTTATAAAAATTTTATTGTTTTAGTAATTAAAATAGGTTTTTCTATCATTATATAGTTTTCTTAAAGATATAAGTAAATTCGATACTGGAGGTTCTCGGCAATTATTAAAGTAAAAAAGTAGCACTTATGGGAGAAACTAAAAATGTCGCTAACGGAACTGGAATTTTTTTCTTTTTTGGAAACTGGATGAAAGTTGCGACCTTTTAAAATGTTCCACCACTTTTTATTTAAAAAGATATTTAACAATTGTTAAGGATTGTTTATAGTGTTTCAAGTGTAATTTAACACCTTCTTCTTTAAGTGCCATATCAGGTCCCCCTGACGTTGGCAATTACATTGGCAAGTCTTTCACGGTCCTGCGCCTGCTGAAACAGTTCTCCCGCGCTACGCATACCTGTCCATTTACAAATATTCCTCAACTAGGAAGCCTGTCTCCTTCCTATCCCTCTACGTCCCTCTACTATACCCATCATGATTAGCTGAAGAATTCTATATCGCTCCCCTCTGAATATATGTTCAAGATATGAGATTTTTTCTACACTTCACAGTGTTTAATAGCAGACGTATTCTCAGCATTCGCCGGTGTAACCACATTTCGAGAGCCTCCAACCGATTAATCGTGGCAGCCTTAATTGTCCAGATCTCTGCCCCATATAGTAATACTGGTCAGACGTATGATCTTATCATTCTCTGTCGTAGTTTTAGGTTGAGGTTATCATTGCAGAAAAGTGGTTTCATTTTTTGAAAAGTTGCTCTCTATTTTACACCTTATCTCTTTATCTGGGTTTAGATTTTCGGTGATATAACATCCAAGATATTTAAAATGAGTCACCCTGTCTATACTTTTCCCTTCTATTTGTATTGAAGCGTTAAGATGAGGTTATCTACTAAAGACCATAAATTTTGTCTTTTTGATATTTAAGTTGAGCACCATTCCTTGACCCTCAGTGTTAACACAGTTTAATAGATGTTGCAGGTCTTGTAGTTTGTCGCTTAGGATAACAGTGTCGTTAGCATATCGTATTGTATTTATATATTCTCCATTGATTTGTACTCCCATTCGTTGTCCTTGAGTAGCCCGTTTAAAGATTTTATCTGAATATATATTAAAAAGCAGTGGAGATAGTATGTAGCCCTGTCTGATTCCTCGCAGAATTTTACTTTCTTCTGCGAGTTTTCCATTTAGCCTTACTGTTGCTTTCTGCCGCCAATATAGATTTTTAATAATTATTACGTCTCTGCTGTCTACCCCTACGTTATTTAAAATGTCTATGAGTTTTCTGTGCTGTACTCTGTCGAAGGCCTTCTCGTAATCGACAAAACATACGAACACATCCTTGTGTTGGTCCCGGCATTTTTGCAGAAGTATATTTAGAGCGAATAAAGCCTCTCTAGTACATAGGGCGTTTCTAAATCCGAATTGGGTTTCATCTAAATCTGTTTCGCATTTAGATCTTATCCAGCTGTGGATGATTCTGAGAAATACCTTCAAAGTGTGGCTCATTAGACTTATTAGTCTGTACTCACTGCACCGCTTTGCTCGCTGTTTTTTTGGGATTGGGACGGATACAGACCTCAGCCAATCTTCCGGTATATCTCCAGTTGCGTAAACGGCATTAAACAGTTTGACCAAGATTCCTATATTTTCCTCATGGATCATTTGTAACAGCTCGGTTGGGACATGATCAGGCCCGATGGCTTTCCTGGTTTTTGCAGATCTTATGGCAGATAGAACTTCACTGTTTAGAATTTCCGGTCTCATGTCTATATTAGCGTCTATATTAGCGAGATCATCGGAGTTATGTTCATTCGGTCTGTCATTATCAAATAATTCTTTCAAATATTTAACCCATGTTTCAAAAATTTCTTTTTCGTCCAAGATAATTTTACCATCAGGGTCCACAAGGGTATTAATGGTATTCTTATTATATAGACCTGCTATTTCTCTGACCTTTTTGTACATGTTGAATGTGTCATGTTTCCTTTCTAGATCTTCCATTTCGATACACTTGTCTCTAATCTAGTTCTCTTTGGCTATCCGAATTTTCTGTTTAATTTCTCTTTGTCTTCTTTTATATTCCACTCGATTTGTTTTCAACTGTCTTCTTTGTTCCATGAGGTCCAATATTTCTGCTGTCATCCATTTCTGTTTTTTCGGTTTGTTCTTCCGTACAGTATTTTCAGTTATTAGTTTGTTGGTTAGTTCCTTAAACGATTTCCAAATTTCTTCTACGTTGTCGTCAGTTCTTGTGTTCATTATGTAGTTGTTCAGATCCTTTGTAAGCAGTTCTTTATCGGTTTCCGCTATCTCAAATTTACTGTATTGACTATTACTTTTTATTATTTTAGGTTTGATTTTAATATCAACAATCACGGGATTATGGTCAGATCCAATGTACGGTATTTTCATTTTAACTTTGGAAATGTCAGTTAATACAAAAATAGAAATTATTATTTTTGATATTATTTAAAAGTAATGTAAAATTTCAGAAAGCAGAAAATTTTGAATTTATACCTGAGCGTCTCGTAAGAAATTACTGCACTTTCTTTAGGCATATTTTCAGCTACAAAATCCTTATAAATTGGTCTTAGTTTATCTCTAACATTTTCCATTATGCGTTTCAGATTTGCTTTAGGGAACTAAAATTTCAAAAATAATATGTAATTAAAACTAGTAATGGGCATTAATCGATTAAATTTTCAATCAATTAATTAAGTAATCGAAAATTTAATTCCGATTAATTTAATCTAATTGAAATTATTTGCAATTAAAATATTAATTGTACGTTGTAATTAATTTAATTGAATTAATGTATATTAATTGTAGCTTTCAACTAAATTAATCACAATTAACTTTTTTCGATTGTTCTAAAAAACAGTTAAAACTAACAATTAACCGGCTTGGATATAAATAAAATAGACACGTATTACTATTACCTTATTGACTTTTGTCGTGTACTGTTAGCAGCAAAGAAATTATGGTATTCGCTAGCAATACTCGTTTTGGGCAATTCTTGGAGAAGGTGGAAACAAAATTTTCCTAATTTTTCGATGATTTTTTACATATCCCCTATTTTTGGGTCGTAGAAAACGAATATGTTGTAAATTTTCGCTGATCTTCGGTCATTTCTCCGAAAAAAAAATATTTTCACTCATACAACAATACATATTTTCCGATCACTACATTTAAATTTTGGGCATTAATAGTAAAATACACAAACACAATATTTAATCCACTTTTTTTAACAAAATTTACGTAAATAAGCGCGGAAAAATACGTATTTTCCATAAAACGTAAGAAAACCCTTGTCATTTTATACTGTTTCTAGGTAGATCGTTCGGCAAGCTATGTTGATTTAAAAACGAAAATCCTAACTAAACTAACCTGATAAATTTTTTGATGATTTTTTACATACTAGCTATTTTCGGGTTGTAGAACAAGATTGTTTTTCTTTGCAGATCTTGCGTGGTTCAGGTTAGTTCAGGTCAGTTCAGGTTAGTTTAATTATGATTTTCGTGGCATCCCGATTCTGCACGTTTACCCACTTTTTACGCAACAATACTGGAATGACCACAATTAATTGCATTTGAACTGTCAAGATTTCCATCCTAATGAAATTTAAAATTCGCATCAACGTGGCAACATCGCTTGACGTGTTTGGATTTAAATCGAATGCAACCAGCCATGCATGTCTAGAAACAGTATAAAATGACAAGACAACCGTTTTCTTACATTTTATGGAAAGTTCGTATTTTACGCGATTATTTACGTAAATTTTGTTAAAAAAGATGATTAAATATTGTGTAGTTTTTGTATATTTTACTATAGATGCCCAAAATTTAAAGTTAGTGAGCGAAAAATATAAGTAATATGAGTGAAAATGAATTTTTTTTGCGAAAAAAACACGCCAGATCGGCGAAAATTGACAACATGTTCGTGTTCTACGACCCAAAAATAGGAGGTATGTAAAAAAATCATCGAAAAATTCGGAAAATTCGGAAATTTCACCTTTTCCAAGATTTACCGTGTTTTATTATTCGGTAAAAAAGTTACTCTGTTTCTGTTGACGTGACATCAAGTTTAATTAAAATAATTTAACAAATAGCAGCTTTTATTTCCTACATAACTTGATCTTGCGTACATATATTCATAAATACTCATAACTTACACTTAGTTTTGGCGTCACTACGCTTTTAATACAATAGTAAGTTTTAATTGTTAGTTTTTAATTAAATACACCAAAAAGATTGACAATTGATTAATTGTTAATTGTGGAAACTCACAATTAATAATTAATTAATTGTTAGTAACGAGATTTCACAATTACAACTGATTAATTGTAATTGCGATAGGCGTGATTAACAATTCATTAATTGTTAGTTTTTAATTGCAAAAACAATTAAATTTTGCCCAACACTGATTAAAAGCCACTATGAACCTCATTGTTAGGGCCTGGCATATGCCATCAGCTTAAACTGTGACTAATGAGGTTTGATGATATATTTTATATTTCTTTTTTCACGAAACACTTAAAAAAAATATTTCATTTATTTAAACAATATTTTTATACTTTCAAAATTAAAATGTAAATCAAATTTTAAACTAGCAGAGTAACAGCATTAATGTTTACTTGTTTACTGTTACTAACCTAACAACTAAAAAGGGAAGGTGTATAAGTTTTCCCTATAGCCGCATGAGCAAGTTTGCATGATTAAAAATCACGTTTTGCAACATTGCTGATTTTGCTTAGTTGGAAACTGTCTGGTTGTCATTGCGAAATCTGACACCGCAGTCAAGGAACAAGTTATTAGTTATAACATAGGCGTCCTATATATATATATATATATATATATATATATATATATATATATATATATATATATATATATATATATATATATATATATACAGTGCCTTCATTTCAAAACGAACCATCCTTAATAACTTTCTTAAATAGAAAAATTTAAAAAAAAGAAAAAACACGTCAATTTAGATATACAGGGGGAAGTTTAATTTTGCATTTGTTAAAAGTCTGTCAATCACCTCCTCAACTCCAGCTAACCTCACTTTGATATGTCAAATGGGAACCCCCACCTTGTGACACATCATTGTAAGCAGCATAAAATTGTCTATCCAACCGTATAAAAAAAATTAAATCAGTTGACGTACAAGCGAATAGTGTGCAAAAATGTCTTGTAATAATGCATAATATATCGGCCTCGAACTTTGGTATGTCAAATGATTACCCTATAGTGTGATACATCATTTTAAAGGACGTACGATCTGCTATCCAACGATGTCAAAAAAAAATTAAGTTAATAGACGTTATAGGCAATTAGGATGCAAAAATGTGTGTTAAATATAAGCAGTTTATTCAGTTTTATTCAGTTGAAGAAAATTATTTTATTAAATGTTCAAAATGTGCGCCGTTATTAGCGAGACAATAAAAAAGCCTATTTTGAAATTCCCCACGAACATTGGCAAGGGTTTCTCTGCTAATTCCTCTACATTCCCGAACAATTCGATCTTTTAAATCGTCAATATTTTCAGGTGGGGTTTTATAAACCTTGCTTTTTAAATACCCCCAAAGAAAAAAGTCTAGAGGGGTTAGGTCTGGAGACCGTGCTGGCCATTCAATTGCACCACGTCTGCCAATCCACGTCCCTGGAAAATGTTCATCAAGCCACTCTCGAATTGCCAAAGCGTAGTGCGGGGGAGCTCCATCTTGCTGGAAATGCAAATTATTTTCATTTAGTACCATAACAGCATTTTCATCCACTTGATTTTCTAAAGATTGCACAATGGCAGGGTATATTGTGTTTTCTAAAAGGTTTAAATAAATTTGCCCAGTTAAATTATCTTCCAAAAAAAATGGCCCGATGATTTCATTGCCATAAATTCCTGCCCACACGTTAATTTTTTCGGGATATTGAGTATGCCCTTCTCGGAAAAGGTGCGGATTTTCATTATCCCAGTATCTGCAGTTATGTCTGTTAACCAGTCCATTTAGAAAAAAAGTTGATTCATCACTAAAGCAGATATTCTTAGGTAAATGGGGGTCCTCGTCAATTCGTTGGCACATTAATTCGCAAAATTGAATTCTCGTATCAAAATCGTCTTCTCCGAGTTCTTGAAGAATTTGAATTTTGTAGGGAAAAAACTTATTTTGTTTTAAAACTTTATGCACAGAGCCAGCAGAAATGTTGGTTAAATCTGCGACCTTTGAGATGGATAAAGTTGGATCTATTGCAAACTGTCCTAGTACCTCGATTTGGCATGCTTCATCTACAACCCTTTTCTCAATATATTTTTTATTACAAACGGATCCCGTTTCTTCAAACTTTCATACCAATTCGAGTACATATTTATGGCCTACGTTTTTGTCTTGATGCCTCTCGTTAAATGCTCTGGCGGTTCTACGAGCGCACCGATCTTCAGCTCCATAGAGAAAAATTATTTCTATTCTTTCGGCTAGCGTATACACCATTTATATTCACGTTTCAACTAGGCATCACAATGACAATTTTAACAATAATAAACAACTGGTGTTTAAAGATCTTAAAAATTTTATTTATTGCAGTGATTTTTTGTACCTATCAGGTACCGCAAAAAATATCATTGCAATAAATACACTAGATTGATTAGACTGCAATGAATTTTGCGATGAATTTTAAAACAGGCTTAGTTTTTTTCTCGCAAATATTTTAACTGTTTATTATTTTAAAAAAATATTTATTTTAAATTTAAAATAATATTTTACTCTATGAAGTAGCCATTTGACATAATAAAGTTTAATGTGATAAGGTGTCTATTATTACCACACATCTTTTCTTACTATTCGCTTGTACATCAACAGATTTTGTTTTTTTTTATTGGCTAAATAGGAGGTAGTATGCCCTTTAAAATGATGTATCACACTATAGGGTAATCATTTGACATACTAAAGTTCGAGGCCGATATATTATGCATTATTACAAGACATTTTTGCACACTGTTCGCTTGTACGTCAACCGATTTAATTTTTTTTATACGGTTGGATAGACAATTTTATGCTGCTTACAATGATGTGTCACAAGGTGGGGGTTCCCATTTGACATATCAAAGTGAGGTTAGCTGGAGGTGAGGAGGTGATTGACAGACTTTTAACAAATGCAAAATTAAACTTCCCCCTGTATATCTAAATTGACGTGTTTTTTCTTTTTTTTAAATTTTTCTATTTAACAAAGTTATTAAGGATGGTTCGTTTTGAAATGAAGGCACTGTATATATATATATATATATATATATATATATATATATATATATATATATATATATATATATATATGAATTCAAGGGAATAAATTTGAAACTATACTATTGTGTGTGTGATAAAAAAAAAAATCTTACATTACCCCAGTCCCCATCAAAAATATTATTTCTTAATTAAGCTATACATTTACGAGGGAGGGATGAAAATTTTCCGGACCCCTCTAAAAATGGTGTTCTTTTAAAAGGAGATTGTCAACAAATTTCCTCTTAAAATAAACATATCGTCAGAACTGGGACCTCTTGTGTAATTGCCAAAAAATGTGATAATATTTTAAATTATATTTGATAAGATCAGTGAGTTCTTTTATTTCTTGATTCCCACATCGATATTATGCTGTCCTTTTCTAATTGTATTATTTAAACTAGTATAACATACTAATTGGTATGTCAATTCGAAAAAAAAAAAATAAATACCGGGCGATAAAGTTAAATAAAGAGTTTCTGATTTTCTAAAGTATGATAATTTTTAATATATAAATATTATTTAAAAATATTTAGCGATAAAATAAGTTTTTGAATACCTATTTTGTTGATATTAATTATAAACTTCGCTTATCTACTCATTTTTAACACAAAAATAATTAGAGGAGTCACGACAATTTAAAAAACTAAATGCACAGTTAAAAATATTTGTGCCTGTCAAACATCAAAAAAGTCCCTCTCCACCGGCCATTAACAACGTTCAAACAAATTTTTGTTTTTAAAATCTATTGATGTGATAGAAGGAGATTATGAAGAAAAGTTAAGTAAATTTGTCAGAAATTTTTGGATTTTCCTCTATAGGACGAAAACTTTTCATTTCGTTTTGGTAATTTCTGTTTTCTTAATTCTTGTTGTCTAAAATCTAGCAAAATAAAATATTTTCGTGTATGGTGTCTCTTACTTGGCCGCAATTTAGTTCCATGTAACGAAGGGCATATTCGTCAGCGTCTAAAAGGATAAATTCGAACCCATTTATAATGATTGTTGCTCCTATAAACATATGTTGTGGAGAATAATGCAAGGGAGGTTTACTCCTAAATAGTTTCTGACCTGGTAGTAGTACTTGAGTTCTTGAAGCAAATGATGACGTTGCAAAACCTACAACGAACTGATTCATTAAGGAAGAATGGTAGTTTAGTTTTAGATGAACAATAATTTACGGTTAAATGTGTAAAACCTTCTAAATAAAATCTTTTTTCGTTATTCCTCTTAGGCAAGAAAGTTGATAAAACAAGAATATTCTTTTTTTTTTTAAGTTTATTGAGGCAGCTGTTACTTGATGGAAATTCATTGTAAATAAAGATAACGTAATTCTTGTAAATTTCCACTATTTTTATTTTTTAATACAATGCCTTTTTCGGACAGTGAACAAAAACTAGAGTGCTAAGCAAGTTTGAACTACCTAAATTTATGTAATAAGAATTAAATCATAAACACAACTCCACAAAAAAAATTGCCCGACCAGCGAACCAGACCCATGTATTTTTATGTATTTTTGGTTGGTAAATCCGAATACAAGGTTAAAAAAAAAACCGCAAATTATGAGATTTTTCTACACTTCACAGTGTTTAATAGTCTCTATAGACGAGTTGTGTCGGCCCTATTGAGTACCATTTCGTTGGTCTGCCTAGCTGTCCAATGTATTCTTAGCATTCGCCGGTGTAACCACATTTCGAGAGCCTCCAACCGATTAATCGTGGCAGCCTTAATTGTCCAGATCTCTGCCCCATATAGTAACACTGGCCTGACGTATGATCTTATCATTCTCTGTCGTAGTTTTAGGTTGAGGTTATCATTGCAGAAAAGTGGTTTCATTTTTTGAAAAGTTGCTCTGGCAGTCTCTATTCTACACCTTATCTCTTTATCTGGGTTTAGATTTTCGGTGATATAACATCCAAGATATTTAAAATGAGTCACCCTGTCTATACTTTTTCCTTCTATTTGTATTGAAGCGTTAAGATGAGGTGGTCTACTAAAGACCATAAATTTTGTCTTTTTGATATTTATGTTGAGCCCCATTTATTGACCCTCAGTGTTAACACAGTTTAATAGATGTCTTGTAATTTGTCGCTTAGGATAACAGTGTGGTCAGCATATCGTATTGTATTTATATATTCTCCATTGATTTGTACTCCCATTCGTTGTCCTTGAGTAGCCCGTTTAAAGATTTTATCTGAATATATATTAAAAAGCAGTGGAGATAGTATGCAGCCCTGTCTGACGCCTCGCAGAATTTTACTTTCTTCTGTGAGTTTTCCATTTAGCCTTACTGTTGCTTTCTGCCGCCAATATAGATTTTTAATAATTCTTACGTCTTTGCTGTCTACCCCTACGTTATTTAAAATGTCTATGAGTTTTCTGTGCTGTATTCTGTCGAAGGCCTTCCCGTAATCGACACAACATACGAATACATCCTTGTGTTGGTCCCGGCATTTTTGCAGAAGTATATTTAGAGCGAATTAAGCCTCTCTAGTACCTACGGCGTTTGTAAATCCGAATTGGGTCTCATCTAAATCTGCTTCGCATTTCGATCTTATCCTGCTGTGGATGATTCTGAGAAAGACCTTCAAAGTGTGGCTCATTAGACTTATTAGTCTGTACTCACTGCATCGCTTTGCTCGCTGTTTTTTTGGGATTGGGACGAATACAGACCTCAGCCAATCTTCCGGTATATATCCAGTCGCGTAAACGGTATTAAACAGTTTGACCAAGATTCCTATATTTTCCTCATGGATCATTTGTAACAGCTCGGTTGTGACATTATCAGACCCGATGGCTTTCCTGGTTTTTGCAGATCTTATGGCAGATAGAACTTCACTGTTTGGAATTTCCGGTCCCATGTCTATATTAGCGTCTATATTAGCGAGATCATCGGAGTTGTGTTCATTCGGTCTGTCATCATCAAATAATTTGTATGGCTCATTCAATAGCAAATATGGAAACCATTTACTGATGGCGGATTAATTATGGGTTGCATGATGACAGCAGCAGAAGAAATGTGTCACGAAAAAGCTAATTTACTTACTAGGTAATATCAGTTTGTCAGCAAACACTGTAACTCGAAGAGTAGATGATATTGCAGAAAATATATTAACTCAATTGTTTGACAATAATCGACATTTGAGTGGTTCTGTTTAGCCCTGAATGAGACCACGATAATGATCCGGTTAACTGGAGTGATAGTTAAAAATTTTGAAGTATATGAAGAGCTTCTTGATATTCGTAGCATTCACGGATGACCACTGGAGAAGATATTTTTAAAGGGGCTGAAAATGCTATTCAGAAAAACAATCTTCAATGGAGAAACTTAAAGTATGCCACTACTAATGGTGACAAAAGCATGCGTGGAAAAAATTAATGTATTGTTGTTCTCGTATCAAATGCTGTAGAAGATGCCGCTGGTAAAAGACTATTAATCTTACATTTCATCATTCATCAACAGTTTTTGTGAGGAAAGTGCATGGATATGTCAGAGGTTTTGAAGTTTGTGATGTGAGCTATTAATAACATTAAATTATATGCGCTCAATAACAGTCAATTCTGTGAGTTTATTGAAGAGATTGGAGAAAATGACTTATACTGCAGTACGATGGCTTAGCTGCGGAAAAATTCTAACGTATTTTCTTGAGTTCCGAATCTGGTTGAAAAATTATCTAGAGCAGGATCGGCTGAAAAAAATCAGTTAGCTGAAACATGTTCATTTTTAAAAGGAGAGTATGTTGAAAAATAAAGCAAAATTATATGAACTATAAATTTTTAGTATCAATTTAATTGGCTTTAATACCTGAGTTTCTTTTGGCAACCTCAAAAACAGCAAGAGTTTCGTCAGTTAGAAAATAACTTATTATAAAGTTGCGAGTGCAGTTTTCTGGTATTTTCGATTTCATTTTTGCTCCAAATCGTAGAATGTGACTGTCGAGACCTATCCTACAAACAAAAAAATACTTGTTTTAATTAAATCCTATTACAATTTTAATTAACCTTGAATAATCCTGTTATGTTATAACATACTTGGAAAATAGTAACAGTTGTATCAAGTAATGTAAATAGCTCGGTCCGCTGAACAATTAGAAACTAAGTGCCAATCAGATCGTCCATAATTTGAAAACTGTCACCTAACTATTTTTATAAGTTCTGATTGGTTTGTAATTTCTCCACTGACAAGGCTAATAAACATTAACAGCCAAATTTATTAAAATGATCTGAGTTTTAAACTGGAACTAGTTGACTTGTAAGATAGATCTTCTAGTTGGTCAATATGTTTTGATTATGATACTCTTCATTATCTGTATGTTATATTTCAACAAACAAACCTTCATGAAAGCAAAGATGGAACCTAGAGATGAAGGGCTTTTTGAACCATACGATACCCGCTCATCCGATATAATCCAAAAACTGAATTCAGTGTGGTATAACAGCTTTAAGGGTAGTTAGGAATCTAATTAGGATGATCGGGCGATACCGATTTCACTTACTCAGTAAGGATGCTAATTAGAAAATGATTTGGTCTGGTCTAATATCATTTAGGATAATTAATTGTGGTGCGGTGAGTGACCAAATATAGGGCCGAAAGGAAGTTTAAGTGTTCCGCCGATAGAAAAAAAGAGAATATAAAATAGTTTTCTCCATCTCCCTCTAATACCGCATGCACAGTACACACCTAAGCTTATATTGTCGTACGGTGAAGACAAAACATTGATTGTCTTAACGTGGTAATTTGGACGATTAAACAATCAGAAATGCAATCAGTGGTGAATATTATGAATAATATACTTGCTTTCTGGGCTTATAAACTGGATATTCACTATAATCATCCATCCCATGATCACTATGCTCCTACTGTATAGTGGCAAACCCAGTCTTCAACTTGACGCAGTTTAAAGAATGGCTTGTGTTGGTATAATGCTTGCGATGAGGAATGCCCCTATTAAGACACTAGAGGTCCTGGTGAACCTACCTCCCCTTCATGTATACATAGAGAACGACACTCTGAAGGCTGGTTACAGTCTCGGTTGCCTGGGGCAACTTGGAATGGGAACGGGCGGCTACTCAGGTGTCTGGAAAAGTGTGATGGAGGTATTCATTACTCTCCACGCAGATTATATGGCGCTGCCTTTGAAACCCAACCGCTCTCTTGAGAGTCTCCAAGTTGAGAGGATTGGGTTATCATACATAGTCGAGCCTATCGTCGCCACTTTCACCACAATACTGAAATGAGTTAGGGCTAAAATTGAAGTTACGGTTTTAGAAGTCACCAAAAACTTCGGCAGCTGCGAAGCCGAGTGAGCCTACTAGTTATTTTACCGTCTTAACATTCCGTAACATGCAACACGGATGGATTTTGTCTCATCTTATCATGTTTAATCATGTTATCAAAAAATACATACACATACCCTCTTCTGTAACTTTCTTTTAAAATAATGTTTTAAAACTATATAAATAATTTAAAGTGACTTACTTTTCATTATGATTTTTATTAAATTTTAATGATCCCAAAATTATTAAAGAAGTACCTATCATATAACAGAAATTTTTTGAAATCCTTATGTGGTGCTTTGGGTTCAACGGTAATACAGTTTTGTGCAGAGTCCTCGTAGGTCCCAAATCCATTCCATGGCGGTAGTTCTCTTTCTCTTGGTTTTGCCATATAAACTGTTTTTCTTTTGTTACTAGGTTCGGGTAAGGGAGTAAATTCACTTATGCCATATTTTGTTGCGTAATACTCTTTGGTAAATGCGTCGCAATCGGTCAGGACGAGTTTTCGACCGTAACAATTTATAACTCCTAAAAATTTTAACCTTGGTTAACTTAAAATAAAAACTGGCCAAGTGTATGTCGCACGCGAATTATGTCAAACAAAATATATATTTGATTTGCCTGCTATCTCACCCGGCGCATTCACCAAAAGTCACGCGCCTAAAATAGTGCGGTAATTGTAAGCAACTTTAAGGACCGATATTTGGTGAATAAAACGACTAAATAAGAAAAGTTATGTGACATATTTAATTGAATTTTTGACCACCTATTCAATGGTCAAAATAAGCAGAGTCTTTTTGTTTTCCAAGGGAGCAGAAAACAGTCCAAATATAACTTTCTCTAATTGAAAATCTTGGAAAAAAACCTAGCACGTAATTTTATGTTTGGAGTCAATCAGCAGAAGTCACTGAAAAATCCAAAATCCATATTTTAAAATCAGTTTTACTGAGGTATAGGTTACGGTACATAAAATATATCGGAAATGACGATGAAAAACTTTAAGGTATGATTCTGAATAACAAAATATGAAGAAGAGCTTATAAAGGGTGTTCTTTATAGAGGTATAAAACTTTAACTTGGCAACACTTTTTTAACTGGCGGCCATTTTGTCAGCTGTCAAGTGATTTATGTTTAGTTTGATTTGGCATTTCAACTTGAATAGACTGACGCCTGAACAACGCTTCCAAATTGTGCAAATTTATTTTGAAAATCATGGTTCTGTTCGAAATACGTATCGCGCACTACGTCCATTTTACGGTCAACATAATCGTCCATCAGAGCAATTAATTCGATTAACTATGGAACGTTTTCGCACCACGTTTACTCCAAAAGATAATACGTATCCACAGAGACGTCGTACAGTGCGTACAGAAGAAGTCATTGCTGCTGTAGAGCGTAGCGTAGAAGAAGACCCGAATCAGTCTATTCGCCATCGTGCACAGGAATTGGATATGTGTCTATTCACTGTATGGAAGATTTTGCAGAAAAATCTTGGTTTGCGTGCTTACAAAATCCAACTCGTGCAAGAATTGAAGCCACACGATCACCTAGCAAGGCGTAGATTCGGTGAATGAACCCAAAACAAGATTGCCGTTGATCCCGATTTTCATAAGCGAATTTTGTTTAGCGACGATGCTCACTTTTGTTTAATGGATATGTCAATAAACAAAACTGGCGTATTTGGAGTGATGATAATCCTCAAATGTAGGTTGAGACACCGTTACATCCAGATTAACTGACTGTTTGGTGTGCTTTATGGGCTGGTGGAATCATTGGTCCGTACTTCTTTAAAAACGATGCTGGTCAGAACGTTACAGTCAATGGTGACCGCTGAACAACCATGATGTGAAGGAGCTGTGGTTTCAACAAGACGACGCAACATGTCACACAGCTCGTGCCACAATTGATTTATTGAAAGAAACATTTGGTCCCCGCATAGTTTCACGTTTTGGACCCGTGAATTGGCCTCCAAGATCGTGCGACTTAACGCCGCTAGACTATTTTCTGTGGGGATATGTGAATTCGCTAGTCTACGCAGATAAATCCGAAACGATTGATCACTTGAAGGACAACATTCGCCGCGTTATTGTCGATATACGGCTACAAATATTGGAAAAAGTCATCGAAAATTGGACCTCCAGATTAGACTACGTCCGAGCCAGCCGTGGCGGTCATTTGCCAGAAGTCATATTTAAATTATAATGTCAGAAGGTTATCTTTCGAATAAAGTAAATTTCATGTCAATTTAAAAAATTCATCTTTGTTTTATTCCATTTAAAAGTTTTATACCTCTATAAAAAACACTCTTTATAAGCATAGGTCCGCAAATGTTTCTATAGGGAGCTATAGACCCTTGAAGATGGTGTCATGAAAGTGGTTTTTATCTAATTTATTAAGATCTACTTACAATACAAAAATGAACTTGTCGGTTTAAGTAAGTGTTATTAGAAGCTACTTTTTAAAAATATCAGGTGATCCATATTGCGACTAGTGGCGTGGGAACAAAGGGGTGGTTAGATAATTATGGTCATATTTCTTTTTCGCCTAGTATATTTTCGCTATTTTTTAGACAATTTATGGTACATTTTTACGTAAAAAATGTTCTTTAGATATAAAGTAGTATAAGCGATCGTTTTCGAGATAAATGGACTTAAAAGGATAACTGCAGTTCATATATGCAGTATACAGTCCATGTAATAAAAACGGGAAGGTGCTTGAGAGCCATTTTAAAATGTAGTTATGCTATTATATGTTTATAAGAAAATAAGAAAAACGAATTTATTGGTACTTAGTACATTTGGTACATTATTAAATTCACCTGTGGATTCTACCAATTGCTCAAAAAAAGCATCTAAAAATATGACGGATAGGGTGCACAGCTTAGTTCTTGGTTTAATTAAATACATTTGAGCTTGTTTAATACGCAATAAATATTGTCACTTTTTTAAGTTATTTGTGATTTGTGTGTTTTTACTATTCAGGAATTTCGCTAAAAAACTGAAAAATGAATGATTATTCACTTCAACAAATGGATCAAAATACATTTTCTGAATGGAATTGCTCTCGAAGCGACGAGATTCTATCAAGTAACGTACTCTAATAGGCAAGTTCTACGCATTTAATTTTTCATTAATTTGCATAGAAGGACTCTGTGAAAAACGATCTTTTAAATTACACACCTCAACTGGTAGACTACATACTACTCGAATAGTCGAAGCTTAAGAGAAAATTCTCGAAATAGTTGCACGTAATCCAGAGATAAGCACAAGGAGGCTGGCTAGGCAAGAAGGTATTGTAGACAGCTCAGTTTTAGAAATTCTCTATGAACAATGTCTCTACTCATACTGTGACAGAATTTGATTATAGACTCTGGCCAATGACATAGCGTTAATCATTTTATCTATAATCATTTTTGCCCCATATTAATTAGTAACTATTTTAATAACCTACAAATAAATATCACAGTAATAAAGACACTCTGGAAGTCTGGTCGTTTAACTTCTCTCTTGCAGCTTTAGTACCAAACATGTACGGTTATTTAAGCTTACCAACCACAACCCAGGACTTCAGGACTCAGGAAAGGCTGCTAATTAGTTGGTCAGAAGACATCTCTCGTTTTGTAGGTCTCGCAACAGCGCGCCCGCAAGTTAATTCGCGTGAAGGTTTTAATTAAATTGAGTAAAACAAGTTTCTCAAAACAACTTAGTCTATTAACAAAATAAATAGAATAAAAACGAACTATTTACAATGGGAAACTTAAAACTAATAACAATTACGAAAAACTAACATAATTGCTCTTCTCGGTCGTTATTTTAACCAAAAACGTAAAACCCAATTTTGAAAAAAAAACACGTATAAATAGCTTAATAAAATATTAAACAAAAAAAAAGAAATAAAACGCGAAAAACAGCTATTTATATTACTTAATCGAACCGTATGAAAATCGCGAAATGCCCCACTAAAATAGCACCCGATAATTCCTTAATTTCCCAAATTAAACAAAGACAAATCCAACAAAGAAAACCTTCATTCCGCCGAATATACACTACGGGACTGGACTTAAAGAACGGCACCGATCACCCTAATTCGACTTTCAGATTGGTACTGAAATTTACTATGCCTTAAAAGAGTGTTTTCGAATCTTACACCCCCCTCTCCCTCTGTTTCCCGTTTGTACCCATATTACCCGATGGAACCCGGTAAACGTCAATTTCTTTCCCTTAAAGTTCGAAGGTTTCGATCGTTACGTGCTGAGGGCGTTAGCTATTCTATACCTGATGCTTGATTTCCGAATTTGCCTGTGAGCGTCTTAAGCTTAATTTTTATATAAACACAATTAATAAAACTATTCTATTTCTTTCTATAACTAAAGGAATAAGATAACATAACGTCTGTGAAAAAAAAACCTGAGTGCCCTTTTATTCGTATTGCTGGTATTTAATTCGTTCTTTCTTGCAATCAGGAAAAACGGTCGCCATATTAGATCCCTTACACAGGTCAAACGTTATATTACAGTATAATGAGTTTATTTGGTTATTCTTTTGTTTCCTAATAATGGGAAAATCGTTCAATATTTTAATACATTTTAACGGTATTTCATATACCATATGTTAAAAACTCCCCTAACACGTCTGGTTTTATTCACTTAACCAGGGCAGGATTATTTTGACAGATTTATAGGCAATTCTAAGAGAGGGTCTTATACGTCTTCATAAATTAACTGACTTTATGTATTTTTTTAAGAAAACATTTAAACGACAAAGATCATAAAAGTTAAGCTCGGTAACTGATTTATTTTTCCTTTCGACTTTCGTGGATAGTGATAAAAAATATAACTCCCCTATTCCCACGGGAAATCTCTTCACAGAATGATTATTTAATTATTTATTTTAACAGAATATAGTTCACATTGGATGGTGTAAAATAATTAATATTTGTTCCATTACAATACTACATTCAGAGTTTAGGCTCTAAAACCCGAAGATTTTGGACATAGATGATGACTAAAACAAAAGTGGCATCGAGATCCCAACATTAAAAGTAAAATATTTTTCACTCATGAGACCGGAAGTTTTGGAGACGGAATTATAAATTAGAATAATCTCATATGGGCAGAAGAAAACCTGTATGTGATTCTTAAATCAAGGCACCAAGAAAAAGTTTTCATTAATGCCTTGGCGGGAATATTTGGGAATTATTTAATAGGGCCCTACATTTTTCCAAATAGATTAGGCGGAGAATCATACTTGGAGCTTCTACAAAGTATGCTACAAGACCTGCTTGACGACTTGCATTATGCTCTAGAGACAGATATCTCCTTCGTGTAAGGCGGAGTTTCACCACATTTCAGTTTAAACGATGTTTATCCTGATAAATGGATAGGACGAGGGGGTTCTGTTAGTTGCCTACCTCGTTCCCCGTATTTAAATCCATTGGATTGTTTTTTGGATGGGGTTACTTAAAAGCCTTAGTATACGAAGTACCAGATTACAGTTTTGAAGAACTAGGGAAAAGTTAGAAGATCTATGAGAAAACGAGTTTAAGGATGCATTGAAATTAAAGGAAATTATTTTCAACACCTACTATAATACTTGTGATAATAAAAGAATAATTTAAAAATTTAGGGACAGTGTTTTTTAATATTTTGTTATTGATTTGTAGGTATTATTATTAATAAAAGTATTATTTAAAGAAATTCTGAGCCTTAAAGTCCTTTTATCTCGAAAACGGTCGATTATACGACTAGAGGACTTTTTTACTTTTACGTAGAAATGCTTAAAGAGGAAATTTATATAAAAAAGAGTCAAAATATACGCGGTGAAAAAAATATGATCATAAATATTTAAAAATCCCTTTGTCCCCACTCCACTGGTCCGAATATGAATTACCTGATATCTTTAAAAAGACTCCTAATAACAATAACTTATACCTAGTAGTTCATTTCTGTAATATAAATACATCTTAAGATATTAAACAAAAATCATTTTTATGCCACCGTCTTCTAAGGCTTGTAGCTCGCTACAGGAGCATTTTATAATTTTCATTGTAGAATCATACCTTAAAATTTCTCATCATCATTTCAGGACACCATATATATACCGAAAAACTCTCAAAAATTTAAAACATAAACTAAAATCGCTGTTTTTTTAATAAACGCCATCTATTAGAAGTATTTAGAGTGTTCCGTTTTTCAGTCCATACTGTATTTTGTGCTTACCTCCTATACTTAAATCTTTCTCATCATAATACTCAATATTTTCTCTCCCACAGTCTAGTGGATCCACAAGATATCTTCTGGTACTTAAAGCTGACCCTAGCACATTAAGAACTGTGTAAGTTGAATCACTACCAACTGGTGGAAGTTCTTTGTATCTAAGAAAATAATAATAATAATAATAATAATCTTACGTTCATATTTCCACAGGTTAGCGGACTCTTCTACACTACATCGAGCAATATGCGAGGCAGACGTTTCAACGCCGCTACAGTTGAGGGAACAAGATATTACTTCTCACCACCAAACAGACCAAGAGAAGTTACAAACTTGGCTTCAGAAGCCACTTCATGGACGGCATCCAAATGAAGTCAATCAGGATAATGTCGACAACTCAGCGTCGAACTACTGGTTGATTTCAGGACAGATGTTTCCGGAGACGGAGGGCTTCGTGTTAGCTATTCAAGACCAGGTTATTCCGACGAGGAACTATCGGAAGTTCATCATTAGAGATCCCTCAATAGAAAATGACCAATGCAGATATGGCTCTCAAACATCGGAGACAATTCAGCACATAACTGGAGGATGCCAAGCGTTTGCCGCAACCGAGTATAAGGAAAGACACGACTTAGCCGCTAAGATACTCCACCAAGAGTTAGCAGATAAGTTAAACCTATTACAGGTAGTAAAAGTGCCTTATTACAAGTACAATCCCGAGCCTATTCTTGAAAATAACCAGTTCAAGTTATATTGAGACCGAACGGTTCTGACGGATCAAACAGTAGCTCATAATAGACCAGACATTATATTAATAGATAAAATTTCTAGGCGAACTACACTAATCGACATTGCTGTACCTAACAACAACAATCTAAGGCCAAAATACAACGAGAAGATCGCCAAATACAGAGGTCTGGAGGTGCAAATCCGAAGACAATGGGCAATGAACAGCGTCCAAACGATTCCCATAATACTGTCAACAACTGGAGTGATACCAAAGAACCTCCTGCAGAACATCAAGGGACTGGGCCTTAGTGAGCATCTGCGCGCGTCAGAAAGTTCTTAGGAAATACAGCAGACGTCACCTAGGACCCGATAATATGGAAAGGGTTCCCACAGAGCTTCATAATTTTGGTGTCTTTGTATGCCTGGTATGAGTGAATAATTCCTGGAGGGAGTGCGAAGCCGTTTGGCTTGTAAATTATGATAATAATCTTTATTGTCTAACAGATAACATCCATTTATAAGACAATATGACATACAACTTTGCTAAGAAATTAAACAAAATTCAAAGGAAAAATAAAAGTATTGATTAATTCATACAACAATTTACAAGAAGCAAACATTTTACATTTTTATAAGAAACGTTAACTTTAAAGCCTGTGTTAATCTCTTAGGGGGTAGGCTGTAAACATCGTTGTCACTGCAAGTGTTGTTGAAGATACTCATGGCTTGAAATAGAGGCGTTTTTATAAGAAAATTTATTTCAGGGCTAGGTAATGAAAAAATGGGGCAGGTCTCGGGGGTACATGAAAGTTAACCTGATACAATAATTCTGAACAGTCGATATAAGATCTGGATAGCTTGCTCAAAAACTGTGCTGACATGTAATGTCTGCGATTTATTAAAGATGGAATGCTAAATCGCCTCAGTAATTGCTCTTCATCTATACCCCTTTGAGGGAATACTCCGTCACTCTTAAATGATAGGTATTTAAAAAATTTTTTTGCACTCCCTTTGACTTGTACTTATCATAGATAGGATGCCATATGACCGCACCGTATTCCAGCTTCGACCGAACATGACTAACATACAAAGTTTTTAAGGTCTGCAAATTGCTAAAATCATTAGAATTGCGCAATATGAACCCCAACATTTTGACCGCACTCCCACAAATCAAACTGATATGTTTCGTGAATGAAAGTTTTGGGTCAAAAGTGACTCCAAGGTCCTTAAAAGAATAACTTCGTTGAAGTATTTGACTGTTTAGAGTATATTCAAAATATAAAGAGTTGGTTTTATTGGTGAAAGTCATTACGGTGCACTCTAGGGCGTCATTTACATTATGAATCATCCGAAATAGCTTTACATCATCTGCAAAGAGCAAAACACTGCTCGAGACTCCAACCGTAATATCGTTAATGAAAAGTAAAAATATGGAGCCAAATTGCTCCCCTGCGGAGCCCCGCTTGTAGCTTTAAATTTATAGGATTGATAACCCCGGATTTCAACATATTGCATTCTGTGTTGTAGGTAAGATTTAAGAAATAACAATAGGCTCCCGCTAAAACCCATAGCAGCAAGTTTGTTAAATAAAATATAATGATCGACTCGATCAAATGCCTTTGAGAAGTCGGTATAGACCACGTCAACTTGATTGCGTTTATCCAATGCCCCACCAGTAAATTGGGCAAAGGAAGCTAGATTGCTAATAGTACTACGGCGTTTAAAAAATCCGTGCTGTTCTGGCAATGTTAACTGTTGCACTTGACTCAAAATACACTCATATATCAACATCTCAAAAACCTTTGCAAATGGGGATAGTATTGAAACAGGTCTGTAATTGGGGATCTTGTTTATATTTCCTTTGTTGAATACAGGGGTGATTCTCGCTTCCTTCCAAATCTCTGGAAAGGTATTTGTTTTAATAAGATTTAAGGAGGTTAAACGGGGGTGACATTCGTATTCTGTGATTTGGACAGTCTAAATTTCTTATTAAATTGGAAGTAGACTTCTGAAGGATCAAAATTTATGATATTCGAATTGAATCAATTATTTGAAAAACCGAATCAAATTTTATACTAGAAACAAAAAGCTTATTTTCCAACATTGATTGGATAATAAAATCATTCTCATTATTTAGTTTTATAATAAAATGGGACATGGTTAAAGAATAAAGAAACATATATTACTTTTGTCCTCATTGCCTTTTGGAAATAAAAATGATGTTATTTTAATCACTTTATTTGATGCAATGAGAAAGATCACTCTGGAACCAAATACCAACCAACTGTAAACTAAAAAATTTTGCTACTCATTAAAGAGTGACCGTAAGAATAATTTACTAGTAGACCTCGTATTTGAAATCAAAATGTGTGTTAATTGAAAGTTTATGATAAGATAAACTTCAAAATGAACATCTGTTTCAATTGTGAGAAATTAATTATTAAAGTTGATGAAATTGAGTTGCATAATATCTTTCAGTCGAATAAAAATCTAATATCACAAGAATAGAAGATATAAATATATCTTATCTCATTTTAAAGCCTAGATCACGTAGAATACCAAAACATATGAGTAACGTGAAAAAATTGTTAAATTCATCCCTTAGACAAAGTAAAAATATCTGAAACAAATTGTGTTATGAGTCATAATTTAAGGTGATTATTTAGTAGTAATTGTCATATATTTATGTTTCGTTTTTACTGAGATTTACCCTTCCATGGGGGTGAAAAGAACCCCTAACAATCAAACATGACAAAAAATATTTATAAAGAATTGAAAAAAAATATTTCCGCATCATATGAATTACAAGAAATAAGAAAAAGATATTTGCGTTAAATCCAGTACAAAAACTTTTAATCGATTAATAATCATCGAAAAAGGATATTCACCAGTGGTCAATTTTGTTTGCGAAGTTGGCAAAAATGGTTCCAAAAATTTTTTTTTGAGCATTGAGGGCATTTCAGATGAACTAACGTGAAGTAACCTTTAAGGCGAATTAAAAGGTGGGGACGGCATGGAGTAATTTATTTCTATTATTTGAGATTAGAATTTTATTATTTTATTTCCAGCCCTGTGTTCAGATTGAACGTTTTTTTTTCCTCAGTTATTTATTTTGATGATACTTTAGCGCAAAAAAAGTTTGGCCGTTATTTACTAACAGGATCTCACACTTAGCTCAGAAAAATTGTGAGATTAGAATTTCATTTTTTATTTTCGACCCTGTAATTTAGATTGAGTGGTTTTTTCTTCAATTATTTATTTCGATGACACTTGAAAGCAAAAAAAGTTTGCCAGAGATTTACTAACAGGAACCTTCCGTTAGCGAAAGAAAAAATAGATTTTTATTTTTTATTTCTGACCTTGTGGCTTAGTTTGTTCATATCACCCCGACTTTAGGACACCAATGATAGGTCCTGTAAATTATGACTAAGACCGAGTCACATTCAAGTGTCATCGAAATAAATAATTGACGAAAATTAAACTTTTACCCTTAAACTACAGGATCAGAAATGAAAAATAAAATGCTAAACTTACTTTAATTTTTGGCGCAAAGGGTAAGTTAATGTTGGTAAATGAGGACAAAACTTTTTTTGCCGTCAAGTGTTATCGAAATAAATAACCGAAGAACTAACTCCAGGGCTGAGAATAAAAAAACTAAAAAAATAAAATCTCAAATAATAAAAATTATTACTCCATGCCGTCCCCACCCTTTTAATTCGCTTTAAGCATTAGTTTACATTAGTTGATCTGAAGAAAACTAAATCTTCAAAAAACATTTTTAGAACCATTTTTTACCAACTTCGCAAACAAAATTGACCACTGGTGAATATCCTTTTTCGATGATATTAATCGATTAAAAGTTCAGTTCATCGTTATGTGGTGTATTTGTATTGGATTTGATGCAAATATCTTTTGCGTATTTCTTGTAATTTATACGAAGCAAAAATATTTTTTGGTATTTTTGACTGTTAAGAGGTTGTTTTCACCCCCATGGATGGGTGAATGTCAATAAAAACGAACCGTAAATATATGACAATTACTACTTAATGATCAGCTTAAACTATGACTTATGAACACAATTTTTTTTTTCAAATATTTTATAATTCCTTTCCATTTTTCTTGCATATAGTTTTACCTTATCTTAGGGGTAAATATAGCAATTCTTTTGTTACTATATTTGTTGGTATTCTACGTGGTCTAAGATTTAAATTGAGATAAGATCAACTTGTTTATCTTGTTTCATTCTCGAGATATTAGATTTTTAATGTCAAAACTTTTATTCAACTGAAACACATTATGCAATTCAATTTCCTCAACTTTGATAATTAATTTCTCAAAATTGAAACTTTTCTTAAAGCATTATCTTATCACAAACTTTCAATTAGCACATATTTTGGTGTCACTTGTAACGAAGTTACTAAATTTTTGGGCAAGTGTATGCTCGCCGGGATTTAATTCATTTATTGTACATCCGAAAAATCTGATTCTTGCGGGAAAAGATTGCTTAAAGTTTCAATATTACCGGAATATAATTAGATTTACCGCGCTATGCCGGGAAATATAATTTTCCGAGATTTTCAGAGCGTCCGACCATAGTAATCGCGCGCCGCATACAGCAGTATCGTATGCGCGATCACCGCACACCGTCACACGTCAGCGTAGTGGGAGCTCGGGCCGTCTATTTAAATCCGAGCAGACCATTATTTCGCTGAGAACTATACGTTCTCCACCCGGGTCAACAGTCCAAACGGACTAGACTGGGTCGCCTGCTGGGCCGCGCCTTCCTGGTCTAGTAATGTAGGTGAGGCTAGGCTTGTGTGTATGTGATGTTTACCATACACTTTCTTCCTTACGTCCTACCCCTTTAATGGCCAGCATTGCCGAGGACCCTTATAAGAACGGGCAATGTTGTGTCATCCTACCGTCACTGTCGAGGACCCTTATAAGAACGGGCAGTGACGGTTCCTTTCCTAATTTCCTACCGCTATTGGTCGACATTGTCGAGGACCCTTATAAGAACGGGCAATGTCGTTCCATCCTGCTGACGCTGTCGAGGACCCTTATAAGCACGGGCAACGTCAGTTCCTTTCTTTCCTTCCTACCGTCACCTATATAGACACGCACTGATGCCGTAAGTTTCTTATTGTTTCCGTAATGACCAGGAATGTGTTTACCGTCAGGTGCCCTCCGACGTCCGTTGACAAGGGCGCTAAACAACTGCCGCCTCGACGCTTATCGCCGCCGCCGCGTGTAAAGACCGTCGCCGTGTAGAGACGCCGCCTATCGCCGATCGATGCCGTGTTATTGTTACATACCGCGTATACCGCCGTCGGTCGAATTTTAATACGAAGCGCCGTGAACCGTGAACGCGGATTTTAGATACGAGGCGCGATAATTTTGCGTACAAGCCGTCGTCAATAGCGTCGCAACCGTGTAGTACGAGGTACGTGAATAGCGTCGTGAATGATACCGCCGGGTTACCGTCTTTAGCGCAACCGACCAGTATGAGCCACCGTGATCAGCTCTTGAAACATACTCTTGCCCTCCAGACCGTGTAATTGTTTATATTATTGTCCATCTTAAATTGTAAGTTAGTTTTAGACCATGTCTTTGTATAAAAGAATGGAATACAGGATACAGGATGTTTTATAACCGTTTGTTTTATTACTTAGTCCCATTTTTACCATTACATGTAACAATTGGCAGCCGGCAGCCAGCACTAATACACGCAATTGACCCCTGGCTTGCCGTTTCTCTACTGTAACAAGCTGCCCGGTGCATAAAGTGGGCCCTCGACCACATTAAATCCCGAGGGTGGCGCCCGAGAACCGGCCCCCGAGTGGATGTTTTGACCTTCAGGCAGTCAAACCGTTGATCAGTTGAGAGAGCAGGGATATCCCGAATTTACGTAGCTGCCGCTGACCCGATACCCCTGCGCTGAGCATTTGACCGATGACTGTCTGCACGAGAAATATCCACTGACCGATGTTCCGCTGCCGTGAACGAAAAAGAGCCGTAGAGCACAACCGGCTCCCCCGCTCCCGCCTACGTAAAAAACGCGTCACACACTTTTTGTATTGCTCCCAATTATCCCCTATTCCCGGTCACACTCCTGTGAGGACGTCATAATTTAAGTTAAATTATATTTAAAAAAAATCATTTCCGGAGATATAATTTTAAAAAATCTTTATATATTCCTTATTCTCCTGGTCCATATCTTAATGATTTATTAACATGGACTCTATAGTTTACGAAAAAATATATACCTCTTCGGAAGTTTTCCACGCCGCAAAAACATGAAACCCGGTTCTCCTCCACTTTCCGACTGCAGCTCTTTGATTTCAATTGTGTCGTCGGCTAAATAATATCTGAATTCAAGATAATGTAGGTACCCATATTCAGTATTTATATCATCCCAGTATGCTTTGAAATGCAACACCTAAAAGTTAAGTTTCACAAACAACTCAAGGTATATACAGGACGTTTCACAAACAAACACTAACAAAACTACGTGACCTTGAAATTTTCATTCGTTTTAGTTTTTCAGTGCAGTAAACAATTTAGTACAAGTAAAATGTTTAGCACCATTACATGCGCAAGATTCCATTTAAGAACATTAAAACGCGTTGATGCAAAAATTATATCACAGTATATCACCCAAGAAGGCGAAGTTATAGAGAAAAAAAAAATCAATTCTTGAAATATTTGGATTTAACCGAAAAAAATGTCATTTTATTCAATAATACATAAAAATTACATGCTTTTGATTACAGAGCATGATGGGAAAGTACATTTAATAAGAAGAAATCATTTATTGTAGATTTTGGGTCGCCGACTTGCTCCATCACATCAAGTTTATTAAATATCCTAACCTAAAAGTCCAAAAAACGCGATTTTGGCCTTTATTCGGGGTTAAATGTCATCGCGACATTTTTTCTCTGAAAAAATTATATACAGCTTCCTAAAATCTTACTCTTTCAAATGCCGTTAAGTTTGTACAAATATCTTTCTTTTTCTTTGACAAATACAAAGCCTACAAATGCATATCGTTCAATAGTTTATATTTAAATTGCAAAATTTGTTATTTAACATTTTATTTACAACAAGATATATAGTTTGTTTGAAGGTTGTAGACAATGTTGAAGAATGAATAAAATGGGGTCGGACTTGCATTGTCTTTATTTTTATTTTTTTTACGACGTTTCGATTAGGTTGTATCTCTAATCGTTATTAAGTATAAACTGAATGTATTGTCTTAAAGAAATTGACAGATTTTGTATTTCAGTGTATTTTGAATTATTACAATCGGCCAAGCGCTTTCGGTCTCTCTATCGGACCATCCTCAGGGCTCAGACCCTAAAAACAAGAGAATATGGTTTCCTTATTCTGATTTTAATTTTAATTTTAAATGTTTCTTAAAATTTTTTAATTATATACATCTTGTTCTGTGTGGAGGCTAAGCTCGCGACTTTTCTCAAACTGGCAGGGTTGAGGTGTGCCCTTTGACGAGTGAGTGTGGTTGGTGAGTACTGAGTAAACTTATTTGCTGACCATATTCTCTTGTTTTTAGGGTCTGAGCCCTGAGGATGGTCCGATAGAGAGACCGAAAGCGCTTGGCCGATTGTAATAATTCAAAATACACTGAAATACAAAATCTGTCAATTTCTTGATTTCTTCGGTGTACAACCTGTTAATAACTTAACGTATTGTCTTAAGACTACGAGCTTATATAGGGACTGTGTCCACTAAAGCGCAACGTTTTGCTTCACTGTACACACCTCAATGATTTGATGTTACAAAGTAGTGGTTGCCAAAGATTAGGTATCTCAACACTCGGTTTACTGAAGATTCCTTTATTGTTTTTAATGTATGCTGCTTCTATAAATTTTCTTTTTTTCCATATTGGGTTCTACATATATGATACTTTCATCGTATGAAAGGGCAATGATCAAGAATTTAATGATTTCCTGAAATATCTGAATACCATTCGACCTACAATTAAGTTTACCATGGAAAAAGAGGTAAATGATCAATTGCCCTTCCTAGATGTCATGGTGAACCGTTCAAACGAAATTATTAAAACTTCAGTATACAGAAAGCCAACACATACTGGACAATATCTTAATCATAGTTCTAATCATTCTGTTGTAACAAAACGAGAAATTATACGCAACCTCTATAATCGCGCTATATTTATATACAATAATGCCGAATCATTGGAAAAAGAGCAATTATTAAATCCAATTTACTACAGAATGGTTATCTTTTAAAACTAATTGACGATGTTATAAATAATTTTAGAACAACGAACACTGGACAGCAAGAAACACATATTCCTTCTTCACAATTCCGTACATTAAGGGAACGTCGGAGAAAATAAGACGAATTGCCAGTAGTTGTAATATAAAAACAGCCTTTAAATCAAGAAATATCCTTAGAGCTCATTTAACAAAAACAAGACAAACTACGGATAAGAAAGAATGTGTTTATAAAGTTCCCTGTGAATGTGGTGAAATGTATATTGGAGAAACCAAAGGACCGCTAGAAGTTAGAATTAAGGAACATAAAACTCATACACAAAAAGGGGAAACGTCGAGATCAGGTATTGCAGAACACTCTTGGGATAAACAATACCATATAAAATGGTCTGAGGCTGCGGCAATATATGTGGAACCCAATATGAAAAAAAGAAAATTTATAGAAGCACCATACATTAAAAACAATAATGGTCTTCAGTAAATCGAGTGTTGAGATACCTAATCTTTGGCAACCACTACTTTGTAACATCAAATTATTGAGGTGTGTACAGTGAAGCAAAACGTTGCGCTTCAATGGACACAGTCCCTATATAAGCTCGTAGTCTTAAGACAAAATATTCAGTTAACTTGATAACGATTAGAGATACAACCTAATCGAAACGTCGTAATAAAAAAAAAATAAAGACAATGCAAGTCCGACCACATTTTAGTCAAGATATATAGTAAACATGATAACGACTCCTTTGAATTTTTGTAAGTATTCATTCAAAAAATAATGAATTTTGCATTAATTCATTTAAACAAATGTATTTTGCAAAACTAATGATAAATTTGGATTGAGCGATGCTTTGATAGCCGTAAAATATTCATGATTTTTCAGAATTGTCGCTTAAAAGCTTATCCATCACGAAAGGTAAAGTTTTTCAAAACATGAAAAATTCATGCAATTTGTAAGTATTCATTCAAAAAATAATGAATTTTGCAATAATTCGTTTAAACAAATGTGTTTTGCAAAACTAATGATAAATTTGGATTGATCGAAGCTTTGCCTTAAAACATCCATGATTTTTCAGAATTGTCGCTAAAAAGCTTATCCATCACGAAAGGTGAAGGTTTTCAAAACTTGAAAAATTCATGCAATTTGAAATTCTCAAAATTGAATATTTGAGCAAACGGCATTTGAAAAACCAAGACTTATACTTTAAGATACTATGTATAGTTTTTTAAGAAAAAGAACTGTCCGGAAATACATAACCTCAAATATAGGCCAAAATCGCTTTTTGGCCTATTTAGGTTAGGATATTTAAAAAATGTGATTTGATGGAACAATTCTAAGATCGGATTCTAATTCAGCGACCCAAAATCTACCAGAAATCACTATTGTTATACAATACAAATTTCACGTCGTGCTGTATAATGATTGGCAATGTCGATTCTAGAACGTGTTTAAAGAGAAACCAGATTTAGGGAAAGTAAGAATCATGGTGTTTTTGCGTTATTAAATAAGAGAAAAATATAATAACTATATGCATGTTTGTAGAGGTTAATTTAAAAAATAAGTAAAGAAAATAACCTATTCGTCGGTTTTAACTTCAATTTCTGATTTTCTGCGACTTCTATTGTTATCAGTTCTGAAGTAAGAGTGTGAATATACATAAATACCTTTCTATCGTTTTCCAGAAACTTTCCCAGACTATCCTTATTTCTGTTCGGTTTCTTTGGCTGCATCGCATCTTTGTCATGTGACCGAATTTCCATATAAGGATCCGACGGGGCAACGATAGGATCCGGAACTGATATCCCACAGCGATTTAAAAAAGTCCTTGTAAATTTGTCACAATTTGTTATTTTAAAAACTCTTCCATAAAGCTCCACTTCTTTCCCGATATTAAAATCAATCATGTCGTAAAAGTTCATATCCATTGGAACTGGTAAGCGAATTCTCTGGCGTGATATCAGGGTACCTGAGACAATATTTCTTTATAAGAATTTATTGGGTCGATATTATATATATATATATATATATATATATATATATATATATATATATATATATATATATATATATATATACGTCAGTGAGTTTAATTGAAAAGATTAAAATTTTGTAATAAAATATCATAATATATACAAAAGTGAAATGAATATTTATTTTCCACCTAATGCAGACCTTACTGATGACACTATGTACTTGTTTGTCTTAATTATAATGTGTATTACTTTTAGACACAAACTACGTTTTCAAAAATAGTTATTTTATGAAGTTACCTTGTAACGGGTCAAAAACAAATAAACTTTGCATCACATGTGACAAAATTTTAATAGCTCTATATGAATTTTGTAGAAAAACACATTTAATATGGCGCTACTTTAAACAAAATATGTCTGGGGTGACGCATTGTCAATACTAAGAAGTTTTATGTAGGTTGCGTCGAATCTTATTTTGCAACAGTGGTGCAATTTACCAAAAATGGACAAAAAATCTAAATTAACTTATATAGCTGAAATTTTGCCCATGAGCTAAAAATTGCATTCAGAAAAACTTTTTTTAATAACTTTTTTCGATTTTTTGAGATATAACCAGATATTTGAATTTTTTTTGATTAATTTTCGTCTCGATTGAAGTAGAAATTGATGTCAAAGTCAAATTTCAAATAAAGCTATTAATAAAAAAAATCTCATATGATGCGGACTTTACTGGTCACGGTTTATATATATATATATATATATATATATATATATATATATATATATATATATATATATATATTGTCGCAATTAGCAATGCCCCTGGTGGTAGGGACTGTTGTGTAACTTAACATCTTATCACCGCTATCCGGCAAAACTGGACTTAAATAGAGGTTCAAGTTTGTGGAAAGTACAAGGATGTCTGGGAAATATACCGGGGGATCCCACTGATGAGTCCACCACCGGTATCGGGACGAAACATCCATACATTTACTACGGTGGTCGAAAATAGATCGCTAGCTACATGTTGTGAATACACGCTTATTTTACAACAAAATATTAAATTTCAGATTTAATATTGCCCCAAAACTCCCTAAATAAAATAATCTGAATAATACGGCATACAGTGCTAAAACTGCGATTCTGGCGACACGGGGAAACCCAGAGAATTAACGGCACGTCGGCGGTTTGATTCGGTGCTTCCCCGAATTCAGAATGCGACGTCACTATTGCTATAAAAGCGGAAAGACAGCGGCGTAATTAAGGACATTACGGGTTGCTCTCTTAGAGTCAACTTGTCCTTTTTCCGATTGAGCTTAGCTCTCGGAGGCCACGTTGACTGTTCTATTTTTTAGGCAGCTCGTGGTTTTTAAAGTAGGTTGTCTTTGACAATATATCATACTACAGAAAATACAGATCGTGCACGTATCTTAATTCCTTATATTGACACTTGAGCTTCACTCATTCCCATTCTATCCCGGTGAGCGAGAAGAAAGGTGAGGCGGCTAGAGTTTTCATTCTAGTCGGGAGGTTTGGCGGGACTTCACCAACAACCCCTGATTTGTGTTAAAACTTCGGTTTTACACAAAATAATTGATAATGCGGAAGATTTTAAAATAAATTAAACCCGACGGAAACGAACTTCTACGTTTCCGGAAGGATCAAATTAATCCAATAAACCCGGTAAACAGGTCCATATTCTCGGAGATGAGTAGAAAAAAAATACCAAATAATGGCGAGATGCAGTGATGTCTCGTTAGAATCGAAAAAAAAAATTGCGAAAGGTAGTTGAAAGAGACCCTTTGAAAAAATTATCTAAAATTCGGTAAATTTAAATTGACAAAATAAAAACACACTCATAATCCGTTAATACAATATATATATATATATATATATATATATATATATATATATATATATATATATATATATATATATATATATATATATGCATATTATGTCCAATATACTCTTCGTAGACGCCGTACATTGAGCTTTGAGAACGGAGAATGAGATTTCACCGAAACGTCAGGTGCCTTACAGTCCTGAGAGGCACTCAGCATATACACGGGATGTCCGTGTGTTCAAGTTTTTGGTTTTTTTGGGGGTCAAATCCGTTTTATTAATTAAACCGCATATGTTTTATTTATTATGCATATTTATTGAAGTTTCAGTCATACTTGACCTTCCTCAGAATGATTTTTTAAAACATATATTTAAAGTTTTCACAAGGAACAACACATTAACTATATAGTGGTAACACGTGAATAACTTTTGACATATTACAAGAAAAACTTTGCTTTTAGTGTCACATCTTTATTTGAACTTTAATTTGAACTGTCGAATAAAATACGAATAATTTAACTTGAAATAGTATTATTACACGTCTAAAACATAATTCAGAGTCCTGATTTTTTCATTTTCTGATGTTCTCAAGCAATTCGGTCGTTATTTTGTTTCAATAATTTTGATTTTGGCAAACCTGCTATGCGTACTTTTAAAGTACATCAACTACAAATATTTTGAGCCTACATTTTTTATAGTTATTTTAAACCAATTGCTTGCTTTTTCGCTCACTTGCAGCCGCCATATTAGTTCCGCCATATAGAATTTTTCCAGAAGGATATGCTTTCTTCGACTCTTTTGAGCCCTCATACCTAACTGAGTATTGTGATATATTTTGTACGGAGTTGTCTGTTTGATGTGAAACCTGTTGTATGTATGTATGTATGTATGTATGTATGTATGTATGTATGTATGTATGTATATATATATATATATATATATATATATATATATATATATATATATATACCTAGACATTAGGATATACCGAAAAATTTAAGATATGAAATTTTATCACAAGAGAGAGCTTTTTTGTCGACAAGCATTTTTTTGTATTTCATAAATCAGTAAAAGTAACTTAATCCTATCAATTTTCATCGAAACGATGTACCAAGTGCTTTAATGTTGATTTTTTTTAGATTTTTAAAAAAACTGGGCTAAAGACCATAATCAGGACATATAATAATTGCGTAATCAAACACGTTGAAACCCATATCCAGGAGCCCCACTCGATCTGCAACCCTTCTAACGGAACATTGTCTGGTCCAGCGCATTCACCAATACCCATAAAATAAATCGATAATTTTAAGCAACTTAGGAGCCTATATATCTCGAACGGGACGACTAAAAAATATATTAATTACATATTTAATTTAAAGTCCTGTTCAACTGTACCCCACTGGATCGGATAAACAAAATAGACGAATTTAAATTTTTAACAGTTTGTTTGTATCTCATAATTAGTTGACATAACTTACCCGTAATAATTTTCATTGCATGTATTTACTAAGAGCTACTATATCAAATTTTCGCAAACTAAAATTATGATGGGAATGTTAGAGGGACATTTAGAAGCCTCTTCGGAGACTAAACTGATTTATTAAGAAATTGTAAAATGCGTGACAGTGACTATACTTCACACCATATGACTTACCCTGTGACAATCCACTATTTTCTACTTTGGGTTCGGTTACTTGAATTGTTCCGTCTTCAAGAAAATAATAGATTTTAACTCCGCGTACTTGAAAAGGAGAACCATGAACTTCTTGTAAAGTTTCTTGAAAAAATGCGTCAAAACATAGAATCTAAAAGTTCATCATATAATATCAAGGAATTGCAAATTATACCCTTATTTTCTATATAATCAGTTGCATCATACATTTATCTTTTATCTTAATCAAAACATATCGTAAACTAATCATTCAATATATTTTTTGAAGAAACTCACCATCATTATGTTATGAATCAAATTTGTTTTTCACCCCTACCTTCTGTAAACCATGCAATAAAGGTTAATTTTCTACATCTTGTATTTATTATTGAATTATTATTTTTCTGTTATAGATCATTGTGTTTTTAAAATAAAAGTTTTACAAATATGATAAAATGATATTTGTTACCTGTTTATCAAAGACGATCCATCCCGGTAATTCAACTGATTGACCCCGTGGATAAACAGACGGAAATTTATCTGTTAGTGGTCCAAACATATTTGGCTTCACTTTTTCTATCAGAGCCCTATTGTCTTTTCCAATATGCCCCATAATAGGATTACGATGGAATTTAGTTTTCCCAATCTAAAAAAGCTTTCTTTAGGGCAGTGTTTGTTAAGCGGTGTTTCGCAAACCTCCAGGGGTTTGCGAGCTTTATTAAAGGGGTTCGTAAAAAAGTATTGTAATGGTGCAATTTCAAATTAGGCGAACAGAGGGGGGAAAAAAGAAATAAAAGAAAATATGACAGTGACTATTTAAAAATGGGTTTTTATTTTACTGTGGAGGGGTTAAACCTTAAACCGCTTTGTCGCTTTGTGTAATCTGTAATGAAATCCTGGCCAACAGCAGTTTAAAACCATTTCTTCTTCGTAGACAGCTTAAAACAAGACATCCGAATCAGAAGGATAAACCTTCTAGTGTTTCTTCTTTTCTAACAGAATATAGTAAAATAGCTTTCGAGGCATCACTTCGAATTAGTTACAGAATTGTAAGATCTGGACCAGCATATACAGTGTCGGAAAATTTGATTGAATCGCGTGCTAGACATCACCAAGTGCATGCTTGGAGAAAACGCAACACAGAAAAATGACGTTGGGCCTTTATCAAACAACATAGTGTCGCGAAGATTCAATGATTTGGCAAATGATCTGGAAAATGAACTGAATGAATAAAATTGAATTATTTTGTTCTGCAGCTTGACGAGTCGACCGATGGTGTAAACATTGCAATATTGCTTGTCTATGTTAGCTATATTTTTAAGAATTCCATTCAAGAAGAGTGATCCAGTACTTTAAGCGACGATGTAATAATTGTGAATTTTATAAAATCGCATGTTACAAATTCTCGTCTATTCCAAACGCTTTGTAATGATTTTGGAAGCTCCCACGTTTCTTTACTACTGTATACAGAAGTTAGATGGCTTTCTCGTGGTGCAAAGTTATGACCCGCTTGTTTGAATTGAAGTCTGAAGTTCAAGCCTTTTTTCTTGACCATCCATGGCTGCAAAAACTTGCATACTTAGCTGACTTTTTTCTAAATTAAATGATTTGTTTTTACAAGACCCAGGTATTATTATTTTTAATTACATGATAGAACAGGAGCCATGCTAATGAAGTTCAACCTTCGACATCCCTCTGTAGAATCAGCATAACGTTAGAACTAGGGCCAGGTTATTTGAACGCTAAATAACGTAATAATATTTTTATTTATATTTAAAAAAGTGTTGGTAAACACTAGATATTTTATTTTCTGGTACACACATACCGATATTATGCTATCATTTTCTAATTGCTTTATTTAAACGAGTATCATATGATCATAGGTACGTCAATTCTGAATACATACAGGGGCGGATCCAGCCTCTCTCTTTGGGGGGGGGGGCGGTAATATCCAGTATGGGAAGCAAAAGCAAGTTGTCGACGGGGGGGGGGGGGGGGAGACACCAGCAATATTCCCATTTCTAGTGTAAAAGGCAGGGATGGGTTTATTTTTCTGAATTTGAAGCCCTTGGAGAGGTAGGGGGCGATCACAAGAAAAAACAATTTGCCGATGGGGGGAAGGATGCGAGCAGCATACACATTTCTAGTATAAGAGGCAGAATCGGGTCTATTTTCCTGAACTTAGAGCTATTGGGGGGAGGGGAGGGGCGATCGCAAGCATAGACATTCCTATACTCTATTCAAGAACTAGAGAGAGTAGAAAACTGTTACCGAAACCTCCAACGTGATTTATCTTGTTTGTGCTTGTTTTTATATCTTATTTCAGATTAGTGAGATACCCAAAAGATATGGCTTCCACATCCATATTTATTCCAAAACCAGAGCATTTTTTCCTCAACAAAAAACTTATTACGATGAATGTTTATGATGCCTTAAGATATCAATATCTAGATAATAATGTTAAAAGCTCTGTTGAGATGTGTTCTAACATGACAGGACTTGAAAAATCTACTATGTACCGAATACTGAAGGAGGAAAAAACGACTGGAATTGTTAGTACTCCCAAACCACATTCGATCACAGGCAGACGAAAAACCTCGTTGGAAGAAGAGATGTAAACTGCAATAAAAGGAGTTGTATATAGATTTTATTATGAGAAGCAGATCCCAACCGTCGACAAAATTCTAATTAAAATCAGTGAAAATCGGGATTTACCTGAAATTAAAAGAACTAAGCTCTGGAAATTGCTCAGAGAACTTAATTTTTGCTGAGAAATCTGTTCTTATAGATCGTCCGGAAAATATCCGTTAGAGAAGGAAGTACCTCTCTCAAGTAAAAGGTAGAGTTGCTAGAAACGACACAACCTACAAAATTAGTAATTTAACTGAACTTTTGAAAGATTTTTTCCAATAAAGTTACTGCAGAAAATTGCGAAAAATCCATATAATAAAGGAATAAAAGAAAATGTGGAAACTCGATCTCATGATCGGTGAGATAGAGGAACCAATTATAATTAATTTGAGCGAAGATAGCTTCACTGACTTTGATAACGAATTAGATACGTAATGTTTACCAGCGTAAACACAATTTATTATTTAAATTTTCTGTAACATATAACAATTTTTATTTTATTACCGAAATAATATTCTATGCCACAAATACTTAGTGATAAAATAAACCTCCTTCCGACACCTATGACAAGGATTAAAATCCTTTTTAACACTTCGCACATCCTAATATATATTGTGATCCAACCCAAATAGTCCATTATTATAGATCGGTATTTTTAATTATAAAATGTCTAACCCATTCCTATGAAAAATATGTGTGTCTAACAGATTATGCCAAAAACACCGAACTAAAGTACACAAGTAGTTTTCGAAGAAAAAAAGGGTAAAAAATGATTTATTACTCTCTCTAGTTCTTGAATAAACTATAGTATAAGAGACAAAATCAGGTCTGTTTTCCTGACCTCAAAGCTCTTGGGGGGGGGGGGGGGCGATCGCCCCCACCGCCCCTCCCTTGGATCCGCGCCTGAATACATAAAAGTATATACGGTTGCCTAAATTATTATTATTGTTATTTTCAGTATGTAAACAATATTTACCAATAAAAATAAGTTTTCAAATCGTCTTTTTATTAATATTAACTGTACACTTCGCATTTATAGTAATTTATAACCCTTAAAAACACTGAAAAGGGTCACGACAAGCAATTAAACTGAAAGAAAAGATAAGTAAATATGTTTATGTCTGTCAAATATCAGAAAAGCCTCTTCCCCACTGACCATAAATAGCCTTCAAACAAATCTATTGTTGTTTAAATCTTTTAAGAGTTCAACTTTGGATTCAATATCTGCAGGTGAATGAGGACGAATGTTTTGGTTCTCTCAGGAGCATTTTATTAGAAAATCAATCTCAAACAATTTCAGTTAACGTTAAATGACTATATTCCTAATAGACCTATTATATTTAGATTGAACAACTGGATATGTAATCTTTTTCAACAAGATATAACTTCGAATACTTCTTTAATTTTGTTGGAAAAAGAAAAACTCATTGACTTATCCTCTGACAATTACTTAAAAACTGCTTCTAAATATCACTCTTAACTGATTTTCGGCTCAGCTTTAGAAATGAGTATGCTGTTTTGGTGGAAAAAAATCATTAAAATTTTATTGCTCTTTTTTTCAACATACGCTTACCTGAAAGATACAGATACATGTTAAATGCAGACGTAATCTTGGACAAACTTTCAAACATCCAACCAAATTTAGAATTTCGTTATTCCACCAAACAGCCATAAATATCCCATTGAAGGTATTTTTCAAATTCTGTATTATTGTATTCATTTTGTATTAATTCTTTTTTGTAGGCTAAACTTTAGTTTTAGTAATGTTTGTAAATGTCTTACGATTATGCTTTAGTTTTTCGTTATGCACTCTTATTTATTAAGGAAAATAAATTTTAATAACCCAATTTTACTGTTCCTAAGGATTACACAGGGTGTTCGCCATTATATTCCGCTTTTTATAAGGCATTCGCAAGAAGAAAAGATTGGCAACCGCTGGTCTAGAGTATCCTTTACAAGATTTATGATCACATTTGATGACTGAAAATAACATTTCGCAAGATAATTTTTTTGATAGATTTATAAATTAACCAAAAAAAAATCTTTTAATGAAGAAACTAGTTTGCTGGAAAAAAGCTTTAGATATAACAAATAAGAAAACGCTTCTAACAAGGTATTGAACTTTTAATTAGCATATCTTTAAGCATCCCCTTTTCAAATAATTTCTATACCGTCACAACTACATAGAAAATATATTTTAACTTGTCCTATTGAAACATATTCCATTTAAATGTAAAGTTTACCATACAATACGAAACACACAATTCAGTTGGTTTTGTTCATTTAACTACCAGAAAAGAAAATATTAAACACATTTGAATATGTTTAGTTCACGAATAACTGCGATGGAGGACATCGAGGCTTTTAATCACTCCTCTATATTTTAGAAATACTCTTTAAATTATTTTTCTTTTTAAAATATTTATTATGAAAAATATTAAAATAACGTTTTATGTGGAACTATAATTTTTTACTTACATTGGGATTGAATGAATATCCGGGCAAAAAGGGTAGATCTGGACAACGGAGAGACATTTTGTATAGGTTTTATAAAACTGTAGTAAAATGAAAATACTCTTAAATAAAAATAAAATTTTCTTTGACAGATTTGTCAAGAGACATGTTTTATCAATTAGTGGTAGTTGTCTTAGGAACGAAGAGGTAATAGACAAGATTGTTTAGGGTAAATGACTGGGGTTCTATTCTTTACTTTTAGAATAAAGTTAGAAACAGGTGGTTTATCGATCCACAGATGTAAAAAACATCCAACAAAATAGTACGGACGTAAGTTACCTTGCTTTGCTCAAAAATTTTGGAATTAGAAAAAGTGTTCGTATGAAGAAAAATTTTGATTAATTGTATTTCTAAGATTGTGTTTATACAAGGTGGTCAAATGAAAACATAGCGGAGAATGCAACTGCTGTCAATTTTTTTTTAAACAAAAAAACCCGTCGATGAAAAGGGGACTCTTTTAACTCTCTATATAACGGTGGGTCATTTTTGAGGTTCAATCAATTTTTTACAAAATTACAAGATGTTGAACACAGATATTATTAACGAAATATTACCAGGGTAAATGCTGAAACTTTTAACTATCTACTATATAATAGAATAGATTATGCTAAAAACACTGTAGTACATTCTGCAGAATTTGAGAATTGGCAGCATTTGTTAATAAAACGCTTCCAGAGAACTCGGTTCCTTTTTATGGGTCCCCACAAAAAGAAATCCAAAATAATCAGATCTGGAATCGAGGAGGCAATTCTGTGGTTTCTCTCCTAGTGATCCAATGACCCGGATACGTCTGGGCCAAGATTTTACACGTATGCCGAGTATAATGAGAAGGAGCTATGTACTGCTGAAACTTTACTCCATCTTCCAGATGGTCATCGTTGTTATCGATAATAATGGTTATATCTGAATCAATAGCATCTTTCTGCAATTCCAAATACATGTCACTGGTCAGGCTACAAGGTATAAAAATGGAATTGGAAATATTTTTTTCCTGACAAAACCGCTCATCTTATGAAAATTTACAAAAGGTAAAAAAGCTTCCAAATACACGCGGTTATTCGCAAGAGATATCTATATTTTCATGTTATGTCTTATACTGGAGTATCATTGGAAGAGTATGAACATATTGCCAATGCTTTTGCACAGTATTTCAATCCGGTGTTTGAGTTGTCATCAGTGTCCAACGGCGACCCTATACATATTAATAGCTGGGGACATTTGGAATTTTCTTTAATATCAGAGGAGACTGTAAAGAAAAGTTTAAAAAACTTAAACTTAAAAGAAGTACCGGAGAGAATAATATTCCCTCATATATCTATAAAGGTTGCTGGGACTTTTTAGCAGCCCCTATCGCCCATATTTTTCAAGTTGCACTAAAAACAAAAATTTTTCCCAGTAAATTAGAGGCATCAATTATTTCTCCCTTATTTAAAGATGTTAAATAAAAAAATGATGAAAATTATAGACCTATTAGTATACTTAATTCACTTGCTAAGATATTTGAGATGATCCTTTCGCAAGACATTGTAACCAACTTATAAAATACAGTGCAGCCTGAATGTGATTTGTTTATAGACTGTCTTAGTGATTGTAAAGCAACTTTACATAGACTCTTATAAAAGAAAAATACTTTTTTTATCATACAATTTTGATTTAAATAAATAAATAAATAAATAAAGAAGTAGTATTGAATATAACTAAGTTGGCTTAAATAGCATATTATTTATTTATTTATTTATTTATTTATTTATTTATTTATTGAATACAGCATCCACAGCAGTTAAGCCAGTTACAGATACCTTTCTTAAAGTTAAAAACATTAAACTAACATTACTAGTTAAAATTATTGTCAATATTACATCTGAGCCTGAGAATCCAGCAATTTATGGTCAAGAATATCCTTATATCTACGTAAAGTAATACTACTTAAATCTACATCACTAACGTATGTATTAAAATAATTACACATTTTGTATAGGGGCGAATTTTTGTAAGTATTTGTTTTAGGAAATTCTAGATAAAATGTTGGTCTTTGTCTTGTACCACCCTTATTTACCACAAATGGAAGTTGCAGCAATAGGTCTGGACTATTTATTTTATTTTTTAAGATCTTTAATATATATACCAAACATATTTTTATACGTCCATTTTCCAATGAAAGTCTGTTAAATATATTCAATAAGTCCAGATTATTATAACCCTGAATAGGATAGTATCCAAATTTTTTAAAAAACATATACTTTAAAAACTTTCGCTGGACACGTTCTATGATTCTACTCCACACTTCATATTGTGGTGACCATATTATACTACAGTATTCCAGTTTTGGCAGTACCAGACTATCAAAAAGTGTCATGCAAACATCGACATCAAAATGTCTAGTAGATCTGATGATGAAACCCATTATCTTGTGAGCTTCATTAATTTTATTTATTATATGCTCATTGAAATTCAATGAACTATCAAACAATACTCCCAAATCCTTCTGACAAGAAGTCCGTTTTAACACTATATCATTAATAGAATAGGCTTCATTTAAAACATTCTTATTCAGAGCAAAGGACATTGACGAGCACTTGTTGTCATTAAGACAAAAACCGTTTACTCGACACCACTCAACAACATCATTCAGATCCTGCTGCAAACAGTCACAATCATCAGCAGTCAATACTTCCCTAAAAAGTTTAAAGTCGTCTGCAAACAGTAATGCTTTTGAGTGTTTGATCACGTTACATATATTATTAAAGGCAATTAAGAATAAAAGAGGTCCCAAATTAGACCCCTGAGGAACACCAGAAGTACTTCTATATACATATGATTTGGCCCCTTTTATTTCAACGTACTGCTTTCTATCAGTCAGGTAAGAGACAATAATATTTATCAGATTCTCTGTAACATTCAGTTGCTTAAGAGATTGTATTATAAGGGTATGTTTCACTCTGTCAAATGCCTTTGCCATATCCGTGTAGATTACATCAACTTGTGCTTTTTATTAAAAGAGTTATGAATGTATTGTGTAAAAGTAATTAAGTTAGTTAATGTTGACTTATTTGGTAAGAACCCATGTTGACACTCAGATATACTGTGCTTTACTTCATCATATATTCTGTTAAAAATCACTATTTCAAATAACTTTGACGTTGCATTTACTATGCTAATAGGCCTATAATTAGTTACTTCGTGCTTTACCCCTCCTTTGAAAGTAGGTATAACCTTTGTAATACGCCATTCTGTAGGATATGTTGCTGTTTTAAGTGAAAGGTTAAATATATATAGTAAAGGTTCTAACAGAGATTCGCTACAGCCCTTTATAACATAGCCAGGCAACCCATCTGGTCCAATAGCTCTGTTACCCTTTAACTTTTGAAGAGCACAGCGTACTTCAGTTTTATCTATGGGATAGTCACAAAAATGATTTTTAGATATACCCCCACTGCATTCCATCACCTCTGCAGCACTAAATACATTACCAAAATAAAGCGCAAATGCATCTGCAATACCCCCTGCACCCGAATAGAAAATGTTATTATAAGAGATTTCTGCAGGAATATCACCCTCACCTCTCAGACTTTTAACATACGACCAAAAATACTTGGGATTATTTCTTAGACTCAACTGAACCCGTGCCAAATACTCCGAGTGTGCTGCCTTTACTTTATTTTTAATATTCTGTCTACTAGATTTGTATTTATTATACCAAAAAAGACTTTTGGATTCTGTGTTGATATTGGAAGACATTATACAAAAATATTATAAAATACTCTGTAAAACTGAGTTATGACAGTATCAATATTACAACACTCATATATAATGTTCCAATTTTGATTTTTAATTAGCCTATACATAGTGCCAAAATCAGCTTTTTTAAAGTTAAATTTAGTACTGGGAATTTGCTCACATTCAGTCAATTCATAACAGAGATTTAATTCCAATAACAATGCTGGATGATGTCGATCCAGCGGTAACAATGGGTCATCATCATTTTCTACTTTGCAATCCTGCAAATGGCGGCTGACAAGTACCAAATCCAAGATAACATTATTTACATTACGAACATAATTCATTTGTAAAAGGTTTGTAAAGGATAAAAAACTTTTAAAATCACATACACGCTCACTGGGAAGATTCAAAACAAGGTCAGGCAAATTAAAATCACCCAAAATTATACAATCACAGTTTAAAAAATTAGACTCAATACAAGTATAAAATTTCCTATAAGTATTCAAATTACTTTTAGGTACAAAATATACAACTACTATATAAATACATTTCTTTTGATTTACAGTTAGTTTCACACACACTGCTTCTTGTTCATTGTCAAATATGTTATATTCCTTCACAGAAAATTTCCTATTGACTGCCAGTAAGACACCACTACCTTCCTTTTTTCCCGTCTCTATCTGATTTCTGTCTTTCCTAAATATATTCATACCACAATTAAACTCACTATTATAAACAGTACTATTCAGCCAAGTCTCAGTTAAGGCAATTATATCTGCGCTATTATTTAACATGTTAAGTCTTAATATTTCTAGTTTAGTTTTAACGCCCCTACAATTTTGATAATATATTCTCATTGAACCTAAGTGATTGGCAGTTGATTGATGTCCTTTAGAAAATTTGAACCATCAGTATCAGTTGGCTCATCATTCAGGTTACTAACACTCGTAATATTATTATCTAGTCTAGATTCATCATTTGCTTGAATATAACTATTTTTCATACCACTACTATCTAGCATACTCTCAGGCTCAGAGTTTATATCTAATGCTACTCGATCACTATCAACACCAGATACAGCAATGTGTATTAAATTTTTTACTTAACATTTTATTGAGGCTGCTTCCAAAATGGTGCCATACAGTAACCGAGAAACATCAAAATTACTTAATTTATTATTAAAATCACCACATACATTAACATACCCTACACAATTTTCAGTAAACCTGTTTGCAAAAGTTAAAAAATTACAGAGTTTTTTATTATACATTTCAACTCGTTGGAGATATCTTTTATTCGCTGACCTCGTTGAGAGAAACAGAAGATTTGTATGCATACAATCTTTAAGTATTTTATTTATATTACGCATTCGTGGATATTTGCCACATGATAAATCATTGGTTCCACATCCAATTATCACAAAATCATATTTGGTGAAATATTTTGTTAGGTTTACTATGTCTTCTAAAACATTTTCCTGCCTAGCATAAGGTTTAACAATAGCTTGAATTTTAGTGTCCTCATCACCATACACACGTCGCAAATGTTTATCCAAGTCTTTGACCATTTGATCACCCAATACCAAAATATTCTTAGGGCCAATAATAATTTTTACTGGAGGCCTAACTTTGCCTTTCTGTGAAATACCACAATACTCAACTTCCGTTTGAGTATCGACGTTTCTTTTCTCAGCGTTTTGTTTTGCCTTTATTTCAAACAAGTCATTTTTTGCCTTTTTCGAGCTTGTCATATACATTTCATTATGATATCAAGACTCTGCCATCAAAGGTTGTACACGTATTTTGTGGACCCCCTATATATATTTTTAATCAGGTAAGGTAAATTTAACATGGTTGATTAATAATTGGTATTTGGCAACGTCCTTTTTTTTTGTTACCCATTATTTCCTTCTCATGCTTTTAAAATCTAACTTTAATTTGAGCTTTTTGTCTTAAAAAAGCCTTAAGTTTCCATCTTGTGTTTGGTATTCAGCAGACACAATATCCTATATTTTATAGAATCATTTGTTCCTGCTTCCTAACTATAGGCAACATTCAAAACACACTTTATATTTCCTACTATCACGCTAACCTACAGCGCACGTAATTTCCTGTGGGGAAAAATCGAAGAATTCGTCAACTACCAGCATACCAGCCATATGATTCAGACAACTTGAGGTTAGTGTTTTAACTGCCGGCTCCGCTACGGATTTAGCCATGACATCATTAAGTTATTGTTGTTGTTTACAGTTGTTAATAGAAAAGTTATTTTTACTAAAAGAATTATAATAAGATCTAAGTTTACAAGCGAAGATTAAAACACATTGTTAAACGTGTTAATTCGGTGCGGTGTATTTGATAAAATAAAACGAATTTTTTAATTAAATAGTCAAGTGTAACTTAGCACTTTTAATTGTTTTCAGATAAAAGTGATAGGCAACATGAGTGTTAATAGGGAATCTCCGGTTATTGAAAAAAGAACTTCAACTGATTTTAGTATCATTAGTATAATCACAAGTGGTTTAAAAAAGGTTTGTATTAATTTTTTTGTTGATTTACAGATAGAAATATTGACACATCGATACAATAAGTGTTTCGACAAAGTAATGATAGAAAAAAAATTCGTTTTTAATGAAATTTTTAAACTATTAATTCTGATATTTCGTGACGTAAATATTATTGTTTAATTCAATTTCTTGATGATGATTTCATGACTTAAAATTCTTGAGTATAGTAAATATATTTATAAACCTTGGGAATAATAATAATAATTACCATAATTAATTTGATTACTTCAAGTCTTAACTATTTATATGTACCATAGCATTTACTATATTCTTTTTTAGACAAATTTTACCCACACATTAAATTAGCTTCAAGAAAGGGCATTAATCTTTTCTTAAATATAAATGATGAATTAACTTCACAAAAACTAGTTCGTTATGTTTTAATTAGTATAAATAATTATAGTCTTATAGCCTAGGAATATTATTCGACTTTAAAACTATTAAATACAAATAGAATTTTGTTTTTTGGAAATCATTTTTCCAGGGGACATAAAACGACTTTCATTTCGAATTATGTTTGACACATATTTTTTAATTAACAGTTAAGAGCGAAAAATCCGTTTTCCTCATTAACCAGGGTCCTAAAGCTTTGTATTAATAGTTTGCAAAATTGAATCGCCAAGTTTTACAGGATAAATATGCGCAAGAAGTACAACAAAAATTTATCTCTTTTTTGCTTCTAAACAAATAAAATAATGCGATATTTACAAATGCCTCTTTAGGTTGTGTTTGGTGAAGCCTAAATGCCGATGCTTCTGGATTAGCTGGCATTAGGTTAAACTCTATGCTACTGTCATCAATGAATCCCGGAAATTGCCTAAATTCCGCTTCAAACGATGACGTATGTACAGGGTTGGTTTGGAAACTTTGGAATATCGGACGTTGTTCCAGAAATTGAAAGGTAGGGCACAGCGCAGACGGTGCCGTAGAGGACCCACCATAACCGCCCGACCCGGCGAAAAGCCAAGCCGCCTCACCTTTTTTGATGTTTGTCAAGAGCACCTGAGGAAGATGAGCCATGGAAAAAAGAGACTATGGGGTGGTGCGTCTGGGAAGCGAGCATGGATGCTCAAGACGACTTAAGAAAAAATGAAAATAATTTAAGTTTTTTATAAGAGTTCAGGATTTATACTAATTATTTTGGTGAAGAAATAATTAGTATAGGGGGGCAAGGGTCAAGTATACTTTGTCGTGTCCAAATGTTTTTTGAGCGCAACAAACCTACTTTACCGAATGAATTTATTTATTCTTCTTGCCGATAAATTGTTTAAACTTGAGTCGAACGCTAGGTCGCACCGCAAGTTGCAAATTTATTTATTTATTGTTAAAATCCGCAATGATTTTTAACACTGAAATTTTAACGCAGAAAAAGTATAGGTAATTGGACTTTATCGTAAAATTTTAAAAATGCGCAAGAAAAGTTTGAGTAACTGAACTTAGACGCAATTTTATAAATTTTCAAAGCCGAAAAAAGTATGGATCTGATTTTTAAGAAGAAAATAAGATAAAAATTAGATTTTCACGAAAACTAATAAAGGGGTTTCCGCAAGTAAATTTGGAAAATTTAACTAGCGTAATGTCTCTGGAGGGTAAGGTTTTTCAATCTAATTTTTTACGATTTTCACCGAAAACTTAGAATGTCTTTAACCTTAAATTTCCGCAAAAAATCTTCTTAGTTTTTCTTCTTAATCTTCTGACTGAAAGAGAAAATTTTATTTTGTTTGTTGAGTAGTGGAAACTTAAGTTAGAATAGCTACGCGATCTTTATGACGGTGATCCGAGATTGCAACATCAGTTCGCGTATACAATCCCGAATATCGCCCGTCTTTCGAACTGTAGTGTACCGGGCTCTGGGAAATAAAACCTATCTTACTTAGACACTATTTATTTTTATCCAGAGGACTTCCGATACACCGTATTTAAACCAATTTTTTTCCAATAGGTTTTTTTATTTTTAAAGTCTTCAGGCGGTTTTACCCGGGTAAAAGCTACTAGTTCGTCCAGAGGCCTCGGAGGTACTTTATTTTAAAATAAATTAAAAAACACTATCACTTTCAGCAACGCAGCCCTCTAAAAGATCGTCGATATTGTAACCTCTTCTTGGCTGTTCAGCCGTCCTAAAAGCGATGAAAGTTAACTACTTCTTAAGGCAACTGAATTCCGTTACTCCCCTTAAATATTCTCTTTCCTTAGGTCTGATCGCCTACTCGTTTAATACTACTTCAGTTCTGCTACTACTGCCGATTTCTGTATAAAATCTGACGGTTACTTTCAAGGTTGGCAATGTTTAAAACATTTAATTTAAACGTATGTTTAAAACACTGATTAAAACACACATAAAATACATGTACGATTTAATCATAAAATTTTTTGTTGTAAAGAGTCGCGGTAGCGACTCGCGCCAAGTTTAAATTAAATGTGCAATTTATTAAATACAATAATCATAAGAAAACTCCTCTGCTTTGCTCCAAAATATCAGCTAGTGAATTAATAACATTTATATTTATATTCGTGATTATTTCCATACTGCATTTTGAATAAATTCACATAAAATTAATGTAATTTGTGTATTAACTCACTGTAATGAAGTTGCAAAATTCTATTAAAAGGGAAATGGTACTAATTATATTAATACTATAATTGGAAATATTAAACAGTATTGTTGCTCAACTCGATAACCAACTATTATATTTTCAATTTTTGCATAAATTTCATAAAAAAAGGTCGCGCCAAGTTTTTTTGTAATACGGATTTGAGTAGAATGAAATGGCTGTAATGGACGAAAAAAAATGTAATTCATATTAATCAAATTTAAAATTATGTTGTACATACGTCATATATAATATTGCAAATAAAAATAAAGTTCAACGTTGCATTACTGTCACTTACATGTCTAATGAAACTAAAATTAAATGCATTTTATTCTCCATAGTAGTTATCGAATACTGTTAAAATATTTTTCAATTATGTATAAGAGAAAATAATTTTAGAATACATAAAAAAATGGAAGAATTTTGTAAACTTGGCATATATTTTTGTGAAGTTTCAATGAACAGACGTTTGGAAATTAAAAAACATAGCCTACAAGGTCTCAGTTGTTCTCAGTTGTGTGCGGTATAAAGTCATGGTAGCTTCCCGTTTATTTGAACTGTTTTTGGCCGGATTATAGTATAGTATATTATATTAGTTAGAAATATTATTATTTTGTAATATGTTTTTTACCTAAGAGATGGCAACTTTGAAATCAGTCTGCTGGATTCCCCTGACGTGCGGCGAATATACTGGTGAATCGCGGGGATCTCCCGAATTTTTTGTTGTGTTTAGTTAGAGAAAGCCAAACGAAATCGAATTTATTTCCACAAGCAAAGTAAAAGGAAGCCGGTGGGAAACCACTCGTACTACCTCAAGATGTACGTTGGAATACATTAGCAGATTGTCTCGAATCATATGTCAACAACTGGCACTGTCTTGTCAAAGTATGCAGCAAGCACAGGTCTGTGTTAGATTTAACAATCGTAAGGAATGTCCAAGATGTTGAGTTTAAAGAAAATGTTGAGAAATATCTCAAAAAGCTGAAGAAAGTATTAAAAACTCTTGATCTCATTCAGAAAGATATGTGCGTCCTACACATATATGGAAAGATCTCCTCTCATCGGAATGGTTGCCAGAAGAAGCCGATAAACTTAAAGCAAGATTTAAAGCTGCAATGGCACCTGCACATTTTGCTGCTTATATACTAGACACTAACTATAAAGATGAAGGACTATCAGAAGAGGAGGACAAAATGGGCATGAAGTTCATAGATTCAAGCTGTCCGCAAGCAATGAAAGATGTCCTGTCGTACCGTGCGACAAGTTTTCCATTTCTGGAACACATGTTTAAGGAAGATCTTTTAAAGAAAACGCACGTTTCAGTGTGGTAGAAATCACTTGGGATCAAACTGGATCCAGGGATGCTCGACATCACAAGTCAGTTATTTACTGCGATTGCGTCTTCTGCAGGAATCGAAAGATTATTTTCCACTTTCAGATTGGTACATTCCAAATTACGCAACAGGCTCGGGACAGAGAAAGCGGTTAAATTGGTGGCAGTTATGAGGGCGCTGAATCCACATAGCTTGCTTGAGAAGGTGGACGTGAAGGATTGAGGAGTTCAAGAAGAGAAAAAGAGAAAGAAAAAAAAGTAAATGCAGTGACATTATAACCGTTAATCGAAATAATTAAACATTTTTAATTACTTACACTTTTTTCTTTTCAAACCTATGTATGTAGAGAATTAAGACTATTTAGAACATCAATAGCCCGCTGTTCATTGCCCAGAATAATTGTAAAACAGTCATCCACATAACGAGGCCAGTTAATTATCTTGCTCTCAAAAATCAATCTCGGAATTAATGCATTTTCCAAGCTGTCCAGGAAGATGTCTGCTAAAAGAGGAGATAGAGGATTCCCCATTGCCAACCCCGAGGCTTGTTCGTAGTATTTGTTATTGAAAGCAAAAAAGTCCTGAGATAAACAGAACTTAAGAAGAGTCATTATACTAAGTTGGTCGTCACTAGAGATGTTGTTCGCTGTCAACAGATTTGATATAATCGGAAGAGTTTCTATCTTCGGAATCGACGTAAACAGATTGCATACATCGCAACAAGCAAAGAGTCGTCTGGCATGGTTACAGAGTTCAGTCTTTTGACCAAATCTGTGGAGTTTTTGAGGCAAAACTTAGGCTTGTCTTTGATAAGCTTAATCAGAATTGCGTTCAAAAAAGAAGACAGTCTCGAAACGGGAGTATTGGTAAAACTTACAACAGGTCGAATTGGTACTCCTTGCTTATGCATTTTTGGTAACCCATATAAACGGGGTAAATACGGGTTAGAAATTAGAAGATATTTATTTCCATTATATTTTTTTTTTAAATCTGAGCATAAGTTGAAGTAGGTTTTTGTTTTTATACCAAAACTAGAAAGTGGATTGTTCGGAATTTCTTTAAAATTGTTTTCGTCTAAGAAGCTTTCGACTTTCAACAGATAATCATCTTCATTCATAATGACCAACCAAACTTAAATAAACTAGTGACTTGACTTATATACAATTAATGGACAACTTCACAGAGCAAAATCGTCTTGAAAGACCCAGAAAAGCGAGTTTTCACCCATCTTTTTGTAAGTTCTCCAAATTTTGAATTTGTTTATGAGGGGTATATTTTGAAACCATATACGGTTTTTATCTATTAGTTTTATGAAGTACTATTATTTGATTAATTATTATAAGTTATTTATTGTGTGATATCATATTTTGAAAGCTACAAGTGTGTAAACACCACTATAAAATTCTGCATAGTTTACAGTTTTACGACGCAAATATTTAAGAAAGCATTGTACACATTTATGAAAGTCTATTGTTATAGTCCTGAATAATATCTTTATGGCTTGTGCTAACATTCAAAAGGATATTTATAAACGATAATGGAATTTATGATATAGGTAGACTAAAACACTGCTGTACTTAAATATAATAAACAATGTCAATATTTAAACGAATTTTTGCCAAAATGCAGTTACAGCGAAAACAACTGCCACTGCTGATTGCGGAAAACAGGTAGCTTGCAGTTTTACAAATTTTATTGTTCATATTGTTCACAAAATTTTTATATATTTTATTGATTAGTTAGCATAACTTTTCCATCAGTGGTTATAGTCAATTTAACTTATAGATCTTATTGAATTATTTAATTATTTTCAATTATTTTTAAAGATTAATTGCGAATATACAAATAAATAAATCCAATAACGTTTAGGTTTTGAGATATTCCATTTTAAAATTTACCTGTTTTGGAAGTTGGGTTATCAATATTTTACGTCGCGTTTCTCTCTCCAGTTGTTATACTTTTTATTTTTTTTCAAGTTTCTAAGATATATCTAATACTGAAATTAATTGTAAATAAATATAATAGTACAATTGTTATATATTTCCACTATTTTTATTTTTTTATATTTAAAAAATCATAATTGTTTCGATACACAGTGCTTTCTTCGGATGGTGAGCAAAAACTTTAATAAATAATCATACCTTTTCCACCCTGCAAACCACAAAAATCTTAAAAATTACGTACTGTTTTACAACTAAAGCCGCTTGCATACGACACCAGTAGCCGAGCCAGGCCAGTAAGCCAGTTTTCGTGTGCACGGTACTATTAGGACAGCGCAACTGTCTCAAGTCAGCAGCGTTGCCAATATACCTCGTTAAACTTAAGAAAATCAATATTAATACAAATCAATGCATTATTTAAATTAACTTGCCGACTTACATTAGTATTATATTCTCGTTTTTTTTGTCTTTTAGCAGAAAAGGAAAATTGAAAATATTAATTGCGCAATTTCTATGAACCTCCCTGTATATAAAATCTGTTCTACGAGGATGGTTCGATAAGTTCTCTCCTTGAAGCAGAGAGGGGCTAGTAGGATCAAATAACTACAATATTTTGTAAGCATTAGCCTTGAGATGACGCCCTGCAAAGTCGCAGATGTTTGCGTTCTGTTGCTTGTTTGTGGCGATCGAGTGAACACATGAGGTTCGATATTTTGTGAAAGATGGATAAAATTGAAGTTCGAGCGGTTATAAAGTACTTTGTTTTAAGGGGTTTAACTCCTACGGACATTAAAAAGGAATTAGATTCTACATTAAAGGATTCTTCTCCTTCGTTTTCAACAGTAAAAAAATGGGCTGCTGAATTCAATCGTGGTCATACAGCAATTCAAGATGATGAGCGTGCGTGACGCCCAAAAACCACTACAACGAAATTGTGACAAAAACTCACAATGTCAAACTTCATGACCGCCGACTGAAAGTACGAGAGCTTACTGGTATAGCAAACATCTCAATAGATCGTGTCCAGTATATTTTACATAATGTTCTTGTCATGAAAAAGCTTTCTGCGCGATGGGTGCCGTGTTTGTTAACAGTCGACCAAAAACGCCTTGAATGAACACTTCGCAAGACTTATTCAGACGCAATCCTGCTGAGTTTCTTCGACGTTTTGTAACTGTAGATGAAACATGGATTCACCGTTACACACCAGAGACACAGCAGAAGTCTAAACAGTGGGTGGGGGCAGGTGAAAGTGCACCAAAAAAGCAAAAACGGTTCAGTCTGCAGGAAAAGTCATGGCAACAGTTTTTTGGGATTCACATGGCGTGGTGCTTATAGACTATTTAGAACAAGACAAGGCCATCACCGGGGAGTATTATGCTTCACTACTGGACCGTTTGCAGCATGTGATTAAGGCTAAACGTCCACTTCTTTCCAAAAAAAAAGTGCTCTTTCATCAGAATAATGCGCCTGCACACAAGTCTATGATTGTTACTGCAAAACTTCATGACTTACGTTTCGAAGTGTTCCCACATGCGCCATATTCGCTGAATCTGGGCCCAGCGATTATTTTTTCTTCCTAAACTTGAAAAAATGGCTCGCTGGAGGAAAATTCCTTTCAAATAACCAGGTCAGAGCAGCGATAACCGCTTATTTTGCAGAGTTGGAGAAATCGCATTATACTACGGGTATTAAAATGTTAGAACATCGTTAGTCTAAATGTATTGAAGTACAAGGGGACTATGTTGAAAAATAATTAAAAACTTTTTCAAAAATCTTTTGTTTTCTTTATCAGGCCGAGAACTTATCGAACCATCCTTATATATGTGAAAAGCTAGATTTGTATCTGTTCTTCTTTATTGCGCACTGGTAAACAAGGATAGAAAAACAACGGACTTACATAAGCGGCCTAGTGATTTGAAGAACTTCGTCTCTTTGCCTGGTTTCAGTCTATTGCGAGGTTATCACTTCATCGTTTACAGGGTCTTCCGGTACTCCTACGTCCTATTGGTGATTTGTCCCTCGTGATCTTTACTATTCTGTCGTCGGTCATGCGGTTGATGTGTTCGTTCCATTCCCTTTTTCTTTGTAATACCCAGTCATTGATTTTACCGACTTTACACACTCTTCTTATATCCTCGCTCCTATTCCGATCCATAAGTGTCCTGCCAGCTATCCTGCGCATCACTCTCATCTCTGTTGTTTCCAGTATTTGTTTTGTTTTCGAGGTTTCTGGTCTGGTTTCTGCAGTGTATGTTAGTATGGGTCTTATTTCTGTTTTATAAATTCTGTATTTAATTTCGATTCCTATATGTTTATTGCTTCATATGGTACTGTTAAGACATGCGACTGTTCTTGCTGCTTCCATGGCTTGTCCCCTCACCTCCGTTTCAACATCCCCGTATCCGGATATTTCTATTCCGAGATACTTGAACTTCATTTCCTGCTGTATAATTTTGTTGTCTATTTCTAGTTTGCATCTGAGTGGTGTTCTAGATGTAGTCATGGCTTTAGTTTTTGACGCTGATATATTCATGTTAAACTTTTTCGCTGTTATGTTAAATTAGTGCAGTAGTCTTTGCAAATCGTCTTCGCTTTCAATTATTAACACTGCATCGTCGGCGTAGCACAGTATTTTGATTTTCCTGTCTCCATTTTATACCCTTTCAATCTACGAACCTGCTTTATCAACTCGTCCATGATGATGTTAAATAGTAGGGGGCTAAGAGAGTTACCTTGTCAGATGCCATTATTTACTTCTATTTTTTTGGTCAATTCGCCGTTTATCCTAGCTTGAATCGTATTTGCCTGATATATATTTTCAATCGTTTTGATAATGTTTTGAGGTATTTGTCTGTCGTAAAGTAGCTGTGTTACATCCTCCAGTTGTATACGATCGAACGCCTTCTATAGATCGATGAAACACATAATGGCTGGACGATTATATTCAATTGACTTTTCAGTTATTTGTCTTATAACAAATATGGCATCCGTGCATGACCTTCCCGATCGGAATCCCTGCTGTTCGTCTGCTAAGGAAGTGTGTTCATTAATTTTGCTTGTAAGAATTTTTGTGGTTAGTTTTAACGAGGTGGAGAGAAGATTGATTCCTCTGTAATTAGCCGGCACTTTTTATCGCCTTTTTTGAATAGGAGTATTGTTGTGCTACTCCTCCATTCATCGGGGATTCTGTGATGGTATATGATTTTATTGATGATAGTTCTACTGACAAATTAAAAAACCACACAGTTTTTTCACAATGGCGGTTGTTTATTATCTAGAATTTCTGACCTTAGACTTAAAAACAATAATCGTGTAATCATCAACGTTATTCACTAACAGTTTTAAAGTTTCTTGAGTGAAGGGCGATTTTTATAATTTTTGTAAAAAACAGATAAATAAAACAATAAAGAAAAAACAGCAAATAAAGCGTTGACAACCCTATCTATCGAGACTACCAGCACTGTTTTTGGTATGGAATTGGAGTAACACCCTTTCAGAGTCACTGAAAACCTAAGGACAAAGCAGAGTGGATCTGCAGGTTATTTCAGCTTTACGGTGATTGACCGATTGAATAACATAGCAGGCTAGGATTGCACTGCGGCCTAGTGACTCAATCAGATGTAGTAGCCTGTTCACTAATTTTTCCTCTATCTCCAGTATGTTAGAAGATGATGTGTGAGGCTATTCTGTCCTCATCATATAGTCTACATGTTGATTCTTTATTATAGATATCCTTTGTAGATATTTCCTTAAGCCACAGTGGCCCATTATTATTCTGGTCACTAGTCTGATCTGTTGTCTGCTTAAAGGCGAAACTTCGCAGTTTAATTTGATGTACGATTTGTACAGCAATAGCTTGCCATATCTGTAGCTCGTATTGTAGTTCCAACGGGTCTGGTGCTAATGGTGTACTACATACACGAAATTACAAATACAAATATATGTTACAGGTTATACCTGATTAATTTGAAACTTATCAATAGTTAAAGTATCAAATAAGAAGTCCAGGTCAACTTTTTTGAAAATCAAGTTATCAGATAAAAATGCCATGTCATTTCAGCTGTACGTTCCGGAGCAGGCATTGGTACCATGCGAGGTCACTATACACTTACCTTAAGACGCATCTCAGCCTATTTTTTGTTGTACTCATTTTAAAAAACAGGATATTCTACTTTTACTGTAAAGTGTAGGATTTTGTAAAGACATTTGTTGTCTAAAATGTTAATGGTACTGATAATCTTATTTGCAGTCACAAAAATTTTAGAAAGACTCACTCATCAGATAATTTTCTGTTTTGTTCCAGGCCTCCATTATTGGAATGGTGTACCTAGCAGGGTACATGAACTGGTCCGTTGCATGGTTCATAGGTCCATTGGTTCTGTCTGTCATAAGAGAGCAATGGAAGAAAAAAAGTGATCGCAGAAGACTAGCAGCGAAAACAGCAGCTCTATCAAATGAAAAAGATGTAGTGTTAGCTAGGCTTAACGAACTTCCAGCATGGGTAAGTATTAACGGAACAAAGTGAACTTCCTTCAGTTTTAACATTTTTGTACAATTGTAACAAAAAGATTTACTCAATAACCTAAGGAAAATACTAAAATTATTTTTTAACAATTTATTTCATTAACTTGAGAAGCTTCGTATTGTGTCTGCATCTATCTATTTACGTAAAATTCATCGTACTCTATTCATAACAACAAATCACTCCAGTCTGTTATCGCCTATAAGTTTGTTACTGTATGAAATGTAAATTTAGTATTAAAACGAAATAGAGAATTAAAAACAAAAGGAAAACAGTTTTGATTAATTTTATTTTGGATAACGGTCGATTCTGGAAGAGGGCAGATCTTTCTAGGAACCTGGCAAGGCTGCTCACATGATCTCGTGATTTCTTCCACCTTCATATCCCGATAAGAAGCCGTGTCCATTATCTTGATCCCAATTACCTCTCCAAAGATAACCTTCCTTACGTATCAGTTTATCCTCAAATTCTTTTAGCCAGCGTGGAAAATTATGTTTATTAAAGATCTATCATAGTGAATTTGTTTATTTATTTTCGTATATTTTCAGAAAAAATTTCTCTATGCATAACAAATCACTCCAGTCTGTTATCGCCTAGAACTTTGTTACATTATGAAATATAAATTTAGTATTAAAGAGAAATACAGAATTAAAAACAAAAGGAAAACAGTTTTGATTAATTTTATTTTGTATAACGGTCGATTCTGGAAGGCAGATCTTTCTAGGAACCTGGCAAGGTTGCTCACATGATCTCGCGACCTCTTCCGCCTTCATATCCCGATAAGAAGCCGTGTCCATGACCTTGATCACAATTACCTCTCCAAAGATAACTTTCCTTACGTATCAGTTTATCCTTGAATTTGTTTAGCTAGCGTGGAAAATTATGGCTATTAGAGATCCATCATAGTGAATTTGTTCACTTATTTTTGTATATTTTCAGAAAAAAATTAGCAGAAAAAGCGATATTTTGGAAACAAAATACAAATATAATCGTTGGTTGCTTCTAAACCTTCGTTTTGCTGTTAAACATTAGAACTATATCCTTTGACATATATCAAGCAAGAAAGCTTTAGTTAGATGTAGACACTAGATTGTCATTCAGACATTTGGCTTCTCAAAATACTTTGACTCCAATATAATAGAAGTTTGGAATACTAAGACTTTTTGTGAATTCTGTTAGATTCCTTATTTTATCAGGTGTTAGAATAATTTAAGTCTTTTACAAAAAAGTATTATGTACTCATTATTCCATTGCTTCTGCTGCGGTATTGCAGAAACGGAGTATCTTGCTGTCGACTTTCCCATTTTTAGGAGTTGTATCTCCGAGGGCAGAGTCTGTTACCAGTCTAAGATCCTTTTTAGGAAGCTTAAGAAATTCTTTTAGTTAGGTATTAATCACCTAACTAACTAGATGATAAATTTATGAATATTTTCATTTATCATAGTCCATGCATGTAGCTTCATCTGATCTGGGCTTGATGGTGTCGACGTCTGAAGTTGTTTCCTTAAGCGGCCTTTTGGTAATAGTTTGGAGATTGATCTCTTCCTTATTTTCTTCAATTCCCTTGAACTCTAGTACTTATATCAAGGTTACGTTCTTGTTTTATGGTAGTTCTAAATCCGTTTAGAGCAATAGGTATTTTGGGCTGCTTAGTTGTTTCAAATGAAAAAAAAAATTACCTTCCTGGTATTCCTAGTAATGTGACAGAATTTGATTATAGACTCTGGCCAATGACATATTGAGGTAGCGTTAATCATTTTATCTATAATCATTTTTTCCCCATATTAATTAGTAACTATTTTAATAACCTACAAATAAATATCACAGTAATAAAGACACTCTGGAAGTCTGGTCGTTCTCTCTTGCAGCTTTAGTACCAAACACTACAGTTATTAAAGCTTACCACAACCATGACTCAGATCTTCAGGACTCAGGAAAGTCTGCTAATTAGTTGGTCAGTAGACATCTCTTGTTTTGTAGGTCTTGCAACAGCGCGCCCGCCAGTTAATTCGCGTGAAGGTTTTAATTAAATTGAATAAAACAAGTTTCCAAAAACACTTAGTCTATTAACAAAATAAATAGAATAAAAACGAACTATTTACAATGAGAAACTTAAAACTAATAACAATTACGAAAAACTAACATAATTGCTCTTCTCGGCCGTTATTTTAACCAAAAATATAAAACCCAATTTCGAAAAAACACGTATAAATAGCTTAATAAAATATTACACAAAAAAAAAATAAAATAGGAAAAAAAAACAGCTATTTATATTATTTAATCGAACCGTATGAAAATCGCGAAATGCCCCACTAAAATAATACACTATAATCCCTTAATTTCCTAAATTAAACAAAGATAACCTTCTTTCCCGACGATTATACCCGGGACGTAATTATTCTACAGCACTGGTACTCACGGTACCGTTCTAACGACATTCAAACTATGACTGACATTTACTATTCCTTAAAAGAGTGTCTTAGAAACTTACACCCCACGACACCTCTCTGTTTCCCGTTTGTACCCATATTACCCGATGGAACCCGGTAAACGTCAATTTCTTTCCCTTAAAGTTCGAAGGTTTCGATCGTTACGTGCTGAGGGCGTTAGCTATTCTATACCGGATGCTTGATTCACGAATTGGCCTGTGAGCTTAATTTTTATATAAACACAATTAATAAAACTATTCTACTTCTTTCTATAACTAAAGGAATAAGATAATGTAACGTCTGTGAAAAAACCTGAGGGCCCTTTTATTCATAATGCTGGTATTTGAATCATTCTTTCTTGTAATCAGGAAAAACAGACGCTACATACATCCTTTCACAGATCAAACGTTATATTACAGTATAATGAGTTTATTTGATTATTCTTTTGTTTCCTAATAATGGGAAAATCGTTCAATATTTTAATACATTTTAACGGTATTTCATATACCATATGTTAAAAACTACCCTTAACACGTCTGGTTTTACTTATATATTCGGAGTAGGATTATTTCGACAGATTTATAGCCAAATCTTAGAAAGGATCTCTTAGTTTTTTGTCTTCATAAATTTACTGAGTTTTTTATTTTTAAGAAAACATTTAAACGACAAAGATAATAAAAGTTAAGCTCGATAACTGATTTATTTTTCCTTGAGAATTTCGTGGATAGTGATAAAAAATATAAGTACCCTATTCCCACGGGATATCCATTCACAGAGTGATTATTTAATTATTTATTTTAACAAAATATAGTTGACATTGAACAATGAAAAATAATTAACATTTGTTCCATTACAGTAAAACACTCTTAGGGCAGGTGTATATGCATGAGTTACTTCATCTCGGATTTTTTTCACAATTAATTGCCACTACTGTATTTCTGTTTAAATGAAAATTTAAACTTGATAAGATTTAGCAACAGTGGTTAGTTAGAAGACCTTCGACGAAGGGGTCCTCTTGTGAAAACCTATTTTTAGTATAGTGAAATTGCGAATTATTGCAGATATATAAATATATATATGCTCTCTTAAATTTTGTTTACATTATATTTAGAATGAAACAATATAACAAAAGTTCTTTACTTCCTTTTAGTAAACTTAAATGGCATAACCGCCATTTTTCAAAATATAAATCGAATAAAAATAGATCCATAAAAACACGTGCAGTATTTCAGTTGATTATGTCTTATTTAATTTTTAGTATTTGTTCGAAGTCTGATTCAATTATCGGGAGAAAATTAGTTTTTCGCGCTTTCTGAATAATTTAGTATACAACTTGATGTTTTCGCCTTGAACGCGTTGATTTACAGGATATACTAAGATTCTAGACAAATTTTATGTTAAATGTGATATCGAATTTGGTTGCATTTTAAAATTATCTGAAAAGCTATGTTTAAAAAAAATTGATGAAATGGATTGTGTATATTTTTGTTTGCCCTTAGATTAGGATAGAGAGAGGATGCTGCACTGCGCTGGTCAAGTTGCCACCACTTCAAAACACAGTGGTGTATCATACAGGATAAATACACATTAATTTAATTCACTGACATTTCTCGAAATTAGATACTCAAGTCTTTTGGTTGACTTGAAAATTGTTATTTATTGAATTGATAAACCAACGAAAAGTTGTAAGGTATTTGTTAGCTAAAATAATAAAAATTTGTTTTATATATGTTTCAAAAAGTTAAAATGATTGTGGTAAAATATATAGATGTTGCTTATATAAAATTATCACTTACAATGAAAAATATATATAGTAGGGTCAGTAATCTTTTTTATTTTAGAGACCAATCTATCTTCATGAATTTATTCTTTGAAATAAAAATTACTGTTATCTTTATAGCATAACAATTATGAAATTTTATATTGTCTGTTATGTTTTAATAATTTTTTTAACAACTTTTTTTGTGAAGTTAGCCACAAAATATATAAACTATTATAAAAATTTTTTTCTGAGAAAGTAAAAAAAACACATATAAATCTTAAAGTAGCTTTATTAATATATAAAAAAAAAATATTGAAGCTTTTGTGTCAGAATATGTTCCTATGAAAAATAAATAAGAACATAAGAAACAATTTCCTCAACCTTATTCATTAAATAATCATTATCTTAGAATTTTCTTTCTTGGTATGTTTTATTAAATAGATATTAACGGCCCTATGTATAGGTCTGAGCTATAGGTACGTTTTTATTGTGATCTCTTTGTTATCTAAACACCGTAATACGTTTATTTATCAATGAGTTCAACAATATTATAACAAAAATATATTTTCTCTATATTACAATTCTGAATTCTTAGGAAAATTAAAATACATTACAAGTTTCAATACACATTTTTAAATTTTTGTTAAAAAATAGGAAAAAACTAAAATGATATCAATAAAAAATTTGTTTTCAATAGAAAATTGAATGGAATAATTTCTTCAAAAAGATAATTTATGAAAATTAAGGAAAAAATGCCACAAATTGTGAACGAAAAAATTACTTTTTAATGGCAAATTATTAATTAATATTAAAACTATCACCCAAAACTAAACTTAAACATGTAACATATAATTCGCAACAACATACTAAAGCATTTTTATCGAAATATTACTTAGACCGAGAAAGGCAAGTTTTACAAATTTTTCAATTCATATCCGTGATTTTCTCCCATGAATGTTTTGGATAAGGTATTAGAAAAGGTCTCTCATCTCATACTTGAAAAACAAACAAGGTATCTTTTTTTTAACAATTAGGCCGAACTTATTAATTAGTTAAAGACAATTTGTGTGTCTTGGAAAGATTCACAAAATGACTTTTTGATTGTTAAAATCGCTTCATAAACAAAAAAGTTGTTGCAAAAAGAACCTGAAAAATACTTTTTTAAAATTATGTTATTTTTAAACTTTTATTATATTTTTTGTGGGCAGAAAATATGTTTTTTCTATATTATACGAATATAAAAATATTTTAATACTTATATTTATAATTTTTTCATTAATTAAATTTGATGCATTTATGATAACCTGATTTTTTTTATTTAATCATTTTATTCTAACAATAGCAGATCAGTTAGTTTTTGTATGTTAGAAAATTTACCTTTCTAGACTGTTTTCAATTTATTTAAGTTATACTTGAAAATTCTTCCTAAATAGCATCTATTCTATATGAATTTAGTGGACCTTTCCCTTTTTAATATACTGTTCAGCAGCTCGGCCCACCGAACTCGGAGAGAGGGACCAATTAGAGGCATGCATTTATTTTGAAATAAACCAATAGAAACAGATGTTTGTTCTTTTATGTAACTGGTCCGTAAAAATTTGATAGATTTATTTTTTTGCATAAATACAAAAATATTAGTATACACTTTGCTAGTCTTCTTCAATTTTATATTTTTAATATTATGTACCAGATATTTTAATTCATTTCTTAATCTACTCTTTTATATAGTCGTAGTAGTTCAATTATTACATGATAAAATATCAATAAAGAAAAAAGCATTTTTCGGGGGATGGAGGTGGTCCGAGGGGATTGAAAATATGCTAAAAGTTATTTTTTCGACGAGTTACCCCAAAATTAAGGCTCTGTGTTACTTGAAAGACGAGATATTGCAAATTTTTCAAGTTCGCTCCGATTTGAAGATGCGTTTTCGGTTACTGAGCGAGAATGAGTTTCCCCCATCAAGACTTCCCGTTTATGAAGCGATTCCTTTACGGGATCTATCGGTAAGATGTTTCACCTATAGGCAGTCGTTCATACAACACTCTATGTTACTTGGAAGCCAAGATATTATAAATTTTTCAAGGGCGCTCCCATTTGAGGTGCGTTTTCCATTTTACTGCGCGAGAACGAGTTCTTTACCCATCATGACTCCTCGTTATGCTTCTTTCGCGTACCCTCACTGTAGCCAGCTCATGAACTGTTAATTTTGACGTTCTTTTTGCAATAACTTTTTTGTTTATGAAGCGATTTTAATATTCTAAAAGTCATTTTGTAGATCTTCTCAAGACGCACAAACCGTCTCTATATAATTTTTCTCTATATTCTGTAGTTTCTCCATAATATCGAAAGAATAGATTTTCTGACCTAATTGTTTTTTTTTTTTTGAATTCCGAGATTAGAAGCCTTTTCTGTTACCTTATTCAAAAAATTCATGCAAGAAAATCAGAGATATTTTTCTTCTGTTTTTTTAGGCTATTTGACAGCCTCCTCTCTCGGGCTAACTATTTTAATACAAAGTTAGCTGCCGCTGAAAAATAGTTACAAACACAGAATATTAGAGAAATGGCATGGGCGACATCCTCTCTATTTTTTAATCTGAGAAATAGCTCATCTACCAAATATTTCAGTTCCTATTACATCCAACGATAAGATTTTATTAAAAAACACATCCTCTTTATAATAAGATACACCAAAGTTATTAAAGTGTTTTAGAATGTGAGATAACCAAATTGGAAATTAACACAAATGATTCTCTATATTGTAATACAGCTCATATCAATTTTATATTACCAAAATTTCAAATATAAACTTTTATCATGTGTTTTATTATATATTTTTTGAATCACTTTTAAAAAAATGTTCAATTCCTTTATATTCGTATAACAGATATTATTAGTAATTTTTCTTTTTGAAAAAATAAAGTTAACGAGTCTATTTTTAAATATGTTTTCGTGCCTTTCATCAAATAATCAATAAAACTTTTTTCTATTTGATACTTAATTTATGATTACGTATGGCTTAACTTTTGACAAGTTTACGTAATTTACTACGGAATCTGTTAAGATTTAGCCTTTTTTTTATTACGTGCTATCTAATTTCTAGTATTGGATTATTCATTAGAAAATTCTAGAATCTATAACTAATATTCAATAAAAACTCGATAATTTTTTGGCAGATAAAAATAATTTTGTGTTTCTGTCCCTTTCTATTACTAGCCTATGAAGGTCTCGACTACTACACACTGTACCGTAGTATGACCGTAGCTGTTCCGACACATGCAAACATTCTTTGTATAGATTTACATAAAGCATCGAGGCGTACCGAACACGCTGTCTCTTATTTATTAATCTATAATAAAATTTTTATAAAAAAAATTGAACCGACTTCTAAAAGTGCGCTAAAAAGTGAAAAATAATTATAAATTTTTATATGACATTGAAATTTTTGAAATCGGCGCCAAATTATTTCTAAATTAAATAAATAACTATTAATATATACAAATTATGGTAAGAAAGCAATTACAAATAAAATATTTTTAATATGTTTATCCGAATCACATTTTGTCAGGCGTCGACTTCAAAAATTTCAATTTCGTATAAAAATTTATAGTTATTTTTCACTTTTTAGCGCACTTTAAAAAGTCGGTTAACTTTTTTTTTATAAAAATTTTATTTTTAATTTAATCTTCATAGCACCACTTTGCATTGATAAGAACAAAAATACAATTTCCATGTAATGTAATAAATTTAAAGTTTTGTAGCAAAAAATAACTATGACTAATAAAATGGTGTGGTTTGTAAAATCGAAAAACTAATTTTGTAGATGATAATGTAGTTCATCATGTAAATACTACGGAGTCTATAGAAAGAGTATTTATTACTTGTTTTTATAATCATTTGAATGAATTCTATTAAAAAGCATATACACATAATTATTACTAAGTACACTTTAATGATTGAAGAAATGTGATAAATATAATCACTCTTTATATAAAGGGTGTTTTTTATAGAGGTATAAAACTTTAAGTTGGCAACACTTTTTTAACTGGCAGCCATTTTGTCAGCTATCAAGTGATTTATGTTTAGTTTGGTTTGGCATTTCAACATGAATAGACTGACGCCTAAACAACGCTTCCAAATTGTGCAAATTTATTTTGAAAATCATGGTTCTGTTCGAAATACGTATCGCGCACTACGTCCATTTTACGGTCAACATAATCGTCCATCAGAGCAAATAATTCGATTAACTATGGAACGTTTTCGCACCACGTTTACTCTAAATGATAATACGCATCCACAGAGACGTCGTACAGTACGTACAGAAGAAGTCATTGCTGCTGGAGAGCGTAGCGTAGAGGAAGACCCGGATCAGTCTATCCGCCATCGTGCACAGGAATTGAATATGTGTCCATTCACTTTATGGAAGATTTTGCGAAAAGATCTTGGTTTGCGTGCTTACAAAATCCAACTCGTGCAAGAATTGAAGCCACACGATCACCTAGCAAGGCGTAGATTCGGTGAATGGGCCCAAAACAAGATTGCCGTTGATCCCAATTTTCATAAGCGAATTTTGTTTAGCGATGAAGCTCACTTTTGTTTGAATGGATACGTCAATAAACAAAACTGCCGTATTTGGAGTGATGATAATCCTCAAGTGTATGTTGAGACATCGGTACATCCAGAAAAACTGACTGTTTGGTGTGCTTTATGGGCTGGTGGAATCATTGGTCCGTATTTCTTTAAAAACGATGCTGGTCAGAACGTTACAGTCAATGGTGACCGCTGTAGAGCCATGATTACTGACTTTTTCGTTCATCCATTGAACAACCATGATGTGCAGGAGCTGTGGTTTCAACAAGACGGCGCAACATGTCACACAGCTCGTGCCACAATTGATTTATTGAAGTTAACGTTTGGTAACCGCATAGTTTCACGTTTCGGGCCCGTCAATTGGCCCCAAGATCGTGCGACTTAACGCCGCTAGACTATTTTCTGTGGGGATATATGAAGTCGCTAGTCTACGCCGATAAGCTCGAAACGATTGATCACCTGGAGGACAACATTCGCCGCGTTATTGCCGATATACGGCCACAAATGTTGGAAAAAATCATCGAAAATTGGACCTTCAGATTAGACTACGTCCGAGCCAGCCGTGGCGGTCATATGCCAGAAGTCATATTTAAATTATAATGCCAGAAGGTTATCTTTCGAATAAAGTAAATTTCATGTCAATTTAAAAAATTCATCTTTGTTTTATTCCATTTAAAAGTTCTATACCTCTATAAAAAAACACCCTTTATATAACAGAAAATAACTACAGTGGAAAAATATTCTTTCAAAGTATTGGAGATTGCGAGCGGGTCCATAAGGCGTTTTTTGTCTCTTTACAGCACTTCAACAAGATCTTTTGTATGTTACCCCTATATAATATAACCCCGAGATATTTAGCCTTTTCACGAAGTTTATTATTTTTCTGGGGGGTGATAAGCTCTTTATTTTGTTCGAGTGTTTAGGTGACTAATTTCATAAATTTATGACTCTTGCAGAACAGTGTCATGCATTTGCATAACAAATGTTCTGCTCTTTTGGCTGATAGGGTATATCGGAGGGTAGCGTTCTGTGAAGATATTGGTCATTACTCACATATCTCTTTTTGGGAGATTCAGAAGCAATTTTGCCTTCCTTGATTTATTAATTTCTTCACTTATCTCCGATTGATTTATTAATTTCTTCACTTATCTGGGACCAGGTGTACTGTGCTACCTTAATGTTATCTGATTTTTGTTCCCAGTTTGGGAGCTCTTCCTTTATATTACTCTTTCGCAATCCACAGAGGAGCCCTTTTTTGCGAGGTTTTTAAATGATACCTCAATAAAAACTTGAATTGTAAATTAATTAAAAAAACACACTAATAAATGCATTTCTTAGAAATTTTTATTGATATATTCACAATATTTACTGTCATTTAACATGAAATAAAATATCATGAATATGTGACAATGATTAAACCTGCGAATTTGTATAAGTACCGTTAATTACCCATAACCACCACTAACTTCGATAAAGATGATAAATATTTCAATTATTGCGCATATTTACTACGTTTACCGGTTGTTGTATACATACAACTGGTTTATTTCTATTTCTTTTAGCTTTTATAGATCTGAAGTTTTTGAAGTTTTTTATAATCTTTTTAACAGTTGGTAGTGTTGGTTTCTGTTTCTTCGGATATCGGATCGCGAAAATGAAATAACTCTATCAAATTCTTCATAAATAATGAATAAATTTAAATAATCTTCGTGCGTGTAATTTAATCACCCCGGCATGATTATTATTAATGAGTGTCAAATGGCAAAAAATATTGACAATTCTTTAGGGTTCGATTGTTTTATTTTCGCGCCTCGCCGTCAGGGGCAACTAATAACAAAACTTAAAAGCATTTTTACAATAGAAAAATGTAGAATTAGCAATATTTTTAAAACAAAAAAATTTTGGAATATACAACCTTATACAAAGTTACCCTTATTTTTAATGCTTAATATGATAAAATTATAAAAATAGGTGCTTTCGATTTGAAAATATTGATTTTTGACGATTTTTTAAAAATAATTTTTATTCTTATTTTTTGACCACCCTGTACTAATAATTTTCAAAATATCATAAAAAGACTCCTAAAGTCGATCTTCGTCTACAAGAAAACCAACCCAAATTAAATAATAAAGACTTTCTTATAGGAGAAATTTATAGTTAAGTTTTGGTCCGCAAATGTCATTTTTGACATAAAAATTTAAATATGAACAAAACGGTAAGACTTAAGTGTTGAATATTATACATGAAATATGTCTAAAATTTTACGTAGAAATAAAAAATGCAATAAAATATAGGGTGTTCCATTTAAAATAAGCAAGGTGACACCTACTGTCAGTATAACCGGAAGTGCCGCCATCTTGAAAACATTTTATCCGGCTGTCCTCCATGCAGGTTAATACACTGTCAAATTTTCAGATTCTTCCTAAATATAGTGTTCCCACAATCGATCGATAAATTTCCTGGAAAATCACCCTGTATAATTTCCGCAACCTAATGGTGAATGTAATAAAAACCCTTTAATTACCCTTGGATGATTATATAAAATTTTCAGTTGCTTACGGTAAATGAAATTAATTATGTTAAGATGAGAAACTAATCCAAATCCTCACCAAACCATCAACAGTTAATTAGCAGTAATATTTTATATAAGCAAATAGCACCACCGAGTATTGAAGGTTTTTGAATAAATACCAGTGAGTAAATTTAATTAGTATAAAAATATTTATCAAATTGACCGTTATGCTTTGGGGAATATATAAAATTACCAGTAAAAGTGATTAATTTTCACTTATCTATCAAATCACTAAACTATTAACAGTTAATTAGCAGTAATATTTCCCATTTTATATCAGAAAATAGCACAAGCAGGTTTTGATGGTTTTTAAATAAATACCAGTGAGTTAATTTAATCAGTTTAAAAATATTTATCAAGTTGACCGTTATGCTTTGGGGATTATATAAAATTATCGGTAAAAGTGAATAATTTTCACTTATTTATCAAATTTGTCGACAATTTTGGTTAATTATGGGGAAGAAATCCTAACTCGTCAAATTACAACTTCTTGGCGGTTAGGCTTGGTCTCAAACACGACCTGGGAGCTTCGTTTGATTTTAGCGTCATTATTTCACATGCAGTGTGCTCAATTCATTCCATTCAACGCTTGACAAAAAAAGTTTGTATCAGAGTAATTGTCATTGACAGTCACAGAGGCACCTTCACCATTTTTGGAGGGTCCTATGTTCCCTCCTGCCCACATTTTGAGGCTACACTGGTTCGAGTATTCTGCTTGTTGATGAAACCGGTGAGTTAAAAGTCAGTAAAAATAATTTTGTTATGGAATGTTTCGTCAACTTGCAGCTGTGCAAAATTCAAATTTTTTGCATTGTCCATGGTGAGATGACCAATAGGTTGTTGTTCTTGAGTCAGCTGAACCTTGTAAGTATGAAGGTGTAAGTAAACTTGGCTGAAGAGTGTTGCGGTGGAGGTTTTATATCTGGAAGCGACGTTGGAAGGAGGTGTTCTGTTATTCAGCGATACGGACTCGTTACAAACCTTGACATTTCCTTGTTGAGTTTAACTTGACTCCGATAGAGGAATAGCGAGTCTCGACACTGTAGCCTTATTATATTTCCTACTGTAAGTTGGTTAACGTAAAGAAGTTTGTTGTTACTGCATATATAAATAACAAACAAGATTGACCCTATTACATTTCTCTGTGGGATTCATATCAATTGGTTTCAATAATAAGTTTTTTGTTGCCTGTACCTGGGACCATGTTTCTTTTGTATTGAACAGATATGATCTAATCCATATTAAAGCTAATTTCCGTATTCCGTAAGGATGAAGTTTATTACAGAATATTTTATAGTTAAAGGTATAGTAAGCCTTTCACAAGTTCAAGAATATCACAAATGCCGATCTTGATTATTTACAAGATATTTGTTATGAACTCAAAAAGTAATGATTGGGTGGATATATCCTGTATATATGAACTTTGGGTTTTACTTCTTCTTCTTCAAGATATTTGTTATGAACTCAAAAAGTAATGATTGGGTGGATATATCCTGTATATATGAACTTTGGGTTTTACTTCTTCTTCTTCAAGTGCCTTCTCCATTGCAGAGGTTGGCAATCATAATAGCTATTTTAATTTTTGAGGCAGTTGCTCTAAATAGTTGTTTTGAACTGCATCCAAACCATTCCCTTAGGTTTTTTAGCCATGAAATTCGTCGTCGTCCTACGCCTCTTCTGCCACTTATTTTGCCTTGGATTATGAGCCGTAAGACGCTGTACTTTTCTCCCCGCATAATGTGTCCGAAATATTGCAGTTTTCTCTGTTTTACTGTTACCTCGACTTCCTTTTCGTTCCCCATTCTTCTCAACACCTCGGCGTTCGTAACTCGATCCACCCACGAAATCCTCTGAATTCTTCAGTAGGTCCACATCTCAAAAGAGTTAAGTCTTTTCATTGCCTCTCGATTCAGTGTCCATGCTTCCATTCCATAATATAGAACAGTGTATACGTAACATTTAGTCAGTCGTATTTTCAGGGCTAACGTTAGATCTTTGCTGCAGATAACCTTTTTCATTCTAATAAAGTTGGCACGTGTTGTCTCGATTCTGGTTTTTATTTCGACGGTATAGTCATTATTTTCTGTTGTTAGGGTTCCCAAGTAAGTGTACTTCTTAACTCTTTCTATGTGCTGGCCTCCTACCATTAGGGTTTCATTATTATTGGTGTTGTTCTTACTAATTATCATGAACTTGGTCTTTTTCGTGTTAAGAGAGAGTCCATATTCTCCACTAACTCTTAATATTTTATTCATTATTTTTTCTAGGTCTTTCAAACTATCAGCTATTATTACGGTGTCATCTGCATACCTAATATTGTTGACTAAAACTCCGTTTACTTTTATCCCTGCTGTTTCAGATTCAAGACTTTCCAATATGACCTCTTCAGAATAGGCGTTAAACAGTAAAGGTGACAATATACACCCTTGTCTGATTCCCTTTTGTATTTCCACATCTCCGGATATTTCCTGTCCAATTTTTACTGCCGCTCGCTGATTGTAATACAAATTTGATATCAACCTTAAATCTCTTTCATCCAAATTTTTGCTTCTGAGAATCTCTATCAGTTTGTCATGTTTGACCCTATCAGAAGCTTTGTTTTAATTTATGAAGCAGACATAGAGGTCCTGATTGATATCCAAGCATCTTTGAGTAAGCACATTAAAAGCAAATAATGCTTCTCTTGTACCCACCCCGTTCCGGAAGCCAAACTGTGTGTCACTAATTTCCAGCTCTAATTTGGAATGTATTCTAGCGTGTACAATTTTTAAACGGGTTTTCAAAGTATATGACATAAGACCGATTGTTCGATAGTCACTGCATTCTTTTGAACTTGCTTTCTTTAGTAAACATATGAATGTTGATGTTAACATTTCTCGGGGGATAGTTCCTGTCGTGTAAATTGTATTAAATAATCTCACCAATAAATCCAAATTTTTGTCATTGATCAGCTTCAACAACTCACCTGGCATTTCATCTGGACCAACAGCTTTATTAGTTTTTATCGACCTTAATCTATAACGTATTGCATGCCCAAATATCGTATAAAAGGATCAAAGATATTGGACAATATTTGCAATATTACTCATCACCTTGTTTAAAGATTGGAACATTCATAGTCTGTTTTAACTGTTTCGGAAAGATGCCAAATGCGAGAGAATTATTTATTATATACTCTAAAGATCGAAAAATTACTATTACGACAAACCTAATTATAGTATTATTGCAGCATCCTTCAAATTAGATCTTTTTGTTGACCAGCTTCTTGACAGTTAGTATCTATTATGAAGTTTATTTTCCATTCTAGAATGTTCAAATGCTCTTTCAGGGAGCAGTGACCCATCACACATCCAATTTGTTTTCTGCGTTAATTTATTATTTCGGTAATAATCGTTTTGAGTAAAGCATTGTTTTACTATGTTTGCCTCGGAATGTGTGACCAGTACTACAGATGTTGATATTTCTCGTTATTAACTTAAACTTAATAACAAAAATTTTGCTTTTATAAAAAATATTACAGTTTGGCTCCTACACTTACATAAATTGATCATATTACCATAAAAATGTTTAAAAAATTTGTTGTGTTAACCCAGATAACACAAGTTCTCCAATATGCCAATAAACATTATTAGAATAACCATATCTAGTTGCCGTCGTATCTATAGATATATTAAAAAAATCTAGCGTATATCCGTCCTTTGTTTATTATTGAACAAAAAAGAAATTGAATACCTATGATATATTGAACATTGTTATGCCAAAATGTGATGATCTAAATCTTTTACTGTTATGTATTTATTGATTATGCTATCCTATTGGTATTTTTATTATATAATAAAAAATTTGACTAATAAGGTGTGGTAAAATATAATATATAAGCTATTGACTTTGTCGAAAAAAATATGAGTAAGAGGAACTATTAAACGTTAAAATGTCGCTTTGAACAACCGTTTCTGAGATCGAATTTAAATGTTTTATTGCGTACCAAGACCTTGGCACCCTGTATTTTGAAAACTATCAACTTTTGAACTATGGTAAATTGGGCTAGATCCTTATATTTTAGCTTCAGGAATGTGCACTAGCGTTTTATAATATTACAGACCTTTCAGATCACCCCGTAAATTGGATTTTACATTTTTGTATGTATAGAAGTGATGTCTACGATTGTCTACAATTTATTAAAGAAAAAAATAAAATAACATTTATTTATCCATAAGACCAAAATACATAACAGCGTTAAGATACGTCATCTTAAATTAAAACGTACTAACTACTAAGTTAACACTTTAACATTGTATGGCAAGTCTCAGTGAGTAAGGATATTTCTAGCCAGATTCATTAAGAAGGTTTAAGACTTAGACCCGATCTAGTTGCCTTAGAAATTAGATTTTCTAGATGACCAATCTTATTTTTCTTATGATATTGTTTTAATTGTATTTTAAAAGTACAAAACTTGCTTGACTTATTGTTACCCTTTTCAATTTAGATTCTCTACTGTCAATCTAGACCGGTTTTAAAGTTAAACCATGTTAGTAAATTAGGGGGTTAATTTTTACATAACGTTTGAGACAACTCTTGAACCTAACCATTTGTACAATATTTCTGATATCTCCCGGAATGTGATTATAAATTTTTACACATTCTTGTGAAGCTAATCTCTCAACAGGAGCTGTTTAATGGTGCTGAACAAGTAAGTTATTGCCGTGTAGTGTCAAATAATCATGAATAACGAGGCTAACTCTTCATCATTCTGGCCAAATATACTATAGATGGTTTTCAGTCCGCACTAATGCAATTCGCTTCGCGGAAATACCGAACCGACTTTGTAACAACTGTGTACCGCATTTGCACAGATTATGCCAGGATGTGGTTAAAACGAATATTATAAATTATTTCATTCTCGAATAACGTTGAATGTAAGTAACCTCTCTAAAAATCGCGTATTTTATATAATAGCCTACTATGATAGCTATTTACACAGCAATTGTGATTTTCCCAAAATATGTCTTTTAGGCGTGGAGGTCCGCAGTGGCCCCTTTAATTTTTATGGAGCCCCCCAAGCTTTTTTTATTTATTTTGAGTCCCTGAATAATAATTTTGTGTGGAAATTCGTCCGGGAGATAGGATTGTTATAAACAAATAATTGTTTATATTTTTAAAAATGAAATTTTTGCGGAACCAACCATTGTGTCGTATTCTTTGAGTGATTTAAGCAAAAAAAAGTCCTCACTAAGTTTTACGTACGTACGTTAATTTCCGAGATAATTGATGTTAAACAATTAAAAAATGTGATTTTTGCCATTTTTTAATGCTAATAACTTTTGACTAAATTAACTTTTTTCAATTTTCTTTACCGCAATCGAAAGTTCGAATTAGAATCTATAAGCTACAATGAAGAAGCGATACGAAAAAGTTACGTCTTAATTGTTTATTTCGGCTATAAACAAATGGCTTTCGGCCGCTCACGCTACCCGTGTGACGCGCAGAGGGAAGATTAATATATATATATATATATATATATATATATATATATATATATATATATATATATATATATATATATATATATATATATATGTGAATGGTTTAGTTATTCCGGGTTTCAATCCGTTCGTTCAAAAAATCTTTTTCACGACGTTTCGCCAAAATCTCATTTGGCATTTTCAAGTCCGGTTTTTCTCGTTACTCGCTGAGAACTGATGGTGGCCTCTGATGAATTTCGAGTTTTATTTAGCTGGCTCGCTTTCTGATTGGACGAGCGGCTTTGCAGGCTCCTCCCTTCTGCCGAGTGCGATATATTTGGTTCTTGTATGCTGATTGTTGGTCTATTGGTTGATCTTTGTTGTTTTGTTTCTTGATTTTTTATTAATGTATTCCATTTTGTTGGAATATGCATTGCATCGTCTCGTTTATTCAGCTGTCCCGCTTTTTCGATTTCTAGGGCCTCTCTTATGACCTGTACCTTGTAGTTCTGTACTGGTGCTATTTCTTTTGCTTTTTCAAAATCGATGGTATGTCCGGTGGTTTGGTGATGTTGAAATAGAGCTGAGGTTGTTTCTTTGTTTTTGATGCTATTATTGTGTTCTTGAATTCTTGCTGATATGCGCTTGTTTGTTTGTCCTATATATGTTTGCTGGCAATCTGCACATGGAATGCTGTAAACGCCATGATTTTCAAGGTTGGTCTTATCTTTGGGATTTCCTAGGATGTTGGTTATGGTTTTCTGTGTTTTAAATATAGGCTGTATGTCATGTTTTCTTAAGACTCTTCCGATTCTATCCGTTATTCCTTTTATGTATGGGGTTATGGCTTTGTTTCTTGTTTGATCTCGGTCTTTCATTTTTGTTGTGGTATTATTTTGTCTTTTTATGGGTTTCTTTATGTCTGATTGTGAGAAACCATTCCATTCTAGAGCTGTTGAAATGTGTCTTATTTCGTCTGTTGTGTCTAGTGTTAGTTGGATGGATCTTGATACTAGTGTGTTGACTACTACCTGCTTTTGAGAGGGATGATGATGTGACTCTGCCTATAGATATCCGTCAGTATGTGTGGGTTTCCGATATACGCAAAAACCTAGGGTGTTGTTGGGTTTTCTAGTTAATAACTGGTCCAAAAAGGGAAATTTCTTTTCTTCCTTGATCTGTGGTGTGAATTTTATTCTATGGTGGATATTGTTCAGGTATATGAGGAAATCGTCCAGGTGTTCTTTTCCATGTGGCCATATTATATAAATATCGATGATGAGACTTTAAACAAAATCGAACGAAGATTTTCCAGCCTACATAATTGAGCTGGCAGAACAATGCCTAAAGAACACATATTTCATGTTCAATAACCAAATATACAAACAAACAGATGCCGCACCGACGGGGTCCTCACTTTCACCAGTTATAACCAACCTTTTTATATATTTCGAACAAATATATATATATATATATATATATATATATATATATATATATATATATATATATATATATATATATATATATATATATATATATCATCATCATCATCATTCATCATCATTTTCAGCTATTATCTACCATTTCTAAATTATGGTGCAGCCTCCCTTATTAAGTTGTTATTATGATGTTCCTTTATAGTTATTTATTATTATTATTTTTCTTGTCTTTTTTCTTCCTTCTTTTTTTTTTTTGTTATTACTATTACGTGTTCTTATAATCATTACTCATTTGTGCCCAACTCTTTCTATCGATGGTTAATCGGGACCAAGTTGTTCCTGCCACTTTCCTGATGTCATAGTCCCATCTAATGTTAGGGCGTCTCTGTGGCCTCTTCGCGTTTCTGGGATACCACATAGTTGTTCTTGTGGTCCATCTGTTGTCAGTTCTTCTTGCTACATGACCTGCCCATTGCCATTTAAGGGATTTTATTCTTTGGACGACATCTGTCACCTGTGTCATTCGTCGTATCCAATCTATTCGTTTGCGATCCCTTTTTGTTATCCCTAGCATACATCTTTCCATGGATCTTTGAGCTACTTGGAGTTTCGTAATTATTTCGCTCTTCAATGTCCAAGTTTCGCAACCATATGTCATGATCGGTAGTATGCATTGATCAAACGCTCTTTTCTTAAGGTAAAGTGGCATTCTGGATTTGAAGATGATGGAGTTTCGTATACATATTCATCTACTACTTCCAGCGTGGTTTCGTTTATCCTTATTTCAATGTCTCTTTTTAGATCGTTGCACATTACTTTTGTTTTTGCTAGGTTCATCTTTAAGCCAACTCTATTACTGGCAATGTTCAGATCATTAATTTGTTCCTGCAGTTCATCAGGATTTTTAGCAATCAGAACGATGTCATCAGCGAATCTTAAGTGGTTTAGATATTCCCCGTCTATACATAGACCTTTATTTTCCCAGTCTATTTTGCGGAAGATACTTTCTAGAGTTGCTGTAAATAGCTTGGGGGATATTGCGTCACCTTGTCGGACTCCTTTCTGAGTTGGAAATTCTGGGGTATCTTTGTATACATTTACTCTAGCTGTGGCCTCCCTATATATGTTGGCTAGCATTTCTACGTACGGCTTATCCATTCCCTGGTCGACTAGAGCTTCTATAACTGCTCTTGGGTATATTGAGTCGAATGCCTTTTCAAAGTCTACGAAAGCTAATGTCAGTGGCAGATCATATTCTTTTGTTCGACTCATAATTTCTCGTAGTGTTTGAATATGATCCATTGTGGTGAAGCCACTTCTAAAGCCTGCTTGTTCTCGAGGTTGAGCAGCATCAAGTGTGTTCTGTATTCTGTTGTTAATTATTTTTGTGAATATTTTGTATATTACTGGTAGCAAGCTAATTGGTCTGTAATTTTTAAGGTCCTCTTTGCTACCTTTCTTGTGGATTAGGATTATATTAGCGTTATTCAACTGTCTCGTAATGCGTCTTGCTTTTAGGCAGTTTGTGTATATGTTGGCTAAGATTTTCCAAGTTGAGTTTCCGGCGTATTTTATGAGTTCAGATGTAACACCGTCATTCCCAGCTGCCTTGCCGTTCTTCATGCTCCTAAGAGCTGCTTCTACTTCCTCCACAAGAACTTCTGGAACATCTTCTTGTGCTGTAATTGTCTCTTCCTCTACTTCCTGATGTGCCGGTATTTTGTATAAGTCCTCATAGAATTTGGTTATGATTTTTATTATTTCATCCCTGTTTGTTATTCTTTCATTTCCGTTCACCAGTGCTATTACTTGTTTCTTACCGATGGTTAATGCGCTTTTTGTCTTCTTATAGCTCTTATGATTTTCGATTGCATCTTCCACAAGCCTCTCGTTATAGGATTTTATATCTTCTGCAATCTTCTTTCTTATCGTTTTGCACAGCTCCCTGTATTCTATTCGGTTTATGTTCGAGCTGATTTTCATTTGTCTTCGTTGTTTCAGAAGAGCTCTCGTTTCATCGGAGAGTTTTCTATTGTGGTTGCGTGGTTGTGGTCTTCCAATTTCCTTGGCGCAGTTTAGGATCGTTTCCATCAAGTGTGAGCCATCTGTTGCGTCTTGTAGTTTTTCATTAATTAGGTCTTGATATTGTTCTAAGTTGTTTCGTAAGTTAGCGATATTTATTCCAGATGTTGGTTTTCGTATTAATTTTATTCTTTCTAATCTTGTATTGAGAACTACTCGAGCTCTGATTAGTCTGTGATCACTACCTGTTCGAAACTTATTAAGAACGCTTACATCTTGTAGGGTTGTTATGTTGTTGGTTAGGATGAAATCAATTTCATTTTTAGTTTTTCCGTCAGGACTTATCCACGTCCATTTTCTATTTGGATTTTTCTTGAAGTAGGTGTTGCCTATTGATAGGTTCTGGAAATGTGCGTATTGAACCAGTCTTTCACCTCTTTCGTTTCTATCCCCAAATCCGAAATTTCCTATACATTGTTCTAAATTGGCCCTTTTCCCCACTCTAGCATTGAAGTCTCCTATTATATACTTAAATTGACTTTTGTTCTTATTTAGCACCTCCGTTATTTCATTGTAGAGTTCCTCTATACTTTCATCTGGGTATGAGATTGTTGGTGCGTATACTTGTACAATTTGAATGGTGTATCTTTTTGATAGTCGGAGAGTTAGGCTAGCTACTCTATCTGAGGTGTTGGTGATATCGACTATCCTATTTTTCCATTTCTTATTGATTAGGAATCCTACACCACTCGTTCGGCCATTTGTTGTACCTTTGTGATAGAGGATATTGCCAGATTTAAGTTCAATGAGATCTTCGTTTTTCCGTCTTACTTCGCTGATGCCCATAATATCCTATTTAATATTAACTGCTTCATTCTCTAACTCAGTGAGTTTGGTTTGGTTCGATAACGACCTGCAGTTATAGGACGCTATGTACAAGGTTGTTGGAACAAGCGAATTTTTGCCTCCCCCAGAATCCTCGAGGCAGACCTTATTCAAGGTGTGGGATTTGATACCCACCTGGGGTACACTGTCCGTATTTGTTTTCAAACTCGCCATTTTTTAAGGGGTTGTGAGGCGTACCTTATCACGCTGCCTCAATGCGGGTTAATAAGGGGCAAGTGTTGTCGTCTATTGGCTTTTGCCATTTACCAACAGACCATTGTTCCCCCCGGATTTTTCTGAACTTTTTTATTTATGAAAAAAGCCCAGTGTCGGGCCCAGGATTCGAACCGGGGACCTCCTGGTTGGAAGTCCAAGCTCTTACCAACTGATCCAATCGGGGGATATATATATATATATATATATATATATATATATATATATATATATATAAAGTCAAATAAGAACAGTAAATGCCAACTTCGTTCCATCATATCCCTTCTGTGTTAGAGGTTGCACAAATTGGATAAATTGCTACAGAACACAATTCATCCTATTCCACCACCATCGAGATGATGGCCTACCTGTACCACCATACCGAGAAGAAAGTCAAAACATCCTCCCCGCCACGGGAGAGGTACATGTTTCGTCTCTTGTAAACTCATCAGGATACCGACATGCATTCTGTCGTATCACTGTGGCGGGGAGGGTAAGCTTTGACTTTCTTCTCTGTATGGTGGTACAGGTAGGCCATCATCTCGATGGTGGTGGAATAGGATTAATTGTGTACCTTAATACACGGCGGCGCAACTGGTGAATCTCTATTTGTTTATAGCGTTAAATAATAATAAAAACATTACATTTTCGCGTTGCGATTAATCCCTGCTTGTAATTCTTCAACTTAAACTGTCAATTACTGGGCGTAGAATATATTTATTTAATCAAAAGTTATTCATGTTGAAAAGTTGCAAAAAATGCCATTTTTTTATGTTTAGGCATTTTAACTTAAAAGCTTTGCATCTGAAAAATGGCAAGAGATACTGTTTTGATTAGAATCAGCCGAGGATTAGAAAAATATTTATTTTACAAAAAAAAACATTTTTTTAATTATTTACGATTTTTTTTATTTACAACAAATTACTTGACTATTTTTCGGGAATCCTCCCGTGATATTTGTAATTAGGGAGGTCAAAATACATATAAAAAACTTTGGTGCAGCCATATCCCTTCATCGGCTACGAAATCCCACTGGGTCCCGGACTACAAGTTATAATCCATATTTACTATCTTAATCTTCGAATTAGTTATCGGAACTCTCATTTATCAAATATTTGTCATCATTTATAGGCACTATAAAATGGTTAAACTATCAGTTAAGAATTACGTTTATTAAGCCATAATACGTGCCTAGCATCAAATGTTTAGCTAAACTATTATTAACTATTAATTTTAATATTCATTGAAAACATTAAGCTAATCACTTAATTACCCTAATAGATAAATAGCAATTGCAGTCATCAATTAAGTGTATATTAAATTGCAGTAGTTATTCCATGCCGCCACTACCGCACCCATACCATAATTTGTTGTTAATTAGTGATTCTAAAAACAATTTACTTGCTTCACTCTAATAAACCTTAAGCCACACCTGTATCTCATGAACGATAAGACATACCGATATAAATCAAATTGCATATTTTGTTGCTTTAAGACGGCTGAGGGAGTTTCCCGAAAACTAATCCCTCCGACCGAAGCTTCCTCCTGTTTTTCCTAGAACAGCCAAAAATTCATAAAAAATGTTTTTGAAAGTAGATCATCGTCAAAAGTTCTGTTTAACGGAAAATATTTTGTTTTACTTTCTACAAGCCACCTCTGTATACTTACTTTATCGGATAAAACCAGAGCAGCATTTTTGAAAGATGTACAAATACCGATACTATAACAGGCGCGGATCCAAGGGGGGGGGGGCGATCGCCCCCCCAAGAGCTTTGAATTCAGGAAAATAGACCCGATTTTGCCTCTTATACTATAGTTTATTCAAGAACTAGAGGGAGTAATAAATCATTTTTTACCCTTTTTTTCTTCGCAAACTACCTGTGTTCTTTAGTCCGGTATCTGGCAAAATACCCATTGTCAAAAATACAAGAAGTTAAACATATAAAAAAATAAATTCGTCCATATAATATTAAAATTTTGTGAGGCTATCGGTCATTTTATTATTAATTAAAAACATTTTTAGGACATTTGACGTTTCAGTTTATTTATTTCGTAAACCATCTGCAGAATGACAATTTAACAATTACAACAATCAAAGTTAGTGAAGCTATCCACATTTTCTTTTATTCTTTTATTATATGGATTTTTCCCAATTTTCTGCAGTAACTTTATTCAAAAAAATCTTTCAAAGGTTCAGTTAAATTACTAATTCTGTAAGTTGTGTTATTTCTAGCAACTCTACCTTTCACTTGAGAGAGATATTTCCTTCTACAACGGACATTTTCCGAATGATCTATAAGAACAGTTCTCCTATCTGCGTTTCCCAGCAAAAATTAAGTTCTCTGAGCAATGCCAGGGCTCAGTTCTTTTAATTTCAGGTAAATTCTGATCTTTATTGATTTTGGTTGGAATTTTGTTGACGGTTGGGACCTGCTTCTCATAATAAAATGTATGTACAACTCCTTTTATTGCAGTTTACATCTCTTCTTTCAACGAGGATTTTCGTCTGCCTATGATTGAATGTGGCTTGGAAGAACTAGCAATTCCAGTGGTTTTTTTTCGCCTTCAGTATTCGGTACATAGTAGAATTTCCAACTCCTGTCATGTTGGAATACATCTCAGCAGAGCTTTTAACATTATTATCGGTATATTGATGTCTTAAGGCATCATAAACATTCACTGTAATAAGTTTTTCGTCGAGAAAAGATTTCCAGGTTTAATGATTTTGGAATACATATAGAGATGGAAGCCATATCGTTTGGCTATCTCACTAATCTCAAATAAGATTTACGGCAGTCCTCAGTTATGTGCTGCACTGGAGCAGGTACGTTGGAAGTGTCTGTAACAGTTTTATTACTCTCTCTAGTTTTTGAATAGAGTATAGGAATGTGTATGTTTGCGATCGTCCCTCCCCTTCCCAAGTTTGGGAAAATAGAACCGATTCTGTCTTTTATATTAGGAATATGTATGCTGCTTGCACTCCCCTCCCCGTTGACAACTCGTTTTTCTTGCGATCGCCTCTCCCCTTCCCAAGAGCTTTGAGTTCAGGAAAATAGACCCGATTCTGTCTCTTATATTAGGAATATGTATGCTGCTCGCATCCTCCCCCTATCGGCAACTTTTTTTTTCTTGTGATCGCCCCCTCCCCTCTTCAAGAGCTTCAAATTCAGAAAAATAGACCCCATCCTGCTTTTTACACTAGAAACGGGAATGTTGCTGGTGTCTAGCCCCCCCCCCCCCCCCCCCGTCGACAACTTGCTTTCGCTTGCCATACTTTCTGATATCACCCCCCCCCCCCAAAGAGAGAGACTGGATCCGCCCCTGTACTATAATATACTCGATGCTTAATATTTTTAATATATGATATTAAAATTTGAAAGCAGGCTGTTATTTTCAGCGACAACTTTTGCCAGCAGTTAAAAGAAATGATTCGATATTAACATAAAATTTCAAATAATAATAAAAAATAGTAATTCGTCAAAAATAAAGCAACATTTATTTTTTAATTATTTTCCGTATATCCTGTGTAACAAGTTTAATTACATATAAATTATATTTCACTTAATAGTTTGTACAACTAACTTTATAAAGCATACGACAGCTCATAATTTGCCCAAAAAGTGTTTAGTAAAATTTAGTTTGTGGAGTTTATTTTATATGTAATAAACACTTCTATATTGAATTAATCATACCTAAAAGTGTTTCAGTTTCGAAAGAATTAAAGCAGAAAGAAGTAAATGCATTTTTTGGAACCCAAATACAGCCTATCCAAAATAATGTCATATTAGAGGCAATCCTCGTACTTACGGCATGTTAGGTTCTCGAAATACGCGACGAAAATCGAAATAATGTAAGTCGAGATATATTTTTTCATATGTTTACATTTAAAACTCAAGGGTTAGGTTCCACAAGGACTCAAAATTAAAAAAAAAACTGCATTTGTAACAAAATATATGCTTTATTATCAAAAGTAAGTTCTTAAAATAATTATGTACTTATGAAATTGGTAGTTATTTTTGATATATGTGTGTTATTAACTTTAATAATAATAATAAAACTTTAATAATCAAAATATGTAATGAGAAATAATAAATTAAACTTTCGGCTTAAAGAAACTATCAATTCTAGATTGCTTCGCTTCCTTCTTCTTGTTATCATACAGGTCTTGGTAACACTGATAGGCCGCACAAATTTTGTTATTAACATTAAAACTTCTCTCAAAATTAGGATCATTTTCTTCAAAAATTTTCATGGCATTCTCCAAATTTGCAAAGGCTGCTGAAAGTTTTTTTTAGTGTAAGTTCTTTTTCAGTATTACCTCTTTCTTGTGATTCGATTGCTTCTTCTTGTACTTGTGCCTTTAATTCAATAGGATCTTCATTAGCCAGTTCTTGCGAATGTGAGCATAATAGATCATCAATATCATCAGCAGTAACTGCAATGTCAGGCAAACGGTTAGTCAAATGAACAATGTCAGTTGTGATCTCATCGATATTTGGTTGATCTGTGGATGAGGAACTTTCAGATGGTTTAAAAAAATGTGGACATAACTTTTTCCAAACTCCTTTTAAACTGTTAAGTTTTACCTCATCCCATGAAGCAGCAATATTTTTTACGCTTTGCAAGATATTATAACTTTTCCAAAAATCTCAGCTCTATGCCATCTTTTTCACTAGCCTTTACAGCCTGTGAAAAAGTTCTCCTGAGATAATAGGCCTTAAAAGAAGCAATAACTCCTTGATCCATGGGCTGCAACAACGAAGTCGTGTTTGGAGGTAGGAACAAAACTTTGATTTGAGGGTCGATATCGGCAATACACACAGGATGGCCGGGAGTATTGTCCAAAATAAGTAAAGCTTTATAAGCCAAATTATTGTTTAAAGTGTACTGTTTCACATCAGGTATGAAATGCTTAGTAAACCATTCTTCAAAAAGTACTGCTGTAACCAATTCCTTTGGATTAGCCTTCCATATGACTGGAAGAGTATTCTTGACGTAATTTTTAAGAGCTCGCGGATTTTCAGACCTATAAACCAAAAGGGGTTTCAATTTGAGATCACCTTCAACATTCCAATCGAATAACATCAAACGATCTTTAGCCGCTTTAAACCCAGGCATAGACTTCTCTTCCTGCGATATAAAAGTGCGAGAAGGCATTTTTTTTTCAAAATAAACTAGTTTCATCCACGTTAAAAATTTGTTTAGGCGAATAGTCTCCACTTTCGATAATTTCCTTTAATATTCCAGGAAAACTGAGCAGCCACATGATCGGCACTAGCAGCTTCTCCTTGCACTCGAATGTTATGCAACGAACATCTCGTTTTAAGCGCATGGACCATCCACGACTGGCAGAAAAAGATTCTGTTTCTTCACTGTTATTCTCGCCACCTTTATTTTACAGTATGTTGATGATACTGAGTGCCTTATTTTGAATAATAGCCAAACTAAGAGGAACCCGTCGCTGAGTTTGCTTTTGAATCCAAATGTACAAGAGTTTTTCCATTTCACAAATTAAACCATTCCTTTTTCGTATAATAGTTCTGTTTAAAGAGACGGAAGGTAGAGCTGTTAGGAGTTTTTCTCTATCTTTCAATATTGGCTGTACAATCGTGCGTGATAAATTAAGTTCTCGTCCAATAGATGAAGTCGAACAACCGCGATCTTTGAGTTTTAAAATCTTAGATTTAACCTCCATTGTAATTGTCATTCTTACTCTCATCTTCACATTACTATTATTGTCTTGTTTAGGTGGGATAGTAAGATTTAAATTCACTTAAATATGTATTAACAAAAACTGATGCAAAAAAAAAAAACGAATGTATTACGTCTCGATTGTCCGTTGTCCATAAACTAACTAGAGAAATTCGTCAACGGCATGTGCGGGGTAACCCTGCTTGCCGCCGCCCCGCCCTGCCCACCCACAGACGTTGGCCTCGCGACAAGTGAATTCTCCTATGCCGGAAATCGAAACAATTGACGTATGCTTGAGGAATAGTGTCAAAACATTGTTCGCCGTAACTCGAAACGACGTAAATCGAAACGATGTAAGTCGAGGACTGCCTGTATATTGAAAAGAGACACTTAGATAATTTACCGAAATGAGCAAGACCGAGAAAAAGAGCAGTATGGATCGATAGACGCATTAAACAAGTTTACCAAAGCGATTCTAGAATTATTGCTGAAGTTCAAGGAACTGGAATAAGTCCACGGACAGTTCATAAAAGGTTGGAGAGTTGCATTTGCACGATGACATTTAAACTGGACACTAGATGAGTGGAAAAAAATTTATATAGCTATAAAGCTCGTTCGATCGAATAAAATATATCAGGTGTTCAATCATTACAACGTGATTTGAAATATGTTGCACTCCAGGAGTTTTTCGATGTATTCGGGAAAAGAGGTTAGGATGCTGCCAAGTGTGCATAAATTCATCAGATGGATATTTTGGACATTTAATTTAATTACAATAATAATCATGTTTTTATGTGACGTCAATCGTTTAAAAAGTATTAGGAATTAATGGCAGTAATGGTAATTTTGACAATAAATGACAAAAATGGGTAAATCTAACTGATTTTTTATTAAAAAAAATTATACCGAGGCGTTTGGAATAAAATCATTAAAAATTCAAATATATTTTATATCCGAAAAATCCTTAATAAATTACATTTGACATACGTAACGCCGAATTGTTAACGAAATAAATACGTTGATAACAGTGCGACGTTGTCATGTTTAAAGAAAATTCGAAATATTCTTACATGTTCTAAAGAACTTTTGTGTTCAAAATAAAGTGCAGGATTGTGGGCTAAATTTACGAAAGTAATTTCTCTAATACACTGTCTATTTCTGCAGTAATATTACAGCTCACAATATGTTTAAATATTATAATAACAGTCAACAACGTAACTGCATTTTTGCTCGTTTTTCTGGTTTATCACTTGTGTGACATTTCATACAAGATAATAGGTTTGTTCCAACCCGCGTCAGGAACAGTTTCTGACCGTCAGGCTTCTGCGCATTAACTTATTACACATTATATCTAAGTTAATGCGCAGGAGCCTGACGGCCAGAAACTGTTTCTGACACGTTTTGGAACGAACCTAATTAAAAGCAAATAGTGATATTGTTATTTTATTTACAGGTATTCTTCCCTGATATTGAAAGAGCCGAATGGTTAAATAGAGTAAGTTATTTTTTTCTTTTCTCTTTACTATCTCTAATTGTGAATATTTTATAGATAATAAACCAGTTGTGGCCGTCTGTCAACTTATATGCAAAACAGATAGTCCGGGATACAGTACAGCCAGCACTAAAAGAAAGTTTAGAAAAGTACAAGCTATCGGGTTTTAAGTTTGAGAGGACCATTCTGGGTACAGTGGTAAGTTTAAACAATTTGGATTTATATCATGGTGTGGCGAATCTAAGATATGTAATTTATGCTTTTAAATTTTTACGAGTAATAATAAATTAAGAAAATTATGAATGTTTTAAGGTGCTCCTGTCCTAAAAATGAAAATTAAGTTTATTCTAAAGCCATTCCTTAATTGAAACATTTAGCTTCTATGGTAAACATATGAATTTAAAGTTTAACGGGGGGAAATGGGCTGAAGAAAATGTGATAACTTATTTTTGAAATTCTAATTTAACGAGGCTTTCAAATTTTTTAGTGTAATTTTCCGTTATATTCTTTAAAGGCCTAGCAATCGAGAAACCCGGGCTGTGTACATGTATTCATGCGAATATAAGTTATATATATATATATATATATATATATATATATATATATATATATATATATATATATATATAAGTATATATATATATATATATATATATATATATATACATGATTTTCGTGTTAAAAAGTGCGAAGCACTCTAAAATATGGAAAAACTCCGGGTCCGACAGATGGCGACAGCGCTGTTTCGTCCTAATATGGGACTCGTCAGGCCACCGCATTCGGTACAAACCATCATCTCGCCTTTGCATCCTATAAAGCTGAGTTTAAAATCAAAAAACAGCAAACAAGACGACAAAGGCGACATCTCGATGGTCCATTTGATAACACAAGAACCACACATATTTAACAAAGTTTGTAAAAAACCGCCATATGGTGGCGCGACGGTGAATTAAAACAGAATATGTAAAATCAAGTACACGAAACGCTCTGCCCAAAGGGCATTTTTCAGTATTGGCAACCAAGCCTACTGCTAATTCCAGCAGCCAAAGCCACGTCCGTTTCGCTAATATTTGATTCTATTTTATTTTAAATTACACGGACAAAAACTTATCTATTTATTTATTTACTTGTTTGGCTTTGAAACACGCTAAACGATGCTCTCATAGTGGGATCGTTTGGTGCGACACGTGGCTTTGGTTGCTGAAATTAGCAGTAGGCTTGGTTACCAGTACCGAAAAATGCGACCCCTATTCTTTGGGCAGCGCGTTTCGTGTACTCGATTTTACATATTTCTGTTTTAATTTACCGTCGCGCCACCATATGGCGGTTCTTTTACAAACTTTGTTAATCTGTGTGGTTCTTGTGTTATCAAGTGGACCATCGAGATGTCGCCTTTGGCGTCTTGTTTGCTGTTTTCTGATTTTAAACTCAGCTTTATAGGATACAAAGGCGAGATGATGGTTTGTACCGAATGCGGTGGCCTGACGAGTCCCATATTAGGATGAAACAGCGCTGTCGCCATCTTTTGGACCCGGAGTTTTTCCATACTTTGGAGTGTTCCGCACTTTTTAACACGAGAATCATGTGGATTGACAAATTGACACGTCCGCTTCGCCAATATTTTATTCTATTTTATTTTAAATTACACGGACAAAAACTTATCTATTTATATATATATATATATATATATATATATATATATATATATATATATATATATATATATATATATATATATATATATATATATATATATCATGTCTAAAAAGAGAGAGCGTTTTCGAGTAGTACCTGTCTTTCGATACTCCAAACGTCATTGGATATCCCTGTCACCTGACCGAAATTAGAAAGAGATACTACTCCTCGAAAACGCTCTATCTCTTTTAAACTCGAGCCAACTTTCTTCCATAGGATCTGCAATAATAAGTAATATTAATTTCTCTTACGTCTGTGAATACCGTAAAATGCCGCGCATTGTTGTCAAATGTTTTCCTATAAAATTGCACAGGTTTTGTTTAAACTCTTCATTCTCCTTTGATACTTTCTACTCTTTTTGTTCAGAAATCTCGTTTCATTAGGATACAAAATTTGGAGATTCAAATGCAATTAATGTGGTCATTCCATTATTGTAGGGTAAAATGTGGGTAAACGTGCAGAATCGGGATGCCAAACATAAACAGATCGTTTGGTAAGTTACGTTTAACTAAAAAGAAAAATCATAACTAAACTAAGCTGAACTGACCTGAACTAACCTGAAGAATTTTTGAATCATTTTTTACATACATAGCTCCTATTTTCGGGTCGTAGAATACGATCTTGCTGGGTTTTTCCATGGAATCTAAATAAGTTTAGTTCAGGTTAGTTTAGCTTGCCGAACAATATGTTTATGTTAACATCCGAATTTTACACGTTTATCTACATTTTACGCTACAATACTGGAATGACCACAATTAATTGCATTTGAACCACCAAGTTTTCCATCCTAATAAAATTTAAATTCCACGCTAGCATGGCAACATTGCATAGTAAATTACGTGTTTCGATCTAAATCGTTGGTGCATGCCCCGAAAAAGTATCAAATGGCGGTTTTCTTACTTTTTATGGAAAATTATATGAATGAAAATAATGTTTTTACGTTAAAATCACGCGAGATCGGCGAAAAAATTAACATATTCGTGTTCTACGACCCGAAAATCGGAGGCACGTAAACAGATCCGTTTCCAGTATCCGGAATATAAGCAAGCTACGGTAGGAAAGTAAATACAAATTAATTCAGCGATAAAATTACTCGCAATCTTTTTTTTTTTGGGGGGGGAATTATATTTGTTATGTATTAGTTTCGCGTCGACTTCAAAAATTTCAATTTCGTATAAATGTTTATATTGTTTTTCGATCTTAGTTCTTTTTTAGAAGGTGTTTAATAATTTTTTTTTATAAAAGTTTCAATGGTCATTTAATGTAAATAAAATATGTATGCGTCTGTAGAGATTTACTCATCTTTTTACACCCCTTACATAACCAAACCTGATCCAGTTTTATATTTGTCTATTGTTAAGTCGCCTAGAAGGGCCCCGATACGTAAAATATGTGCCCCCTGTCCTTATATGACTGTTGAATAGGTTCCTTTTTCTTCTTCGAGATTTCTTTGTTTCCCTTGATTAGATATTGGAGTTAGTGAAGGAAAGTAACGATACTAATCGTTACAAAATAACCGTTACAAACCAATCACTAAAAGTAACGAGTCCTCTATTTAGAAAAGACTTGTACCTTGGCAATTTGTTACTATACCAAAACACCATTAGTCCGGGACGAGAACCGAAATAACTAAAGAAATATAACTACGATTTTATTCTCGCGAGACCAGACCGGCATGGCGGTCTTTTTTATAGTCACGAAACCGCTAACTAGGGGATAAGACATTGGATTATTTTAACTGTTTATTAGGCATTTGATGTGTCGGCGATGTCGAAGTTTTCGTTGTTTTCCGAGCAGTAACCCACAGGACAGAAGAGTTTTTATGTTTAGATGCAGGACTCGGCAGATTAGAAAGAATAGATCTTATTCCTTGTTAACGGTCTAGCTATTATCATATATGATAGTTCAGTCTTGAATTTAGTACGTTTCACGTCTGTCCCTTTACGTTTGTTGTTTACTTGCTAGTTATTTCAAGTGTGGCATATATAAGTAGGTAATAATATCTTGAAATTTTTCTAACTAGATGGATAGTAAATAATAAATATATCCTGAATTTACTAAAAATAGTAATGCCAAATATTTTTAACGCATGATAAAATATATTGAGCAGATATAACAAAAGCATTTTTAGGGTTGAGAAATGGAAATACAGAAGAGAAGTTCTGTTTGGATTTATTTTATGTTATTATTTAATGCCAAAGCAAAATGTAATATTTACAAATCTATAAATTCCTATAAAAACGGCAATATTTCAAATTTAAGGAAACGTTTTAAATCGAAACTCCTAACAAGATCATGAAATGAGCGCTGAAAAACAAATCACTCTTTCCGAAGTTATCCTCGTAGTTAAAAGGCTCATGTCAACGTTGGAGGGAATTAAACTTAAATTTACAAGTCAAATGAGAGAAGATTTGATAATTTTTTTTAGATTCACTTGCTGCTCGTTTTGGAGACCCAGAAAAGTAACAATGAGTAAAATGACTTATCTTGATCCTCATTTCAAAACAAGAGGTATAGTTAAAAAAGATTGTTTGGAACTAGTAAAAGATGAACTTCAGGTTGAATTAGTTAATATAATAAAAAAGGAACATAGACAAATTGCTACAAGTCAGAGAAATCAAATACAAATATCTGAAGAAAAGACAATATGCGAAGATAGATATTATTTGGCAAGATTCTGATAATTCTATAATATATTTTGAACTTGTCAGCAGTTCAACCACTTTAGCAATTGCAGAAATACGCATATACACAGAAAAGGCTAATTTGTAAAGAAAAAAAAGACCCTCTAGTTTGGTAGCAAGGCAGAGAAAAAGTATACCCTTGGCTATCTCAACTGGCAAAGATATATTTATATATAGTTGTAGTACTGCGAAAGAGTTTTTTTTTAAAAGCTGATTAAGTCATAACCAAACGAAGAAATCGTTTAAAGGCAAAACACGTCGAAAATTATTCAAGTATTTCAAAATGAATATATATTTTTTTGTTTTTGTTAAATAGGGATTTAAGAGTTTTTTTCTAAAAAATCTGGTTATTCTTGAAAGGTATATTCTTTAATTTGTATATGTTTTTCCATATTTCCATATATAACCTTTTAATACTTATAATTTAAACACCTTTTAATATTTATAATTGAAACCAATACATGCTTAATGTTCAGTATTAAATTTCATATTTAACATAGAACATAAATTATTTAATCAAAGACCTGACGTATATATCGTATATCACTTGCAGTATTACTTATTCGAATAAAAGTAACTAAAGTAACGATTCCAAAGTAACGAGTCCTAGAGACGAAAGTAACGAGTAGTTACAAGTCCTTAAAAGTAACTAAACTTTCCATCACTAATTGGAGTGAATGTTATTGTATGATTATTAAATAACTATTTAAAAGTTCGATTGCAATTATTTTGAGTTATACGGTAATTGTATGTATTAGCTGCAAAGTCAAACAAACTATAAAAGATACATATCCTTATATGCAGATGAACATTTATTTTATTTCAGCCCTTTAGAATCGGTGGAGTAAAAGTATATGATAAAAATATTGACAGAAATGAGATTGTTATGGATCTTGATATATTGTAAGTAGCACCTGTTTTATTTAATAACCATAATCAACATTGCAATATATTTTTTATATATATATTATTTTTTAGCTATGCTGGAGATTGTGATATTACCTTTTATTTGTCAGGAATGAAAGGAGGTATAAGGGACTTTCAAGTAAGTAAAAAAAAATTGTGTTTTGATTGATAGATTACTATAAGAATTTTTTATATGAAAGATACTTATTAATATTACAAAAAAAGTAACGAGTCATCAGAAATGAAAACAGATATACAGTTTTTGTAAAATTTTATTTTAAATATGATCAAAAAATAATTATTTGCCGCTTCAGACAGTAATTGTATTGAAGTTTTTAATAAATCAGTAAAGTATGTGTGTCCAAGGCTTAAATGGCGTAGCTCTTTTGTTTTCGAAAAAAATATTTATTTTCAGAAAATTTTATACAGGGTGTCCGGGAAAATGTGGGAAATCTCCCAGATATAAAAAAAACACGTGAAAGGAATCTTACAAGTTCATATAAACTTTTTTCGTATAGGCCTCCCCTTCGGAGATATAGGCTCCCAAAGTGCTGCAACTAAAGTTGACCAACGTCTAAAGGAGAATGGTAGACGAATCCATTTGATAAAGTAATTTTATCAAATTTCTAGGAAATTTTCGTAAAAGAAATACTGATGCTGGTCGGTGAAGAACAGTATGTACGCCGCAATTAGAGGACAATATTTTAAATACTGTAGATGACACTTCTTCAACGAGCACTCGAAAATTATCAGCGCAGTTTAATACGTCGAAAACAATAGTACTTAAAGCTCTACCAGAATAGCTATTATATTCATATCATTTGAATGAAGTGCAAGAACTGATTCCTGAAGTTTGCAAACTGCATTCTATGGGGCTATTGAATTAGCAACGAATTAATGTAAACTTCATTAGCACTATTCTCTTCACAGATGAAGCCGGGTTTACCAAAAATGGTATCGTAACAACATACATTTATGGGCTGACGAAAATTGCCATGCAACTATTGTTTCGCATCATCAACATCATTTCCAATCAATTAATGTCTGGGTAGGAAACATTGGCAATTTTTTGATTGGACTATTCGTATTGCCGGCCCGACTGAATAGAGAAATTTATTTGGAGTTCATCCAGAACGTTTTTTACGATTTAGTAGAGTACTTACCACTTGAAACCCGCCGAAACTATATGCACGATGGGGCACCACCTCATTTCAACGTTGCTGTGCGGGAGTACCTGAAGAATGTCTATCCGCACCATTGGATAGGTAGAGGAGGACATATTGCCTGGCCTCCTCGATCTCCCGACCTAACGCCGTTGGATTTTTACCTGTGGGGACACCTCAAAACCTTAGTGTATTCCACACCGGTCGACAGTAGGGAGGAACGTCTACAGAGGATCACGTTTCATTGTGATCAAATAAGAAACAATGCTGAGTTAATGTGGTGGGTACAGCAGTCCTCATTTCGTCGCGCCCACGAGTGCATCAGACTTCACGGAGCCCATGTTGAACCCTCATACGAAGTTTTTAATTAACTTTTTATTGAAACTATGGTGACAGGGAAAAACCCCTCATTTTCAAATTCAACCCGACAGAAGTTAGGGGACTAACAGTGTAAATAAAACGACGTTTTTTCGAAAACGGTTAGGCTTAGTGACATGAATGAAGAGTACTTAATTTTTACTCAATAGTTTAAAGTTATGTAAAAAACTTTGTTCAAAGTTCTTATCATATAGGGCGTAAAAAAAGGGATCATGAGTGACACAGCTAGTCCGTCCCTGCAACTGTTAGTAACAATTTCTTGGAAAAAAAATTGAAGGGTCTTACCTGGTATACATCATATTAAAAAAATATACCTGGTGGTTCAATAATTATGTGTAAAAACTTGATTCCATTGCAACTCTTTGAGAGCCCATATGTCCGAAGAGGAGGCCTATACGAACTTCTAGTATTCCTTTCACGTGTTTTTTGCATATCCGGGAGATTTCCCACATTTTCCCGGACACCCTGTATAAAGCAATATTGACTGGTAGATCTGTTTACAATAATTATAATTATATTTGTAACTATGAAGTTTGTTTGTTATAAAATAAAATTTGATTTCCAATTTTAGCTGCATGGAATGCTTAGGGTGGTAATGAAACCTTTAATTACATCAGTGCCTTTAGTTGGTGGCCTACAAGTTTTCTTTCTGAATAATCCTGATATTGATTTTGATTTAGTCGGCATTGCGGATGTTCTGGATATGCCAGGTTTAAGGTAAATATAGCGAAATTATTAAAACATTGATAAAATATATTGATATACCAATGTAAAAGAAGGATTTAAAGCTACTTTAGTTTGAAAAGAAACCTCACAAGTCATTAACATCTTCAGTGAGAAAGTTTTGAGTTTGAAAATGGGATTTTTTTTTCGGATATAGAGTATTCCTCTGGCTGATTTTAAGGCTTTGCCTGTTGCTTTCTATCCTTAATTTTTCTATATAAAGATTTTTTATTGGCATATGTTCCGGCTTTCCGAATCATTAAATTCTACGGTATATTTTTCTGGGTAAAATTTAACATATTTTTACGTTTTGTACATTTCTATTTAAATAAACTGAAGTTAATTTTATTTTAACCTCTTTTCACACCATGTACAGGGTGAGTCAACGATTGGATGAAGTAGGTTTGTGCCTTTTCGGTGAAATTTACAAAGAAACTATATTTATTGTTTGATACAGTTTATTTTTACGCAGATTTTAAAAATATTTAGGACTCTACAGGGTGAGCCAAAAAACTGGGACAGCATAAAGTTGTATTTTTTTTAAATAGAACACCCTATATACGAATCGTATTTTCGATTTAGCTTATAATTTTAAATCTTTTTTATTAAAGGTTTACTATAACAAAACTTTATAGTTTCTGAGATAATTAAGTTTAAAGAAAAAAAATCACATTTTCAAGCATCAATTCAATCCTAAATAACGTTTTCAATTTTGTGACAAATATATTCAAATTTGGAATTTAGCAAGGCCAAGGACAAGTTAACATAATTTTTACCTAATATTTACAATAAAAGCTACAGGGTGTTGAACACATCGGCTCAAATTTGAACAAGTTTAAATGAATAAATATCTTTTTTTTAAATGGTACACCCTGTATATTTTCATTAATAGAGTAATAAAAACCCTAAAAGTTTTGTTCAATATATCCTATATCTATTTATAATAGTTTTTGAGATATTTCAGTTTTTCTTATTTTCCATATTTTTTGCAGAAATAGTCTTCATTATCATAGTAGCCATGGCAAAAACAATGTAAAAGAACATTTTTCTGTGTGTCAAATTTATAACCGCAATCGCTTCTTTTGGTTTTTACGTAGTGTAGTTTGGTTTTTTTTGCATTGATCTTATATTGTAAAATGAATTTTCCAAAGAATGAGTTAATAGATATGATTTATACAATAGGAGAGGCTCAAAAAAATTGCCTTCTTGCTCAAAGAATTTACAAAATGAAGTATCCTGATCGACGCCAGCCTAATACCCATACTTTTTAAAACTGAATGCAAAGATTTGATTCTTCTGGTACTGTTGATTATCTAAAACGTAAAGTGGCCAACAAACCAGTAACTAATGAAGAAAAAGAACTACAAGTATTGTTAAATGTTCAGGAAAATCCTTATATTGGTAGCCGTCAGTTAGCAGCATTATGTGAAACATCACAATCCACCGCTAATCGTACTACCAAGAAATATAGGTATCATCCATATCACATGGAATTACACCAAGAATTGCATGGACAGGATTTTGAAAGTCGTGTAAACTTTTGTCGTACAATAAATGCGGAGATTCAACTAAATCCAAATTTATTATGCAAGGTAATGTTTAGTGATGAAGCTACTTTTAGAAGTAACGGTGCCGTAACTAGACGCAACATGCATTATTATACCACAGAAAACCCATTTTGGATTAGAGAGGTGCAACATCAAAACCACTGGTCATTAAATGTTTGGTGTGGTATTCATCATAATCGAATTATTGGACCCCACTTTTTTAATGAACCACTAAATGGCCATAGTTACCTGAACTTTCTACAAGAAGAACTACCCCAACTGCTTCAAGGTCTCGATAGGGATGAGCTCGACAGTATGTGGTTCCAGCACGATGGTGCGCCTCCGCATTACCATCGTGAAGTTCGTGCGTTTTTGGACCAACGATATCCGCAAAAATGGATTGGACGTGAGGGTTTCATTGAGTGGCCACCAAGGTCTTGCGACATCACCCCATTAGATTTCTTCCTATGGGGTTATATTAAAAATAAGGTGTATGTTAATCCACCAACAACAGTGGAAGATATGCGAAACAGGATTAGGGATACCTGTAGAACAATAACTCCACTAATTTTGTCCAGGGTCCGAGAAAATCTGCAAAAAAGACTAAATTTGTGCATTGCACAAGAGGGTCGTTTATTCGAACACTTATTAAAAAGAAATAATTAATCTCAGTATTTAATAGGTAATTTTTTTGTTTCAATTTAGTATAAAAGTAAATATGTATTTGCCTTGTCGTTATGTTGTGTTAATTTTTTCACATTATGTTTAATTAAACTATTGCCGTTGTAATATAACGAATAATGTATTTCATCATATTTAACCACATTCTGTTTGTTTCTCTAGTTTCTTTTTATTATTTTACATGGCTACTATGATAATGAAGACTATTTCTGTAAAAAAGTATAGAAAATAAGAAAAACTGAAATATCTCAAAAACTATTATAAATAGGTATAGGATATATTGAACAAAACTTTTAGGGTTTTTATTACTCTATTAAATAACATGAAAATATACAGAGTGTACCATTTAAAAAAAAAGATATTTATTCATTTAAACTTGTTCAAATTTGAGCCGATGTGTTCAACACCCTGTAGCTTCTATTGTAAATATTAGGTAAAAATTATGTTAACTTGTCTTTGGCCTTGCTAAATTCCAAATTTGAATATATGTGTCACAAAATTGAAAACGTTATTTAGGATTGAATTGATGCTTGAAAATTTGACTTTTTTTCTTTAAACTTAATTATCTCAGAAACTATAAGTTTTGTTATAGTAAACCCTTAATAAAAAAGATTTAAAATTATAAGCTAAATCGAAAATACGATTCGTATATAGGGTGTTCTATTTAAAAAAATACAACTTTATGCTGTCCTAGTTTTTTGGCTCACCCTGTAGAGTCTTAAATATTTTTAAAATCTGCGTAAAAATAAACTGTATCAAACAATAAATATAGTTTCTTTGTTAATTTCACCGAAAAGGCACAAACCTACTTCATCCAATCGTTGACTCACCCTGTATAGTCCAAAACTTATGGATATATAGGGTGACTCTCCGGGAACTTTATTGATCGATTGTGGGAAAACTATAATTAGGAAGAATCTGAAAATTTGACAGTTTACTGATGTGCATTGGGGACAGCCGGCTAAAATATTTTCAAGATGGCGGCACCTTCGGTTATACCGGAAGTAGATGTCAACTTGCTTATTTTAAATGGAACCCCTATGTATTGCATTTTTGATTTCTACGTAAAATTTTATACATATTTCATGTATAATGTTCTATACTTAAGTCCCACCGTTTTGGACATATTTAAATTTTTATGTCAAAAATGACGTTTGCGGACCAAAACTTAACTATAAATTTTTTCTATAAGAAAGTCTTTATTATTTAATTTGGGTTAGTTTTCTTGTAGATGAAGATCGACTTTAGCAGTCTTTTTATGATATTTGGAAAATTATTAGTACAGAGTGGTCAAAAAAGAAGAATAAAAATTATATTGAAAAAATCGTCAAAAGTCAAATAAGCACATATTTTTATAATTTTATCATATTAAGCATTAAAAATAAGAGTAACTTTGTATAAGGTTTTCTATTCCAAAAGTTTGTAGTTTTCAAAATATTGACAATTCAACATTTTTCTATTGTAAAAATGCTATACGCCTTTTAAGTTTTGTTATTGATTGGCCATGACGGGGAGGCATGGCAAAAATAAAACAATCGAATCATACAGAATTGTCACTATTTCTTGCCATTTCACTTTCATTAATAATAATCATGCCGGGGCGATTAAATTACACGCAGTAAGATTACTTAAATTTATTTATTATTTATGGAGAATGTGATAGAGTTATTTCAAGAACATGCGATACCTTCGCGATCCGATATCCGCAGAAACAGAAACCAACACCACCAACTGTTAAAAGGATTATAGAAAACTTCAATAACTTTGGATCCACAAAACCAAAAAGAAATAGAAATAAACCAGTTGTTAATAAAAAAAATATTGAAACTACAGTTTTAGGATATTTCGCCGCATATCCGATAACATCTACAAGGCAAGCAGTATTAGAGTCTGGATTATCTCAAATATCAGTTTTAAGGATTTTATGAAAACACAGTGTTCACCCCTATGTATATTCCATAGTACAACTTCTAAAAGGCACTGATTTTCCACGAAGAGTAGATTTCTGTCAATTTATTTTACTTCGGTCACAAGAAAATGCTGGTTTTTTGGATAATATTATTTGGTCGGACGAAGCCAATTTCACAATAAAGGATTGTTAATCGACGCAATTCCCACTATTGGAGCGACTCAAATGTACATCCATTTAGAGAATTAAATTTTCAAGAGTGGCCTTGATAAATTTAGAAGTGAACCATTTAGATAACTTGCCGCTGGCCGATCATAGAAATATGTTTTATCCGCATGATGGTACTCCTCCACATAATAGTCATTTAGTTAACAATCATCTTCTAAACTTGTTTTATGATAAATGGATAGCCAAGAATGGTCCACATCTTTGGTCACCTCGTTTCTCCGACCTAACAGTACTTGATTTTTTTATTTGGGGGATAATCAAAAATAAATTATACAACACCATATTAACCACGCGCGTCAGAATAGCATTTGAGGAACTTAATCCTCAGTCATTAAGAAGAGCCACCCATGAAGAATTCCTGCTTAGGTGCGAAAAATGATTGGAGGTTTAAGGGCGCCAATTTGAAAATTTACTCAAATAATTTTTGTAACTCTATTTTATTAACAACTGGTTTATTTCTATTGCTTTTAGTTTTTATAGGTCCAAAGTTCTTAAAGTTTTTTATAATCTTTTTAACAGTTGGTAATGTTGATTTCTATTTCTTCGGATATCGGATCGCGAATGTCTCGCATGTTCTTGAAATAATCTCCATAAATAATAAATAAGTTTACATAATCTTCGTGCGTGTAATTTAATCGCCCCGGCATGATTATTATTAATGTATGTCAAATGGCAAGAAATAATGACAATTCTGTAGGGTTCGATTGTTTTATTTTCGTCACGCCTCGCCGTCATGGCCAACTAATAACAAAACTTAAAAGCCGTATAGCATTTTTACAATAGAAAAATATTGAATTGCCAATATTTTGAATATAATTTTTGGAATAGACAATAGACAATAGATAAAGTTACCCTTATTTTAAATGCTTAATATGATAAAATTATAAAAATAAGTGAAAATAAATAAAATTTTTCAAATATAATTTTTATTCTTCTTTTGTGACCACTCTATACTAATAATTTTCCAGATATCGTAAAAAGACTACTAAAGTCGATCTTCGTCTACAAGAAAACTGACCCAAATTAAATAATAAAAACTTACTTATAGAAAAAAATTCATAGTTAAATTTTGGTCCGCAAACGTCATTTTTGACACAAAAATTTAAAAATGTTCAAAATGGTGAGACTTAAGTATAGAACATTTTACATGAAATATGTCTAAAATTTTATGTAGAAGTCAAAAATAGAATAATATATAGGGTGTTCTATTTAAAATAAGCAAGTTGACATCTACTTCCGGTATAACTGGGAGTGCCGCCATCTTGACAATATCGCCGTCGTCCTCCATGCACGTTAGTACACTGTCAATTTTTCAGATTCTTCCTAATTATAGTTTTCCCACAATCGATCGATAAAGATTCCGGAGAACCATCTTGTATAGTTAAAATAAGTCATAACAATATTATAAGCAAAATAAAACTACTTAACTAAAAGATCCAACTCGTATGGCAACCAGATCCGGTTTCAAACTGGCATTATTCTAGTGAATTTGGCTGTAACAGATTAAACCGACAAGTGCAAAATTATAAAAGAATTCAGTTTTAAAGTGACGAAATTACAATTTACAACTTTTGAATTTGAGTTTTAATCCTCGTGGGAGATATATTTTAAATTTTAAACATTTTCAGTGAATATGTAAGTAAAAAGCAAATGAGGTACATTTCTAAAAAAAAAGCAGTTATATTTTTCACGATATAATTTTCTACTAATGCAAGACGATGGTACACGATGCGTCTGAATTAAAATTAAATCAAAGGTTCTCTTATCTCAACATTTTTTGTAGATTTCGAATTTCGAAAATCTACAAAATTGACGGAGGACTTTTTGAGAAAAGTTACTTTTTTGAAATACGATATTTTTTAAAATTTTTATTTTTGATAATAAAAGTTCATATTGTTAATTAACTGCAAATAATATATTGTAAATTTCAGTGATATATTGAGACGTATTGTTGTCGAAACAGTTGCTAATATGATGGTACTGCCCAATAAATTCCCTATTCAGCTAAGCGAAGAAATTGAAGCTATTGAACTAAAAGCACCTGAACCAGAGGTAAAAATTAGGAGATTTTTTTAAAATGTTTGGATTTGCAAAGCAGTCTGTAAGAAATGATATATGAAAATAAATAATTCACCTCAAAAGATATAAGTAATATAAAACTTCATATCTGGACACCTAAAAATTCTATTGTTTTCTCAATAGTTTCAAAATTAAAAGGGAAATAGGTAGAAAGTGAGTTTATTTGTGCTGCACTCAAGATCTAAGTTTTTAATCCAATTGCAAAAAAATGTAGAAAAACCAGAATTTCACGGCTTTGTTGTGATCATTTTTATAAAAACTGTTGGTAACCAATTTTTAGGGAGTATTAAGAGTACATGTAGTTGAGGCGAAACATCTTATGAAAAAAGATATAAGTATGTTGGGCAAAGGCAAATCCGATCCATATGCAGTTATTACAGTAGGTGCACAAACTTTCAAAACCAAAGTTATCGATAACACAGTGGATCCGAAGTGGGATTATTGGTGTGAGGTAAATTATCAATATGAAATTTTGCTAATACATTATTATAGTAATAACAGCTTTAGGTAATACATCATGCAACTTTACTTATATTGCTTTAATCCGACCAAAATTAAGAAGAGTTTTATTATCTGAAAAATTTACATAATTTATTAATTAAAAAATCTTATTAAACATACATTTTTTTCTGGAAAAGTCATGTTGCATGAAATAAAAGGAGAAAATAAGTAACGCATACTTATTACTATGCTATAGTTTCTGCAATTTTCACATTGCTACGGGAGGCAGAATATCTAATACTCAGCAACTCCCACTTGCAATTTGCATGTTAAAAAGGTAATAAAATATGCCTTGAGAATAAATAAAATCTTGCAATAAAAAATATGATAGTCTTCAAATTGAAAAGTGGCGAATAAAAAACATAAAGTTTTTTAAGTATAATTTATAATTTGCCAATCCCAAATTCGTTTTTTAAAATGCCGATTTTAAGTTGATTCGAGTATGGATAATATTTTCCTAGGCATAATTTATTTTGGGGTAAACAACGTCAAGGCATGTTTTATTCGACTAGTACATTAGGAGTAATTACTCCACTTCGCAATATACCTGGGTTATTATTTGTTTTTATATCTCAGTTCAAAGAAAATACATTGAACTTTAAAAGGGAATTTATTAAAACTTCCTCCTAAATTAAAATGTCCTAATAATAAACTGTAGAATAAGTTTGGTTTTATGTTTTTTTTTGTACTTTTTAACTGCTTATTGTCTAACAAAATTAAATAGCTCTATATACTAAACTCTTTTAAATTCTAATATAATGGAATAGACTAATAGTCTATTATCCCTTAACGGGTTCACTAAAATCGAGATTGACTACTTGATCTTTATTAAATTGTGACAATTCTCTGGCCTGCAAAATTCCAACGTATTTAGGGAATGATGTTTACCTTTGAAACTTAAAATGCAAGTATTTTGTTTTATCCATCTAAATATGTCCAAAATTATTGCTTATTTACACTTATTATGAGTACGTAGATTTCTTTATATATTTTGGTTGTACATGAGAGACTACCTTTTTAGTAAGTTGTGATCAAAAAAACTCAGTAACTGAAACGTCTTTTTACCAAAAGAAAACAATATATAAAAAATTGCCCAATTAACAATAATTATATAATTAGCTAAGAAAACATTTTTTATGGCTCTATAATCTGTATTGCCTCTATTTGCGTTGATGTAAGCCTAAACTATTAGACGGTTCGGCGACCGGAGACGTATTGCCGTGAACAAATACGAAATTTTCACCATCTGTTTCACGGAATAATGGCTCGATGGTATCTAATACTTCCTGAATATAAAGCTGTTCAGTCAAATAACCTGAGGAATTATTCGAGTACCTCTCATTATTTCTTCCCAAAACATCACACAGCCCCCTTAAAATGGGACACTGAGTTCAACTGCAGCTAAACCGGCATATCTTCCTGGACATCTTTACCTGAGTGTAGAACAAGAAGCTGCCACCAAGTCTATTCCTGTCTCATCTGAGAAAATGACGTTATATCATTTTTGACCACGAACCCTATTATTTTCTTATTTCAATTGATATAATAACCTGGGAGTTCGTAACGACCTGCTACGATGTAAATTAATAGACTTCAAGTAACGTGAGATTGATTGTTTGTCTCAAAATACGAAGTCCTTCAAGACGAGAAAGTTCTATACTTAAAGTATTTCTAGATATTTATTGAATTTTTTGGGCAATTATTGATACCTGACGCTCTGGAGCTGGCAATATTTTCCTTTTTCTTTCTTGTCCTGAACGATTTTGTGTATCATATCAATGGTGGCTACGAAGAAAATTTCAATAAAATTATGTGCTCAATAGAGATTGCAACCCGGTATGTTTCTCAACCCGGCCCGGCCCGGTCGAATTCGTCACCAACCCGGCCGGGTCCGCCGGGCCCGGCCGGGTTGTATGTTAGCGATGAAACCTTTAAAGTTTTTAATGAAAATTTTCTATATATTAATGGAAAAAGACAATGATTCAAGGTTAATATTTATTTGAAAGTGACTTATAAACAATTATTACAATAATCAGTCTCACTCAAGTCTCAAAATCACATTTAATACAGAATTAATTACTTTTACTTCTGGACGGAAAAGTAGCATTAGTTTAGTATTAGTAATTATTCATTTTTATAAGTTTAAACAAACAGGTCTTTCTCTTTATTCCTTATAGTTTCTGTTTGAAAACATAGTATTAAAATATGAAACTAATAATGCAGCTTAAAGTATTAATCGTGTCATTACAACTTAGATTAGATAGTTAAATAAACTTTGGTAGTTTTGAACTTTGGTAAACAAATTCTTATTTTTTAAAAGTATTTTTTTTTGTAAACTTGTATAGTCTTAACTAACAAAATGTAACGTTACGTAGGCTTCATAAGTAAGTATAATATAACAAAACAAAAAGTATATTCTAACATGCACAAGGCAAAAACAATTATTTTTCAGTCTGAAAGAATGATCTTAAAAAACAAATTGTATTTATAGTTTTATCACCTAACCTGGTTCGCAACTTACTGCAGATATACCCTGCGGCCGAAAAAGCTCTCTCAGCTTCAACACTAGTTGGTTTTATGGACATCATGTAGTCTTGAAGAAGAGTTAAATAGTGACCTTTCGCGCCTTCAGCTTCATACTGACTCATCTCTTTTTTTAAAGTCTTTTCTAAGTTATTGCTGTGATTTATCTTTTTACTAAATTCTTCTTTTCCTTCTAAAATTTGCTTTTCTAATTCTTCTCTTAAAGTCAATGTCGATTGTGATTGAAGCGAGTCGTTTTCAAAATTCAGTCCATCATTTTCAACTCCAAGTACTTCCTCAGTCTCACCTTCTGAGACTTTGCTTGTAACTCTGTTCAATATGTTTTTCATTTCCTGTCTGATAACATTTTTCTTCGGCATGGGAAACGTTTCGTCCGCTTGTATCATGTTCTGATCATATTTTTTCGGATTGTTTAGATAAACTAATATTCCTGTCATCACAATAGAACGACGATCTCTTACTCTCACACGAAGGGCTTCGGATAATTGTACGCTGAGGCATGAACTATGTTTGTTTAATTTTTCGAAAATGAATTTCAAGGTAGTCTCGGCAGTAAGAAGGCTAGCTTCCCTTCTGCACAGAGCCTCTACTGCTAATTTGAATGGTTCCAAACATTCTACTAGGTTTTTAATCGACAACCACTCTAAGTCGGAAAACTTGATCTCAGATTTTACGTCAATCAACGCACATTCCCGCTCGCGTCGTTCGCGCGCCACGCGTCGTGGTCTAGTTACCGGGTCCGGTGACCGGGCCCGGTAAGAATGGCCGGGCCCGATGGGTGCCTAAAAGAGCACCGGGCCCGGGCTGACCCGGTCCGGCCGGGTCCGGTTTGCAATCTCTAGTGCTCAACGGTAAGTGTGGCGAAGAAAATCCCTTGGTTAAAATTACAGTGCAGGTAAATAATCACACCACAGTTTAATTAGAATTGCTGTACGCCATGTGTTAGAAATGTATACATATTTTACAAAATGTTTTTGAGGTTCAGTTTGATGTGTCGGTACGCCTATGAAAAGCTTTGAAACTGCTTCATACTCGATATATGTAAACTTAATTAGCATAGAAAATAGTATATGTTGGATAATTTTTGCATCAGATGGCTGTGTACTTTCCCATCTTGTCCATTGTTGTATGGAAGCAGCTATTTAATACCATGTAAATATTATAACGCAATGTTGAAAATATTAATGACTTTTGTAAATACAACAACACTAATATTTTCAAGATTGTATTAAAAAATTGTTAAAATAGTATGGAGTTTGTACGAGGGCCTTTGAGTCATCTGAATTAGAATATTTTCTCATTTCCAGGAACTGAATTTACATGCTAATGGCAAAAAATAAAACTAAAGTTATGTGTATAAGAATTTTGAGTACCTTTAATTCGCAATTCCCTCAAGTTGATCCTAAAAATATTAGTATTTTCAACAAACAGTATTAACGAGAAGATGAAGTCATACACATATATTAAAAATATTTCAGTAAAAGAAAAATTTACTTGAAAATAAATTCATGAAAATTTATTTTGACTAAAATAAAATTTTGCAATGATTCAAATAATTATAATAAAAAAATCAACTTCTTGAAAATTATCCTAGCATATAGATAGCATCATATTAGTATGAAAATAGTATTTTAGAATGCAAGTTATTTAATTGCACGTCAGTTGACCAGAAAGAATTTTTTTCGTTTCACAACAAGTGATAGAATTTTCTTCACCGCTCATGGTCCAGGAGAGATTATTTTCACGCCATCTATTAAAAGAAGATTTTCCGCTTTTTGTCTCGAAAGATTTTGATAGTTAGACTTATTCTGGAGGAACTGTATTTGTTGGAAATTTATTCGTAACGTTTCGTAGCCACCATCGATAAGTTTCCCGAAACATTTTAACAATGTTTGAAATATCGCTTTGATTTAGACCTATGATTTCTTTTATCTATCTGTTGCAAACCTTACTGCGGCAAAGCTATTCTTTTGTTAAAACAAGTTATACCGGGTGTCAACGAATCTATTAGACAAGTCATAATTTCTAGAGTATTATGTGTATCAAAATGAGAATTGGTACAGGTAAATGTTATATGAAGAGGAGAGTTTTCGCATATTTTCCACTTTCCGGTCACTTCCGGTTTCACCGAAAACAGCCCCGGTTTTGAATTCTTAAATAGAACACCCTGTATATTTTTAACATCTTTGGATTTCTGAGACAATTCTAGATCAGAATGTGACATTTTAAAAACTTTTTACGTCTACTTCATTTTTTTAGAGCCACTTTTAAAATTGCATCTAGGTGGCCATGATCGGACGCAAACTAATCTAACGGTCTTAGGTGATGTCAAAAAAATACAATTGCAAAGTTTTAGTGTATGAAAGACAGGAATTGGATTAAAAATTTAACAAAATTAACAAAAAACTAACAAAATAAACTAATAACTTAGACGACGCACTTAAAATATTTGAAAGTACAGTAGCTGAATTTGTTAAAAAGTTTAGTGTAGTAAATGTTCAAAGTGCATTCCTTCTTTTTCACGACACATTTCAGCTCGTTCAATTGTTTCTCTCAACACGTTTTGTAGCATTTGGGCGTTATACTTCTAAATGCCCGTAAAATTCTTTCATCTAATAGTTTAAGAGTAGCTGGGGCTGCTCCATAGTAAACCCTTTCTTTAACATATCCCCAGACAAAGAAATCGAACACAGTAAGATTCGGTGAGCGGGCTGGCTACCGTACCGGACCATTGGTTGCAATAATTCGATTATTAAAATGCTCTATTAAATAATTAAGAACTTCTCTAGTATTGTGAGGCGGTTTTTCATCTTGTTGAAAGTAAATTCGCCGTAAAACTGCTAAAGGTATATCATTGAGATGATTTTCGATTTCATTTTGAAGAAAACCTAAGTATCTAACCCCTGTTAACTGACCTTGAAACAATATTGGCCCAATTATTCTGTTTCCAACGATACCAGCCCAGACATTGACTGATGGGCTGGATGTTGCCGATTCGGATATCTATGAGCATACAACTCGGCAGCATTCCTTGAATTTCTATGACACTCTCCAAATATTAATAACATATCCACTTTTTCACTTTGAGTATACATTATTTTAACGAAAATTTAAACTAAACTTAACGAAAATTAAGAAACTTTTACGTCTGTTCTTAGAGCGTATGTCACTGTCATTATCTACTTAAGTGAGTGCTTTGTTTTCCAAAAAAGACTTGATAAAAACAGTTGCAAATTATTATGCATCATGGCTGTCCATGGCTCACTTGTCATAAGTAAATAAATTATCCAGTATTTTGCTTAATAATATTTAATTTCTGTTCTTATGTCTAATCCAATCGCAAATAAATTAGTACCGTTAGATTCGTCAAAGAATGATTTTTTCGAAAAGTAGTTATCAAAAAGGGGTCGCCATTTGAAAATTAATAGTTAGAAATGAAAACGTAATTTTGTCAACTTGTCTTATTCCTGTCTTTCATACTAGTAACTAAAACTTTGCGATTGTATTTTTTTGACATCACCTAAGGCCGTTAGATTAGTTTGCGTCCGATCATGGCCACCTAGATGCAATTTTAAAAGTGGCTCTAAAAAAATGAAGTAGACGTAAAAAGTTTTTAAAAAGTCACATTCTGATCTAGAATTGTCTCAGAAATCCAAAAATGTTAAAATATACAGGGTGTTCCATTTAAAAATTCAGAACCGGTGCCATTTCCGGTGAAACCGGAAGTGACCGGAAAGTGGAAAATATGCGAAAACTCTCTTCTTCACATACCATTTACCTGTACCAATTCTCATTTTGATACACATAATACTCTAGAAATTATGACTTGTCTAATAGATTCGTTGACACCCGGTATTGTTTCTAGACATTTTCATACGAAATAAATATACCTGGAACAACTTCAAAATTCAATTAATCGCATGACATTAATATTTAAACTGCAATATTTCTAATAAACTATCTTCTTATTAATTTTGGTGCAAAATTTACGTTCATACCCATTGACCAATATGCAATAATTATGGACATAGTTGTATTTTCTTAATCTATATATTTTTTAATTTCTATTTTTAGGTACATAATGGTTTTTGGTTCTTGATTTTTGATCCTGGATAGATCATAAAACAATGGAAGCTTTTGCAATAGTATGATTTGCGGCTTTGTGAAAGGCTGTATTTTATCTTGTTCATATTTAAAATAATATTCATGCTTTTCTTTATAAGACATCCGTGCCCTGTCGACTCTGATACATGTAATAATCTCATGATGTTCGGCTCCTAGTCGTAAAAGTCAGTTTGTGCTACTATATTCAACATTTATGTAGGTTTACACTATAGTCCGATGGACATAATTGGTTTCACTAGTTTAAACTAATTCCTATAATAGTTCGTTTCTTATTTTTAAATATTTGATTTGATTTAAACTAATAATCAGATAAGAAAGGAACTTTATCTAAATATGTACTCAATTTTATAGATATAAAAGAATCGTTTATAATGTGAATTATGATTTAATTCAAGTTTCTTTTTCAAAGTAAAAGTAAATAAGTGGGTTTAAAATATGGCAATGATATGTTTACTTCTTAAAAGTGGAAAGTGACAACACAGGAAGTGTTTCTCATTATTTACGTATATTTTTTGTATAGTTGAGAATAAATATTACAGTTCCAGAAGGACAAAGTGTCGTTAGAAGTTTTTATATTAGGAAACTATGATCATTCAAGTTATGCCTTTTTCAGAAAACATCTGGAAACAGAGTCACTAGGGAAGGATAACAGACAACAAATTAAAGTATTCGCAACATTATTTCTTAATTTTGAAATCCAATGATGCCATCGACTGTATGTGTGTTAGTTTCTTTTTAATTTGTTATATTTTTAAAAGCAGTTTTTGTTTTTTAATATTTGCTTTGCTTTGTGGTTGTCAGCGATTTCAGAAAAACAATTTAAAAATTTACTCTATATGATTTTACTTATGATATTTATTAAATTTTTTATGATAGATTTCATTTACGTGATATATCATAAAGCCGTACAATGCATAGATTTTCGTTTACATTATCTCTTCAAACAAACATTTTCACATTTCAGTATGAATAATCCCATATTATGGCTGTGAATATTAGTATTATATTGCATAAACTTTAAACTTTTTTATTAGTTGCTATATTTCACAATTAGCAAAATGCTTCCATTTTATCACGTAGGTAATAATCATCCCTTAAACATGTTTCATTAACATTATTTGAATTGTTCAAACTTAAATAATTTTTCTAAAATATTAAAATAATAAAAAACAGTAATTATCTTTAAAAATGAATACAAGTCTTAAATTATCCGATGAATAAGATATCTAGTTATATAGTAATACTGAGTAACGTTTACATAAATCATTGAACAATAAATATATTTACTATCTGTGTGCTCTTCAAGGTAGCTATTCTGGTTCTTCATAGGAAGTGATCATTCTCTTGAGAGCATAGGGACAATCCCATCCCATGGTTATTCTCTCGGTCGTGTATTACCGTATTCTCGTACGATATCATGGGAGATCGGAAACAAAATCTAGTAACCTATGTTGCCAAACGTCTATAGTGTATGTAACCAAATAAATAGTGCATTTAACCCTACAAAAGAATATGAATATGGACATAACCCTACTTAGCAAGCAAATTTTCGAATTTAAAATAAATACAATTAAAATTTTTAATCTATTTAATATTCTTAATGAGAGAAAATAATAAGAAATGGAGTTTTATAGAGAAAAATAAATATGTAAAAACACAAATCGTAATATTTTACTGGAAAAATATCCGTTATGCATGAAATTAGTATCACCGTCAAAGATGTAAAGGATACGCGAAATCAAATTTACATTTTCATTTCATATAATACAAATTTAAATTCAGTTTTTCTACTGGGTTAAGAAGAGAAATTATTAGAATTATTTTTGTAAAAATGTTATTTTTTATACTCTCTACAAATATCAGGGAATGAATATACAAAGTAAGCAAACAAAATGAAATCCGTAAAAATTTATTTCATCAATAAAATACATTTTGCATACTTGATATACATACATAATATTAAGCTAAAAGTAAAATTATCAATTTTCCCTAAAGTAGTTACTGATAATGTGTTATTGGATCTGTCTTGCTTCTTGTAGATCAGGGTGTATCTCTTGTTCTTGATGAACATTTCTGATAATAAAAAGTTATTATCAATCTATCTTTTGGAAAATATCTAAATCTATTCTTCTAGACCTCACAACATCTTTCAACGGTACTCCGCAATGAACAGATATTTACTAAATCTTTCCTCTAGTGTTCCCAGTTGTGAAACGTCTCCTAAAGGCCGTGGCCTTAAAAGAAATTCTGAAAAAATTAAACTTGGTTCCTTTTCATGTATATATTTAAAGATATAACAAATTATCAGTTTATTGTACAATTAATTTACCTGAATCTCCAATGAGGAAGAATAAATCTTCTGATTTCTTCCCTAGATCATTTCCATTATATTGGAAATGTTAGATCCATTCCAAATATAGGAATCATGGGTACTACAAAGAAATGTAGCATTCTTTTAAAAAAAAACAAATTGCATAGCATCTTTAAGTTTGTAAAATATATATTACTGCTAACTGTTTATAATTTAGGATTTAACAGAAAATTACCCAGATGGACAAGCTCATAATTCATTTAAATTTTGTAGCAATTAGATCCACTCTGAAATAGCATCTTCTCTATTTAAAGCATCTGGGTTTTTTCTTCCAGACACTTACTCTAACTGACACTTCTTGACTGACCAGTTCCAGAAATACATTCAACCCAGTAATTTCGTGGTAGCTGCCAGTCGCAAAAAATCTGCGAACCTACAAATATTAATATTTTAATAAAATTATATTAATATGGGTACTTAAATGTAAAAAGGAAAATTAATTTTAGCTTAACATCCTCCGAATTTTTTAACAGTAACTAAAGCAGGTAATATATTACAAATATGTATAATACAACCAAGTAAAAAATCATTAATGATTTACTGATCTTGTATATGCTAGCTTATTAGTTACAAAATATTACTATGACTTCTGGCAAAGATGATGTTGCCTTCTTTCAAGCCCTGAGAATTTTAGAAATTGGGTTATTTTCAGTACAAGATATCTTCGCAGATCTTTACCAAGTCGGTAAAATAAATTAAACGAAGTAGAATCCGCCAAATTTCACAAATATTTATCTAATAGGTACTTACCTAAACAGCCTTGTGAATTCCGAATCATTTAAATCTCCAAATCGACGCAACCGTGATAGAAATTGACGATTATAATTTGTCACTTGTTTTTTCGCTAATCTGACAATCCTTTGGTCCATCATGGTTCAAATTTACTTCCTCAATACCCATTTTATAAATGTATATTTGTAAACAAAAATATTTTATAAAAATTACAATATTTTATTTTCAAAACGATCATGAATTTTCTTGAACTTTTATAACCTAAAAATATCGCATAATGACGGGAATGACAGATCGTTCTCGCAAAATCTCGCCGTTCTCTTGGTTCGGACTAGTAGAACAAGTTCTTTCAAGATTTGATAGATGTGACCCTCTCTTACTTTTTTCGTGAGAACCACGCCCACTTTCCATGAAGATGATCATTCTCTTGAGAACGAGAATAGCTACCCGGATACTGACATTTTCTTTAAAAAATTTTATCTACAAAAAATAGTTGTCCCGGATATGAATTTTTAGATAATATATTGTTACATATCAAAATATTTTTTTGGGTGTAACTCCTTTTAATTTCTCTTAAAATGAGTTTAATTTGCTTATTTTTCATTTTGCAAATAATAACCAATAGTTCAATATATTGGAATCACATGGTCAACAACTGTATATTCATTTATGGGACAAAGATGACACCGGGGACGACGAAAATTTAGGAAGGTAAGAAACAATTAGTGTATACAATATAAGTGGATCAGGTAAAGTCGATTAGTTACATAAATTTTGTGTTCTTATATTTTAAATATTTTGTTTTACAATACAATTTTGAATATATTAAGTTGAAACTGGTAATGGCGGTAAGGTTTTCATATTTACGGTAATGGAGCTTTAGAAATCTGGAAAAATAAAAAATCGTTCTTACTAACCAAGGTAATTATAAAAAAATCATATCACTTACATTATCACATATTACTTATTCACGTAGCAACATAATTAATGATAAGTATAGGATTTTCTAAATAATTATTTCGAATTGATATTTAACATCTATTTTAGTAGCAGCTTATAAATTTAACACGCTTGTTATATGAGCAATGGACACATATTGTATTATTAAAATTGCTTTCAATGTTGCTCATTATCAAACGTGCACATTGGCTATAGCTTAAAAATTCTCGAAAGCATTATTGAGAAGCATGAATAACAATGCTTTTTTAATAATTTGCTTTACTACAGCACACACAATATGCTTGGCTTTTTTAATATCCGCTGTTTTTATAGCATAAAGACCTATTATTTCAAAGTACCATTTGATTGGCAGATCATATATTGTTTCCAAAAATAAGTACATTTAGGGGACTTCTTCCAAAAATTTCGTTGCTTTTAATTCGCCCGGCAATGAACTGTTATATCAAATGTTTGGAACTGCAACTTAGGAAACACTGAAAAGTAAATTTGAAAATTGCAAAGCATAATTTTGCTTGGTAAGCAAGCTTACTATGTCGGTCTCAATTCGTCAGTTTGTAATGTCGACAAATTTTTCTTTATTGACTCTAAAAAATAATTTTTCAATTTTTCTGATAAAAAAATATTCTGGTGTTAGATCATGCTGGTTAGAATGAACGACTATTTTCTTGTGTATCGATAAAAATTATGAATTTTGTTAAGAATGAGTTTGAGTACTGATTCAGTAAGCACACTTTAAATTAAATAGTTGCAAGATATCAAAAATAGTTTACAAAATATCAACTTTTATTTGTGTCAATTAATTTCTACAGGGTGGGCCAGCAATTAGTTAACATTTTAAAAAATCATTAAAAAAATCTATTAGATTTACACCAAAAATTATTTATTCAGGAGATAGCTTATACACTGGAAATTACTTTTTAAAAATAATATCGTTTAAATGCCCACCGTCTCGACCTTGGCATTCCTCTAAACGAGCACGAAAATTTTCGAGTACTCGGCGCAATAAATCTCGTGCTATTGCTGACATCTCCTCTCTTATTTTCGTCTTTAATTGGAGCAGTGTCCTTGGTTTGTGGGTATAGACACGATGTTTCAGATATCCCCAGAGAAAAAAATCTGCTGGTGTTAGGTCAGGACTCCTAGGTGGCCACGGAATGTCGCTTCTTCGCGAAATGAGCCTTTCTGGGAACATTTCTTTGATGACCGGTAGGGATTCGTTAGATGTATGGCAAGTGGCTCCATCTTGCTGAAACCACGTTTACCGATTGTAGCCAGCAAATTCCTGTAGCCATGGTGTCACAAATTCTTTCAACAGCTTCATATAATCGGTGGAGTTTACGGTAATCGGACGGCCTCGAAAATCCTCAAAAAAAATAAGGTCCAATGATTCCTGTGCTGCCCATAGCAGTCACCTTAGGTGAATGAAGAGGCCTTTGATGTTTAGCGCTGGGATTCTCGCTGCTCCAATATCTGCAGTTCTGTTTATTCACGTGCCCGTTGAGATGGAAGGGGGCTTCGTCAGAGAACAAGATGTTGTAAAAGTTACGGAAGCGATCCAACATTGTTTGAGCAAACGATTTGCGTAAAATCAAATAATTAGGCTTTAATTCTTGGACTAATTGGATCTTATATGGATGTAATTTTAAATCAGATTTCAAAATGCGGCGTAAGGATGTGCGAGATATGCCTAATTCAACCTAAGCTGATACTCTCTGCACGTTCTCTTCACTCCGTGAAGTCCGTGGGCCATCGGTTTGCATCACATTTAGCGTCGATCCCGTCTCTTCAAATTTCTTTATATAACGTGAGATATCTATGACAACTTTAAAAATAAAAATATTTTAGGAATTTTCTCTAAATCTTCCCAAACCATCCTGGTCTGCAACGTAGCATGGAAACCATACGACAGCCTCTTAGACGCTAAATATATAGAATCTCTACTATTACTAAACACCTTCAACACATCTGAACCAGAGGAAACTGAAAGTTTTGAATCATGAGTGACTCCGAGGACTTTAGAAGGTATATACGTGAGAACAAATGGTTTTACTCATTTAAACAAACATTTATGGTATACGATTAATCTTATCATTAATAGAAATCATAGAATTTCGATTCAATAACAAAGAAATAGATGTGATTGTTATCGTTAGGATCAAATATAATGAACATTTGAACGCTATCGAAACACTGTTTTTTCTACAATAGTCTTTTTTTTTTAAATTCCTGCTAAGATACATATCTGAAATTATCCATAGAGAGTTGTTTCGTGTACTATGGTGTAGTTTATAGTGTATATTTAATCTATTGATAATGCGCAAGCGAGCAAGTTTTAGGCAACAATTGAATTTAATAGAAGTCGTATTGTGGATTATGAGAATCAGGAATGCATTTTCATGATATAGTGGAGAGGTTGAACAGAAACACTTGTACACTAGAAAATTGTTGTCGTGAATGCCTCAGTGACGGCCGTGAACGTCGAGTTAAGGGCACGCACGAACCTGCGTGGGATATCATGGGACGAAGTCTGACCTTGTCCTATCATCCATAAATTTATTTGAACTGGGTACACTATTTCGCTTGTCACTGAGAGGTTCGGGTTGTAACTTATATACGAAAGAAACTTTAAGCTTTATTCAGCCATTTAAAATTAATTTAAATATAATCTTGCAAAACTTCGACATTTACAAAATCATTAATATTTCTAAACACAGTAAGACTAACCTGAACTCTCGAAAAATATAGTCCTATAGTGCAGAATAGCCAAGTAAAATTATGTCTTACTATTTTTGCTAGTCCACTTTTTAATGCTCGGTCACAAGGCAGAGCAATGCAATATTGGCATTTAAAAGCACCGAAATTTTTGGAACAAATTTCCTAAACCTAAAATTTATTTGTATATTAACACAGGCAACCGTAAATTCAAGCGAAGCCGAATACTTAACATGTTCGTGTTTTGATTGGGACCCAAAATTACCCGGACAAATTGCAGATGATTTTTTGGGAAGGTCTGACACGTGTGAAATTTTTGTGTTATTTTACGTGAAAGTTATTTTTGATTTTTATATTTCCCCAAATGACTAAAATAATTTAAGGATTTCGCAAATACGTTTTCAGGAAAATTGAACCTCGTCAGATAAGCTGAATTTTTGACATAATGTAGTTTATAATAAAATAAAACTGTTGATCAGTTTTAAACCAGTCTGGTGTCAAAAAAAAAGAGATCGTTTGCGTCATTATATTCAACGTTTTGCATCTGTATATGAATTTTTTTAACAATTTAAGAAAAATTAATTAAATTTTAACATTATCATGTTTGAAGAAGTATGTTTTATACATTACGTAGATTTTAAACATCGTATATAAAAATAATTTTTATAATAATTTCTACCAATTACAGTTTGGTATACTTTCTTTTGAGTGGCGGCTCCTAAGGTAGTATCGCAACGTCACGGCACTATGTAACTTTTTCGAAACACATTATTCTTTAAATTATTTTTACTTTAATCTTTTTTTTATTATTTTTCCTTCTCCATATTAATAATTTGGACGTCTGCAATACAGCAATAGTGTAGAACTTATGGATCGGCAGAATATAATTGCGCAATTTATTGGTACGTCATAGTGGAAAGACGAATATGTAAAGGGGCTTGTATGTGAGCGAGATTGAACTTTGTATTATTATTTTTTGTATGCACTTATAACGAAAGATTCCACAATATCCGTAGGGAAAAGTGACCGCCGTTAAATCAATTAAATTTTTGATATGTTGCATATCCATCTCTCTGATCAAATGTCTCAATGGGTACAAATTCCCAAGCCTTCAAGGTTTTGAAATAAAGCTTGTTAAAGTCAGAATTTCCGTGCATTTGAGGTGTTAGGTCTAAGTTAATACAGTACTGTTTTTTTTTGCTTCTAGGGTGATTTGAAAATACTTCATAACTATCATGAATACTTGACTGAAATATTATATCAGGTTTGTTCCAACCCGCGTCAGAAAGAATTTCTGACCGTCAGAATTCTGCTCATTAACTTAAAGATGATGTTTAATAAGTTAGTACGCAGAATCCTGACGGTCAGAAATTGTTTCTGATGCCGGTTGGAACAAACCTATCATATACTCTCGTCATGTCATGACATGTCATGATATGTCATAGCTGGTAATATCGTGTCATAGTACGTCAAAGTTTAAAATAACATTCTTGTCTCTGAATTCTAGGTGCTCAAATTAATTTAATTACACCTAATATGTACAATTGACTGTCTTATTATGTCATGTCATGTATCGTTATAGTAGATCAGTTAAATACGGACACAAACATACTTAGTCGCAGATACCGATAGACAAAGAAACTGATAGATATAGACCAATATAAGCCTTGACCAAAATACAGATGGTCTTCAATAAAAATCACTAACGCAGATCCTCAGAATAATACTAAATAACTTGATGACGACAAAAAATAAATGATAAGCTGCAGATGAGGAGTTTAAGACCGACTAAACAACCCTCACGGGATAAACTCTAGGTAAAGGTATTATTTTTTATCTTGTTTCCTCAAAATTCCAAAGTCGTATATGAGAAAATGATTGTTGCCTATATTAGCGTATCATTGCATTATTCAATGACATGACTTAATACAATATGATTTGAGTCATATATTGAAATATACGATGACTTAGCGGGAAACACAATATAATTCAAAGTGAATGCTATGATGTTCTGTGACACCACATGACCAGCTATGGTGTCATATGACATAACATATAAGATAGTCAATTGTACGTATTAGGTGTTATTAAAAAATTGAGACTTTAAAATTAAGAGAAAAGAATGACATTTCAATCATGACGTTCTGGAACACGATATTACCTGCTTTGACATCATATGACACGAAGACATTTAAGAGTATATGGTATATTTCAATCAATCATATCAGTTATAAACTATTTTCAAACCTCTCCGAGTTCTTAGAATCAAAATACACCTCAAATACACGATAACTACTTCAGAAAACCTGAAGGTTTGGAAATTTATGCCCAAAGAAACCGGATACACAACATACCAACGTTCGTTGTTCGTGTTTGTCTTCACCGGGTAGTTCTAAAAAAACTCATATTTTTAAGGTATAACCTTCTGTACCGTACATTTGTTTATCACTTGTGCAAGGCGCTTTAGACTTGGCGGTCACCTTAAGGTTAATTTTAAGGTTAAGAAATTTATTTTGTCAAAAATAAAAAGGAGATTTAATGACTACTTTTACTTTAACGTGGAATTCACTTTGAAACGATTTCGATGACATGTCAGTATTTATGCATGTAGGTATGTCAATATATATATATATATATATATATATATATATATATATATATATATATATATATATATATATATATATATATATATATATATATATATAGCCCAATTATGATAGTATTTCAAAGCAAATTGTTCCAAGTAATTCAAAAAAATCTGTTTTGGCGCCAATTCTTATAACCCTATGAGGGAATGCGTACCATTTGAAGTATATATGGGGCGATCAAGTCATCAAAACTTCTCACTAATACAAATATGTTTGTATGTATGTATGTATGCAGTATATATGGCAACGTTGTATTTAGCAGGGAGTCATCTGGATTATTTACTTTATCGTTTATCAAATATCAAACATTTATTGCTTACAATAATATTGTCGGGAATGGCATAATTGGCATTGGTGATGCTAATGCGTGTGATTTTATCAGCGGGTATTATTGCACATGTTAATTTGGAGCCAGAACGACAGGCACAATAGCTCATTTGTCTTTTGTTTTATAGTTTTTGCGCGGCATCAAAATAACTTTATGATGAATGACTCGTTGCTAAACATAACGTTAGATACAAGTAACAGAGACGGGGAAGAATAAGATCAAGAAGCTGAGTGAAATACTAATTTTGAAGTGAGAGGATAGTAAATAACTATCGAGATATGTGAGGTAAAAATCGGCTTTTTTCAACTAACAGTAATGTATAAAGTCCCATAGCGTAACCTTCCCGCGATGCACATTGGGTCACCATGATGCCGACGGTAATATTTCTCTTCACCTATCTATTATGTATGAATATATGAAGACTTTCTATCTATATGCACACAAATAAACATATTTCTATTATGTCAGATCATCTTCATATATAAGATGAAACAAATACTTCAAATATACAGAGTTCACATGAATAATGTTTTTATTTTTGCTATGTTTCAATGCTTGGTAAAATATACATAAGTTAAATTCGTCTTACTATTATTATAGGTAAGATAATTGTTGTTTTACAAAGATATAGCTATCTGTAAAAGCAAACCCGAGCTGCCACTGTCTTCTTTAAACACATATTTTTGAGATATGTGACATGAAAATTGTGGATTTTTTAAATTGGTGTTAACGGTCTTTGATTAGAAATAAATAAACTCCATTATGTTAAAAATTCACTGTATCTACGATAAGAAATGGATTTACGGAGTCCTTTAAGTGTATATTTTAGTATTTAATTTTGCTTTGCTGCTAAATAATTTTCTTTTAAAAATTTTAACAGCAAAATACGTTTTGGTACAGAGATTTTTCAATGTGTTCTATCATTTGCGATGATATTTAGTGGTTAAGTATGATTTGTTCAAGATATTCTAATTCATGAAACGAGTTTTCTTAAAATAAAAACGTAAAATAAGTTTGTAATTAAATTTCATAAATCACTTTCATTCAAACTTTATTGCAGTGTATAAAAAATTATTTCATATTGTTTTTAGCTGATAAAAATAAATATATATATTTTTTAATTTGAGAATCCTATAAAAAACTTAATCACAATTATTATAAACTTGATACAGAAACATGATTAATTCATAGAATAACCCCTGTTGGGAAAAATTATATTTCTTATACCAATTATGTTGAAGTTTTTTTCCTTTCTTTAAATACTAATAATAATTGATTTTGTTTTTGCTTGTAACATATTCATTTGAATTTGGCTTTTTCAAATTGCTTTTACTAATAGCTTTGGCTCGTAATAATTTGTAAAAGAGCATTTTGTGTGCAGTTTTTCTTCGACGTTGAAACCATTTCCCCCGCCTGGGCTCAACTACACATAAGTTTGTTTGATAAAGATACTGTTGTGGATGATAATTTAGGAAGGTACATAAAACAATAAATTTGTGTAGTTTATTATCGTTTTGTCTTTATATATGTTCGTGGAATTCTAATCTTAATTTTTAAAACGGTTTTTTTGACAAAGGCAACAGATTTATCATCTTGGTGAAAATTAAACATGATTTGTAATAGCTTTGTTTTCAGTGGTAATTTATAAAACAAAAAATCCGGAGATTGGAGTTTTCCAATTTCGAATCTGCCAACTATTTAATTTAATAATTTGGAATGTTGAAGTTACAAAGAAAATTATTCTTCATAATACTTAAAAATAAACTCATAAAAGATTAGAATCCCATTTTAGAGTATTTTTTAAAACAACGTTGAAAAAATGCAATACGTGTTATATCTTAAAAAGGGCACTTTTAGTTCATTGTTTTGACCGTCTTTATTGAAAGCGCCATGTGTTTGTTTACGTAAGGTGTTCTTAAATCAGTGGGATGATATTCGCTAGATATAGGTCGTATTTGTCGCTTGCATTTCAACAAGCCTGGGAATGTCGTAAAAATGTGTATAGGGCCATAACATAAATTCATTTTTCAATATGAAAAGTGACTTAAAAATGAGCGGTAAGCCAAACATCTATTTTTTAAATACGCCTCACCGAATACTACTTTTTTTAGTTTCAAAAATAGGTAGTTGTGTAAGATATTGGTATTTGAAACTTTACCAAAATTCTTATATGTTGTAATTATATTTAAGTTTATCATATGTTTCCCAAAAAGGTCATCTACTGGTTTAACCGGGTGTTACTAAAAGTTATTTGATGGAAGTCAAGATATGTAGTAATCGGAAATTAAAAATTTAATTACTACAGTACTTTCAATAGTCCAATACACCATTTCACATAGAAAATGAAAAATTAACATAGGTATAACTGCTAAAGGGTCAAATGGTCGATTTTTTAAAGTCCCTCTCTTAAAAATTATTAGGGCATATTAATTCAAAAAATGTCCAAAATTTTTAGTAGAATTGAAAAATGATAGTAATATATAGTGTATAATTATTATTATCATCAGACAGCCTGTAGCGTCCACTGTTGAACATAAGTCTCCCTCAATCGTTTCCAATGTTCCCGATCTTGTACTGATTGAATCCAGTTTGTTGCGATTCTCTTGATATCATCAGTCCACCGTGTTGGAGGTCCTCCCCTACTTCTAAAAGCCTGGAACCTAGGACACCACTCTATAATGCGTTTAGTCCACCTAGCGTCTTCCATTCTCGCCCCATGTCCGGCCCAGTTCCATTTCATATGTGTTATACTTTCTATAGTATCCTTGATACCTGTTCTAGTTCTAATAATTACATTTGAAACTTTATCTCTCAGTGTTATTCCTAACATCGACCTTCCAATGTTCCCGATCTTGTGCTGATTGAATCCAGTTTGTTGCGATTGTCTTGATATCTTCAGTCCACCGTGTTGGAGGTTCTCCCCTACTTCTAAATGCCTGGAACCTAGGACGCCACTCTATAATGCGTTTAGTCCACCTAGCGTCTTCCATTCTCGCCACATATCCGGCCCAGTTCCATTCATATGTTCTATAGCATCCTTGATCCCTGTTCTAGTTCTAATAATTACATTTGGAATTTTATTTCTCAGTATTATTCCCAACATCGACCTCTCCATGGCTCGCTGAGTCACTCTAATTTTTTCGCAGCTTTTCTTAATGAGTGTTAAAGTTTCTGCACCGTACGTGAGCATAAGGAGCACATACTGTTCATATACCCTTCTTTTCAAGCAAATCGGTATATTGCTTTTAAATACGTCCTTTCTCAGCTTGCGGAACGCCGCCCATGCTAGTGTTATGCGTCTTTGAATTTCGCAGGTCTGGTTATCTCGGTTTATTCTCAGTTCATGGCTCAAATATTTATAAGATGTTACATACTCGATTTCAGATTCGTTTAGGGATATGTTGCTACTTGGAACTAAGTTTGTCATACATTGAGTTTTTGCACGGTTAATTTTTAGACCTACCACATCTGACGCTGCATTCAGTGTCCTTAGTAACTCTTGGGCTTCTTCAAGATTGTCAGAAATTGACACGATATCGTCAGCAAAGCGTAGGTGGTTTAATCGTTCACCATCTATATTGACTCCCATGTTCTCCCAACCAATTTTTTTAAACATGTATTCTAGTAGCATTGTAAATAGTTTTGGTGAGATGTTATCACTTTGTCGTACCCACGTTCCATTCTAAATGTAGATGTTATTTTGGAATGGACTTTCACACTTGCTGTTGCGCTATTATATATGTTCTTAATTAAAGCTGCATATCTGTGGTTGACTCTACAATCAGCTAGTGCAGCAAATATTTTGTTTTGGTCCGCTGAATCGAACGCTTTCTCGTAGTTCACAAATATTAAGACCAGTGGTTTGTTGTACTCCACTGTTTTTTCTACGATCGTTTTCATAACTAGCAAGTGATCGTTTGTACCATAACCGGATCTGAAACCTGCTTGTTCTCTAGGTTGGTAGAAATCTAATTTGGTAGTCAATCGTCTTGTTATTATTTTTATAAATAGTTTGTACATGTGGGAGAGGAGACTGATTGGACGGTAGTTTTTTAGGTCGGTGGGATCGCCTCTCTTATGCATGATTATCATTATGGCATTGTTCCATGAGGTTGGGATTTGTCCGGTCTCTAAACATCTATTAACTAGGACTTTGAGAACATTTATTAATTTTTCCCCTCCTGCTTTAATACTTTCAATAACAATACTATCTTCTCCTGGGGCTCTGTTGTTTTTCATTTCTTGTAAGGCCACTTCATAATAGTGTATAATAAAAAGTAATAAATGTTTGGCTGGCACTCTTTTTACTTCACTTGTAAATTGAAAAATATTTTAAGTTGTTCTCCTTTGTATATTCAGTTTATTTTGCCTTTGAATCAACGAGAAACAGATAGTTCTATTAACAAGATCTGGCACAAAATCGACTTGGGTTCCCTAGTAAAAGTTTAAAATATTACCTTGGACAGGGGAATATCTTTTCGGCTTGGCTACATTTTTTCAAGCCATACTTACAATTTGCTTTTAGTTCTTACACATTATTTTAATAAAATAAAAACGTTTTAATATGAAATGTTAGAGATCTTTTCCTCACCTAGGCTCAACTATACATAAATTTGTGTGATACAGATTTTGTTGTGGATGATAATTTAGGAAGGTACATGAACCAGTAAATTTGTGTAATTAATTATTGTTTTATTTTAATATATGTTCAATAGAAATCATATCTAACGTAGAATTCTAATCTTGTTTTCTAAAAGTTAAAGAAAAATATTTTATTGTAATGGAATAAGTAAAAAATTTTAAATAAAAAATGTTAAATATTTTTTTACAAAATTTAAAAATAATGACAATTATTTAATTACACAACCACAAATTAAAAAAAAAGTTACTAAAACAAATTAACGTCTCTTATGTGTATTTTTTGTGGCTGAATTGAGCATTTACCTCCAGCACGTCATGCTTTTCCGTTAATCACAAAATATTGGTTGAAAATCGATTTTTTCTTATGCAAAAATCTGATATCACTAATATCAACAATATTTTCTATGGAATGCTCAAACCTATACACCAACAAATCATATCTAACCACCTCAAAGCCACAAACCATAGAACAACAAAGCCACAAATCCCAAACACAAACCTTAAATCTACAAACTCGCAACCACAAATTCATAAACTCTAATCCCAAAAAACACAAACTCATTGAATTTATAGGTTTATGGGTTTGTGGTTTGACGATTTGAAGTTTGTGAATTAGGGATTTGTGGATTTATGGTTTGTCGACTTGGGATTTGTGGGTTTGGGCTTGTAGGTTCAGGGTTTGTGGGTTTGGAATTTGTGGAGTTGTTAATGGAATTATGGGCTTGTGGATTGTATTTATATGGTTTGTTAGTTTATGGGTTTGGATAACGAAAATTTCCTTGATTTTGGCCATATCAGATTTTTGCATGTAGTGCAAAAGGTTGAAGATCGATTTTCATCTTCAACCATTTTTTTGCGATTGACGCAAAATTCTGATGAATTGGAAGTAAATGCTCAGCAGATTTGGATTCAGCAGCCAAAAAAACGTATAAGATACGTGAATGTGTTCTGGTTATTTATTTATTTTTCAATTTGTTGTCCTGTGTTATTTTTGAATATTTTGAGATTGGGCTGGAAAAATCTTAAATATTTTAATGAACTGGTCAGCTAAAAAATATAGATAAATAGACCTTTAAAAACATATTTTATAGCTATTTAAAAATTAAAATCAGTTTTATGGACACATTTTTATGCGCTAAATTTAAATGCACCAATTAAAAATTAAATGATTATTTATTAAGATAAGTCGAGGTCTCATAACAGTTTTTTTTTGTATTTTTTTTTCAATAGTATCGGTATTATTTTGCCATTTCACAATTATTTCTATACAGAGACTATACAGTATATCGTGAATAAGTTTTCGTTTTAATCGTCTGTGATTCAACTCTATTACTATTTCCTATTGTGTTACGTCAGACTTAAAAAAATACAATAATAGTTCACGAAACCGTATTTAAGTTTGGTTTCTCTATTTCATTAGCTAGCGAGACGTATATTAAATAATATAACTTTGATTTTCTTGCTTGTTTTAGTTCAGTCCAAGTTATGTGATGCTTATAAACTAAATTCATTTCAATGACTTTAACTTAAACGACTTACTATACTTTACTTCCTAATTACTCATATATTTTGTGGCTAGATAATTGCTTAATGGATATTAAATCATTTGTATTTTGTAGAGCAACAGTTGAGATATCAAATATTGTCGACAAAGGAAGCGAGAATACTGTAAGTAGTAGTAGTAATAAAATTAAAACATTTATACCTACAATTAAAATAATTTTTTTAACGTTAAACAAATTTTGAACCATACCCATTGTGTTATCGATATTTTATTCACAAGAGGAATTTGAATATTACAATATTGTAGTACATGATTTATACTTTTCTATTTGAATCCTTACAAAAGTATTATTTTAGTTTTTTCAGTATCGGTATTGAGGGGCTTTGGGGACCTAGGTTATGAATCTAAAACTAATTTCTTACAATTCAAAATATCCAATTTACTATTGCTCATGAAATGTTGTTTAGTAAAATTTAATTCAAAACTGGTACTTGGAGAACTTTTAGAATTAAAGAATGTTTTGTTGTTCATTGTAGTGTGGTCTACAACTTTGGGTGCTTCTTTACGATTTTAAAAACGACTCGATTCAATGCTAAAAATCGAAAAATAAAACTTTTATAAAAAAAATTTAACCGACTTCTAAAAAAGGGAGAAAAAGAGAAAAATACAATATATTTTTACATGAAATTGAACTTTTTGAAGTCAGCGCTAAATTATTACTAAAGAAAACAAATAACTACTATTACATCTACAGTAAGAAACCAATTGCAAGTAAAGTAATTCGCAACCTTTTTATGTGAATCACATTTTGTCATGTATTAATTTGGCGCCGCCTTAAAAAAAATTCAATTTCATTTATGTTTTTTAGAAGTTCTTCTTCTTCTTCTGTTGGTGCCTATCCTCTGTGGATGTTGGCAATCACATTGGCCCATATGACCTTATTGACAGCTGTTCTAAATAAATGTACCGTCGTCATTCCTGTCCATTGAATGATATTCCTCAGCCATGATGTTCGTCGGCGACCCTGAGTTCTTTTACCCTCTATCTTATCTTGCAAAATTAACTGAATTAGTTGGTATTACATGCCCTAAGTATGATATCTTTCTGATTTTCACATTGCGCATAATTTCTGGGTCTTTTTTCATACGTTGCATCACGGTGTTATTTGTGACATGATGGATGTATGAAATTCTGAGCATGCGGCGGTAACACCACATTTCGAAGGCTTCCAGTCGTTTAGATGTTGTTTCTGTCAAAGTCCAGGCTTCCACTCCATATAGAAGAGTTGAAAATACATAACATCTCAAGACTCGTGTTCTTATATCAATGTTCAGGTGCATATTGCACAAGATCTTTCTGAGGCGGTTGAAGACAGCTCTCGCCTTCTCTATGCGGTATGTAATCTCCTGTGAGTGGTCCCATTCTCTGTTCAGACTGCATCCTAGTTACGTAAATTTGTCAACAGTGTCCAAAGTTTCATTATTTGCTCTAAATTGGTGGTGTATTTCGTCATTTTTTGCTTACTATAAGGATTTTTGTCTTTTTACAGTTTAATTTCATGCCGTATCTTTCACAGGCTTCCACTACGCGGTCTATTAGTGTTTGCAGATCCTCTGCATTATCGGCCAACCGAACTGTGTCGTCTGCATATCTTAAGTTGTTAATGCTTTCACCATTAATTTTTATGCCCTCTCTCATTCCACTGATAGCTTCCCTGAACAGCATTTCCGAGTACGTATTGAATAACCTCGGCGATAAAATACAGCCCTGACGAACTCCCCGTTTTATTGTAAATTCTTGTGATGTTTCGTTGCCTACACGTACAGTCGCCCTTTGCTGTGAGTAAAGGTTTCTAATAAGGCGTAAATCCTTGTCATCGATACCAGATTCACTTAATATTTGAAGCAGTTTGTGATGTTGCACTTTGTCGAATGCTTTCTCGAAATCGATAAAACATGCATAGACATTGCAGTTTACGTCCCGAGCTCTTTGTATCAAAATTTGAATAGAAAATAGAGCTTCTCGTGTTCCAAGTCCATTTCTAAAGCCAAACTGAACATGGCTAACGTTTTCTTCAAGTTTTCTATATATTCGAGAGTGAATGATACTGAGAAGGATTTTCAGCGCATGGCTCATTAAGCTTATAATATTAGAAGTTGGTTCGAATTAAAAAAAATATATCAAAATTGCTTTCTTGGCAATTTTTTTATCAATTTCATATTATTAGTTCATTTAATTGTGATGAACAGTTATATCTATATGTGGTAAAAATATGAAATCAAAATATTTTTAAACAAAAGTCGTCATTTTCAAACTCATAGTTTGGAAATCAGTTTTACGATTACAAATTTATCTGCAAATGAAAGTCATAAATAAGTAATATTGTAAATTTCTATAATATCTTTATCTATATTGTCTGTCACTATATTATCTATATCTGTATTATTTTCATAATATTTGACGGCATTAATTGTTAAAGTTTTCCTATTTTCTGTAGTTCTTACTATTCTACTTGTTTTTTTTAACTATAATTTATTATTTTAAAAAAGTAGTTTCTAGATAATGCATTTTTAGTGGGTTACCTTGGAACAAGCGAAGCATGGAATGGTACATTTAAGGTTCACTTGGCTGACCCTAAGTAAAGATTACAGAGACTTAAAAGCAGTGAGTTTCTTTTTAGTTTTTAATATTATAGTTATACTTTTTATAATTTTTTAAAATAAATCGTTTTATTTTAATTACAAATTATTAAAAAGAAATGGTTTGTAAATTCGTAGAGAAATATATTAAGAAAATATTAGGAAAAAAATTTTTTTTTAGATTTTGGCTGAAACACAAATGCTTCAGGTATCAACTCTAAATACTGCCATTCTTACAGTTTTTCTTGATTCGGCAAAGGGACTTCCAGTAAGTAATCTTTAGAAGTCTGTTAGTGCTATTATCAGTTCAATCATTAGAATTTAATTGAAAACTTTTATCATAAATTTTCCATTATCCAGTATTCAAAAATGATTAAAATGATTTAATTAATTATAGCAAGCACGTGCTTCTACAAAACCAGACCCTTATGCCACTCTAAGAGTTGGAAGTACAACCAAAGAAACGGAACACAAAATGAGGACGATTCATCCAGTTTGGGAACAGGGCTTCACATTTTTAGTCGCAAATCCTGAAAACGATGCGCTCTATATAAATATAATTGATAAAAAAACAAATTCCGACATTGGGCAGTTCAAGTTTAAAATCAAGAATCTCTCAGATAAAGCTAATTTAGAAATTAGAAAAGAGCCTTTCGCATTGTTAAAATCTGGACCTGACAGCAAGGTTACTGTGTCAATGCATTTGAGGGTAAGTGTCTTCTGCGTAAAAAGTGTCAAATTAAATAAGTGTCTGTATAATTGTTCTAAAATTTAGAACAGGGTGGGCCTTAACTGTGTGAGTGGTTTCAATATGCAATAAAAAAAAACTATAAATCTTATTATTTTTTTATTTATATATTTAAAAAGTACTAGAAATTGAAATTTAAGTAACATCTAATATTTGAAAATAATGTTATTTAAGTGACCGCCTCCACCTTCTTGACATTCTTGAAGTCGCACTCGCAGGTTTTGAAAAGCACGTTGACAAGTTGCTCGGGAAATAGTGTTCATTTCTCGCACAATGTTTTGCTTTAACTCTTCAACTGTTGTTGGATTATTTTCATACACTCTTGATTTTAGGTATCCCCACAAAAAATAATCATTCGGAGACAGATCTGGACTCCTTGGGGGCCACTCAATGTCACCTCTTCGTGAGATGAGTTTTCTAGGAAACATTTCTTTCAGTAGGTCTATGGAGACTGTAGCAATGTGGGAAGTGGCTCCATCCTGCTGAAACCAGGTCCTAGAATTGTAACCTTGAAATTCTCGAAGAGTTGGGACCAAGAATTCTTGCAACATCTGACAATAATTCTCAGCTCTCACTGTCACAGCCACTCCTCGTTGATTTTCAAAAAAGTATGGCCCAATTATTCCACTGGCCGATATTGCAGCCCACACAACGACCTTAGGGCTATGAAGAGGTCTTTGATGCATCTTGCGAGGATTAGTCTCAGACCAAAACCGGCAATTTTGCTTATTAACATGACCGTTGACATGAAAGTTAGCCTCATCACTGAAGATTATGTTAGAAAAATTGTTAAAGCGATTAAGCATAACATTAGCGAAATTATTTATTTTATAATATATTAACATCATTAGGTTTCAACTCTTGCGTCAACTGAATTTTATAAGCTTTTAAATGTAAATCACGGTGCAAAATCCTGCGCAAAGTGGTCCTCTTGATGTTCAAGACTTGGCTTCTTTTACGAGTCGATTGCCGAGGATTTTCTCTAATTGATTCATGAACACGTTGAATAATCTCCGGCGTCCGTATTGACTTCGGGCGGCCCGCATTATTAATTCTTATTGTACCCAGTTTCTTCAAACATTTTAACCCATTTGCGAATAGAATTTGCGCATGGTGTTTCTCTGATGTCACGTAAACCGAAGTGAGCGCGGTACATTCGCCTAGCAACAGTCACAGAATTATTGTTGGCATAATATGCGCGAACACAAAACGCACGCTGTGCTCCCGAGAACACGTCCATGGTGACTAAAAATTCCACGAAATGGCGCGTCTAACGACACCCCCCGTGCTCCCGTACCCCTAACGGTTTTTGAATTATAGACAAAACAAAACGCTCATGCAGTTAAGGCCCACCCTGTATAAAATCAGAAAAAATCATAGGTGACATTGAAAATTCTTGTCCTTGTGTGATCAGGCGCGGATCCAAGGGAGGGGGGGGCGACCCCCCCCCCCCTCAAGAGCCTTGAGTTCAGGAAAATAGACCCGATTTTGCCTCTTGTACTATAGTTTATTCAAGAACTAGAGAGATTAATAAATCATTTTTTACCCTTTTTTTTTCCTTCGCAAACTACCTGTGTTCTTTAGTCCGATGCCTTTAGCAAAATCTCTTAGACACATATATTTTTTAAAGCAATGGATTAGAAATGTTGTAGTCAAAAATACCGGTCTATAATAATAGACTATTTGGGTTGGATAACAAAAGATATTTGGACGTGTGAAGTATTAAAAAGGATTTTTATCTTTGTCATAGGCGTCGGAAGAAGGTTTATTTTTTCACTAAGTATTTGAGGCATAGAATATTATTTCGGTAATAAACTTAAAACAAAAAGGTTTTATATTATCTTATTTCTTATGATTTCTTAATAATTCACATACATCAGAAAATATAGATAATTTAACATATTTAACACAAACCACAAATGTATTTTTATTATTTTTAATTCTGGCATAGAAACCGTTTTAGGCACATTCAGACTGAAACCTAGCCTTTTTCTCTCAAAAAGTTATATATATATATATATATATATATATATATATATATATATATATATATATATATATATTATAGATAATTTATATACTTACAAAATACCCTTTGTCAAAAATACAAGAAGTTAAACAGATATAATAAAATAAATTCGTCCATATTATATGGAAATTTTTTTGAGGCTGTCGGTCATTTTATTATTAGTTAAAAACATTTTCTGCACAAACTTTATTCAAAAAAATCTTTCAAAAATTCAGTTAAATTACTAATTTTGTAAATTGTGTTATTTCTAGTAACTCTTTCTTTTACTTGAGAGAGATATTTCCTTCTCCAACGGAGATTTTCCGGATGATCTATAAGAACAGATTTCCTATCTGTTTTTTTCCAGCAAAAATTAAGTTCTCTGAGCAATTTCCAGAGCTCAGTTCTTTTAATTTCATGTAAATCCCGATCGTCTTTGATTTTAGATAGAATTTTGTCGACGGTTGGGATCTACTTCTCATAATAATATGTATGTACAACTCCTTTTATTGCAGTTTACATCTCTTCTTCCAACGAAGTTTTTCGTCTGGCTGTGATCGAATGTAGCTTGGGAGTATTAACAATTCCAGTCGTTTTTTTCTCCTTCAGTATTCGGTAGATAGTAGATTTTCTAACTCCTGTCATGTTGGAACACATCTCAACAGAGCGTTTAACATTATTATGTAGATATTGATATCTTAAGGCATCATAAACATTCATCGTCATAAGTTTTTCGTTGAGGAAAAAATGCCCTAGTTTAACGATTTTGAAATAAATATAGATGTGGAAGCCATATCTTTTGGGTATCTTACTAATCTCAAATAATATATAAAAACAAGCACAAACAAGATAAATCACTAAGAACACACTGTAAGGTGTACTTTTTTTACTGACAGAAATTAAATTCAATTATCAGAAATTTTGTTGTTGCAGTAAATTTATAAAAGCTTATAATATTTAAATTTAATTAGATTTACGGCAGTGCTCAGTTACCTGCGGCACTGGAGCACCTGCGTTGGAGGTTCGATAACAGTTTTATAACTCTCTCTAGTTTTTGAATAGAGTATAGGAATGTGTATGCTTACGACGCCCCATTCCTTTAAGTTCAGGAAAATAGAACCGATTCTGCATTTTATATTAGGAATGTGTATGCTGCTGCCCCCCCCCCCCTTTGACAACTTGTTTTTATTACGCGATAGCCCTCCCCCAAGAGCTATACTCGGAATGTGTATGCTGCTCGCATCCTCCCCCTATCGGCAACTTGTTTTTTCTTGTGATCGCCCCCCCTCTCCGAGAGCTTCAAATTTAGAAAAATAGACCCGATCCTGCCTTTTACACTACAAATGGGAATGTTGCTAGTGTCCCTCCTCCCCATCGACAACTTGCTTTCGTTTGCCATACTGTACTTTTGTGATATCACCCCCCCCCCCAAGAGAGAGGCTGGATCCACCCTGTGTGTGATATGGGCTTGTATTGTTGGTCATATGAGGGAAATAAAATTATTAGAAAGCTTTGAACTTTAGCATTATCATCTGATTATGTCAGTCAAGTTGCAAGTGACATCAAAATATATTTATAATGCCGACATATTATCTATCGTTATTCCCTGTACTCAAGTATTTAAGCTTTCAGCAGTGATAGCTTAGTAAGACATTCCGTCGTGGCAAGACTGTTACTAGTGTTAATAAAATATATTTATAATGCCGACATATTATCTATCGTTATTCCCTGTACTCAAGTATTCAAGCTTTCAGCAGTGATAGCTTAGTAAGACATTCCGTCGTGGCAAGACTGTTACTAGTGTTAATAAAATAGGTTATTTATTAATCCATTTACAACTTCCTGTTACTATATCTATCAGGAATTCTAGCTCGGTTATGTGAATTTTTGATAAGTACTGAAAAGTGTTTGTCATGGATTTTAACCCTCTCTATCAATAATCTCAATTAAGATTTTTGTACACAATTAGTAAGCACGAAGTCACTTTTGATATAAACTTATGCATACCACATAATGAAATGGCTGCATCAGACAGTATTTCGATTCCTAAAAACTTTCTCTTAGTGCAAATGATCTACTAAATTACTAAACGTTTTATAAATAATGATGTTATTTTATCATTGTATTCATTTGTAGATATTGAAAGCAGTTCCTGTAGAAGAACAAATGCAAGGTGATGAACCACCTCCTCTGGAAAGAACAGGTTCTACTGTATCAACTACTTCAATAGGTAAATTAATATTAACAGCCATATTTACTAGAGGTTTAATTTTTAAATCGGATCTAGTTGCTATTGAAGTTAGATCTTTTAGTTGGTCAGTTTTGTTTTCTCATCTACACGTTTTGTCTATTCTTTCTTGTTTCCTGTTAGTCTCCTTGCCCCGGCCTCGGACCATGTTTTCCCTTCCTCTTCAGAATATTTTCCAGGACTCAATCCAATGTTTCATTCGGTCTTTCTTTTTTCTTTTTGTTTTTTTTTGATCTCAAACTTGTTTGACCGACCTTCTATTTTTCATTCCCTGTAGGTAACCCCAATAATCCAACTACTTCCTTTCTATAAGGTCTAATGTGGCCTGTATTTCTATGTCTGTTCTTATTTTTGTTTTATTATTCTGCCTTGAATTGCGTCGCTTTTGTATTTTCTAAGTTACTTTATTTCGACTTCCTATATTTTACTGTACTTTACTTTTTTTCTCGTCGTTAATATAACTCAAATATCAGGATAGGTCTATAAATTACTTTAAATACATTAATTTTCTTTTTTATGGAGATTTATTTCTTGTAAATATTTTGTTAGTTTCAATGTATGTCCTAGTCTGCTGTTAATTTTCTTTTCCTCTTTACCCTGTCTTCGATTTCTATCTCTATCATCACTTGATCTATTTTTATCTCAACCATATTTATCCTCTCTTGTTCACCTCTTATCACCATTTCTGAGATTTTTTTTTGTTTCGTTTCCTCTCTTTTTCTGTTAGAACTACTACGTCATCAGCGAATGCTCCCTCTGGAATCTCCATTATTTCTGAATGTTTATAGCCTCCAAGTAATATTTTGCTTCTAGACAAACATTTTTATTAGTTTCTCAATAAAAATCATATACAAAATTGGGCATAATTCTGCTCTTTCCCTTAATCCACCTTTTCTTGCAAATATTTTCGAAGTTCTGCTTTACTTAATGATAAACTTGCCAAGTGAAAGTTCTGATGAATCTAAATATTTTTGAATCTAAACGACGAAAATTTGTTTATTTATTTAATTTATGTGCCTGGACTACTAATGGTCATTGGCACGTTTACAATGGGTTTATTTACAATTATATTATAATTAATTATATAAAATGATAATTAGGTGATAATAATACACAATTGTATAGGTTAATATCTGTTACGAAATTGATTATTCTGTGTATATTTCCTGGAACTGCGAGGTCTTCTTTCAGGTCTACTCCGATCTCGCATTTTCGTCTATTCTCTGCATATGTTGAGCAATCTCAGAGGATGTGCCTCATTGTGATAGTGTCCTTATATTGGCAGAGTGAAGGGTCTTGAGTTTCAAAGAGGTGTCCGTGCGTAACGCAAGTATGTCCAATCCTTAGTCTATGAATTACTATGGAATCCTTTCTTGTAATTAGAAGTAGATTATTGGACATTATTTTGGGCTGAATTTGAGATAGCTTGGTGTTTGAAGAGCTTCAAATGTTTTACCACTGCAATTTTAGTGCATTTCGCAGGTTGGTGTGGAGTTGGATTTTCTCCATGGGCAGGTTTAAGTTTAGAGCTTCTTTAGCAACCTGGTCTGCTCTTTCATTTCCACATATACCCACATGAGAAGGCGTCTAGACGAGAGTTTAAAAGATATATTTTTCTTTTGAAATTCAACTTGATCCATTTTTCACATTAATATATGCTAGGATATAATGTTTTATATTACGTGTGATTAGAACAAAACATGTTTTGGAAATAAATCTATTTCCTACCGGGTTTGTTACCTATATTTATTCTCCTTTCAGGCAGTTAAAGGAAACAGTTTTATTTCATGCAAACACAACTCTGGTTCGCTCTCCATACGCGTTTCGATGTAAAACTTTTAGAGAAATAATTCACGTGTTTACAAATATGTTTCCAATTTTCTCTTTAGTTTGCTTCTCTTATTTATTTTTTTTAATATAGGGTCTAAGCAATCTGCAGTTAATATTCCTGTTGAAACTTCGTCCTTAAATAAGCAAGGTTCAATACAGGAATCGGTTGAAGAACCCGTTGAAGAAACAAACCGTTCATCGATAAGTTCAGCACCAGCTCCAAATCCAGATGAGCAATTAATTCATAGGTCTACGAGTTTTACTTCGTAAGTAACATTTTGCAAGTTTTGACTTTTCAAATGTTTTAGATTTATCCACAGAATATAAAGTAATTCATCGACTAAATAAAATTACTGTTTCACATTTAAATTGTCACTACCTAAGTCTTTAACATAAATAATGCATATACTGGTATTTATTCCTTATACTTTTTATCGATATCATAATTGAGTATACTTATACATGTAATATAAGTAAGAATATTACACTAGTGCCTCTTAAAATTTCCTCTATATTACGGTTAAACATTCGAAACTTAAAAAATTAATATATTTCTTTACATTATGGCTTCTCTAAGTGTCGAATGAACAGGATGTATTACTATATTTTTTAGTAATCTAAAAGCTATATAAATTTATTCAGTCTTATCGTTGCGTATAAAATATTACTAGAATAAATTTAAATATTGGGGAATTATTTAAATCGATTTGATCATACAATCAAATATAATTATTTCTCCATTTATTAATTTTTAAATTTTCAAGTAAACTCTATTTTACACTTGTATTTTTACTGTGTTTTTTCTTTAATTAAACTGGGATACCGTTATTTAATTCTTGTCTAAAAACTTATACCTCTCTAACATATACAGGCCTTTGTAGATACTGTTAAAAAAGTATATTTTACAGAAATGATTTTTTTGGTATAAGTTATTGTTATTAGAGGTCACTTTTTAAAAATATCAGGGGACCCTTAGTACAATTAGAGGCGTGGGAACACGGGAGTGATAAGTTATTTATGGTCTTTATTTTTTTCGCCCAGCAGATTTTCGATATTTCTTTTTTTAAATAAATTACTATTCCTGAACTATTATTACAAAAAAAGGTCATAAATTCGAAGGTTTTCCAGATAAATGAAATTCATTGTTCAGAAAATGTTTTGGATAACAATTTAATTAATAATAATACCACCAAATGAAAAGTAAGATGGGGTATAAACCCAAAAATCCTGCAATAGTGAGATCAATCATTACATATGGGGCAGTGATCTGGAGCAAAAGAACCAGTCTGGCTAATACGGGAGCTAACTTCTCCAAAATTCAAAGACTGGCCTGTACACGTATAACCAGGACAATAAAAACCTGCTCAACGTCCGCCGTGGAAGTAATCCTAAATCTCACACCTCTACATATATTTCTAGAGAACATGGCGAAAAGGACGATTTATAGGATGATGAGAGATAAGGTCATAAAACGAAGGCCCAATCTCTTATATCTAGAAATCAACAAATCTGGGATATGTCCCAAGATCAAATGAAAAAGAGATTGAACTTTGTGAAAAACTTCGGCACAAAGTTGAGTCGCAAGAGCGAATGGGATAGAAACACCATTAAAAAACAGCAAAAAATTCATTATATAGTATACAGATGGCTCCAAAACGCAGGAGGGAAATGGAGTAGGAGTGTATGGACCCAGCACCAGACACTACGAAAGCTTGGGTAAGTCATCAAGCATTTTCCAGGCAGAAATACATACCATTAGGATATGTATTTAATTTAACAAGGAAAAAAAACTATCACGACCAAGAGATTATCATCTTGTCGGATAGTCAAGCAGCAATCAGTGCACTGAGCTCTCAAGTTATCAGTTCGAAGTTGGCCTGGGAATGCTTAGAAGAACTAAATGATTTGAATAAGAATAATAGTCACCCTTATGTGGGTACCGGGAGATACCGGGATAGAGGGAAATGCAATAGTAGACAGGCTCGTGAGGAAATGGGCTGAGAGACCATTTCTGAGGCCTCTCTGTGGAATCAGTAGCAGCGTAATGCTGGAAGAACTAAAGATAGAAGAAGAAAGCAGGGGATCCAATTATTGAACGGAGTTGCAAGGATTGAGATAAGCGAAGATACTTATGGGAAATTACGACCAGAAGAGATTCAAAAATGCATAAAAACCAACTCAGAGGTCCGGCCGGGGTCCTGACGGGGCATTGCCACCTGAAGGGACACTTCAAGAAACTCGGACTGGTGGAAAGAGAAAAGTGTGTATTCTGTGAGGAGGAGGACGAAACCTCTATTCATATCCTTTTAGAGTGCAGCGCCCTAGAAAACCCTAGGATGCGGTTCTTGGGAATACACCAAATAGAGGAAGGGGAGCTATCCACTTTGAAGCCGTCCAACATCCTAAGATTCTTGAGGGAAATAGGACTGGAGGTCTTGCTCTAGTCGATAAGGTAATTCTTAAGACTGAGGAGTTGTAGGAGGGCACAATAGATCTACAAATCCCCAACTTTACGCACATAGATACATACAAGTGTCTAAGTAAGATATAACTTTTTTAAAAAAATTATAGATTTATTTCTTATAATTTCACAACTAGCAAACAACCGCTGCTCTAATTATTTAAGGCTGCGAACTGATACTTTGTATACTAAAGCGTTGAAGTAACCTAGGTGATTGTAATGCAATAAAGATTAATATACTTTCATACCAGGTGATATCATATCTCTTTTTAGTTAGAGAAATCAGTATTACTGTGACTTTTATTGATAATATAGTTTATAATATTTGTGTATTTCAGGTCGGCAGGTGAAGCGGGTTTGGGCAGAATACAGTTAACCCTTCGTTACAGTGTACAACGGCAACGTCTCATAGTGGTGGTACATAAAATTGCGTAAGTTTTTTTTTATTTCTTCTTGTTTTTCTTTTCTGACTTTGCATGGAGTACATTGGGCCACTATTATAACTTAAGAGGTCTTCACATACCATACCATTTATATAAATTAGCGGTTTCTACTTATTTAATCACAAGTAAATTTTAACATCATATTTCTAGCAATATCCCACTTAAGGACCCATCAAATATCCCAGATCCATATGTGAAACTTTATTTGCTACCAGAACGAGCTAAAGATAGCAAAAGAAAAACCCAGGTAAATATAAAACAAACAATAGGTCCTTTTAGTTAAAATTAGTAATCAAGAAATTTTGCTAAGTATGTTTCTCATTATATTTCTTTACATTTTTTTCGTTACTTAAATTTAACGATTGGGAATGTTTATAAGTTTTCTAGAAATTTCTAATTAAATTTCTTGCACGTTAAGTTTTCTTTTAGTTTACGTAAAAAGCACTGAAATTGATTTTAATTGTACTTTTTATCTTATTGTATAAGGCTAAAAAGTTATATAGGGCATTTGGAAAGAACAGCGGGAAACTTAGGGATAGATGATAAAATAAAGATCGTAAGTCATTCTAAAAAAATCGACGGTTTTCTATTTACTCGAGGAGTTTTTCCTACCTTAAAATTCTTCCGTTTTTTTGCGGGAAAAAATCGGCAAATTTATCCCTAATTAGTATCAAAGTCCTTCCTCGTGTCTCTCTCTCTCTGTCTAGGGGCGAATTTCTCTGTAGGTACTGAACGTATTATATTCTGGTTTCACTTATGGATAAAGTGTTGTATGAGAAATATTTAGGTGTATAATTTGGGAATATTTTGTTTAAAATTAAGTTGCAAAAGAATCAATCGTCGGAGAAAAAAAGAGTTAAACATAACATTACAACTGCAACTCTCGCAAGGGTTGCCGATGGGACTATAAATATTGATTCGGGTTTGCTGTATATACTAGCAAAAAAAAAAACAATGAAAATATCTTAATTCTAAACATTTGTGACAGTTTTCCGGATTTTTTTTTAAGACCGGGAGAAATGGGACAAAAATCATTGTATTTACAATTTCCTAAATAAAGGGTGTTTTTTATAGAGGTATAGAACTTTAAGTTGGCAACACTTTTTTAACTGGCGGCCATTTTGTCAGCTGTCAAGTAATTTATGTTTAGTTTGGTTTGACATTTCAACATGAATAGATTGACGCCTGAACAACGCTTCCAAATTGTGCAAATTTATTTTGAAATGGTTCTGTTCGAAATACGTATCGCGCACTACGTCCATTTTACGGTCAACATAATCGTCCATCAGAGCAATTAATTCGATTAACTATGGAACATTTTTGCATTAAGTTTACTGTAAAAGATAATACGAATCCACAGAGACGTCGTACAGTGCGTACAGAAGAAGTCATTGCTGCTGTAGAGCTTAGCGTAGAGAAAGACCCGAATCAGTCTATCCGCCATCGTGCACAAGAATTCGATATGTGTCCATTCACTTTATGGAAGATTTTGCGGAAAGATCTTGGTTTGCGTGCTTACAAAATCCAACTGGTGCAAGAATTGAAGCCACACGATCACCTCGCATGGCGTAGATTCGATGAATGCGCACAAAACAAGATTGCCGTTGATCCCGATTTTCATAAGCGAATTTTCTTTAGCGATGAAGCTCACTTTTATTTGAATGGATACGTCAATAAACAAAACTGCCGTATTTGGAATGATGATAATCCTCAAGTGTATGTTGAGACACCGTTACATCTAGAAAAACTGACTGTTTGGTATACTTTATGGGCTGGTGGAATCATTGGTCCGCACTTCTTTAAAAATGATGCTGGTCAGAACATTACAGTCAATGGTGACCGCTATAGAGCCATGATTACTGACTTTTTCGTTCATCAATTGAACAACCATGATGTGCAGGAGCTGTGGTTTCAACAAGACGGCGCAACATGTCACACAGCTCGTGCCACAATTGATTTATTGAAGGAAACATTTGGTAACCGCATAGTTTCACGTTTCGGACCCGTGAATTGGTCTCCAAGATCGTGCGATTTAACGCCGCCAGACTATTTTCTGTGGGGATATGTGAAGTCGCTAGTCTACGCCGATAAGCCCGAAACGATTGATCACTTGGAGCACAACATTCGCCGCGTTATTGCCGATATACAGCCACAAATGTTGGAAAAAGTCATCCAAAAATTGGATCTCCAGATTAGACTACGTCCAAGCCAGCCGTGGCGGTCATATGCCAGAAGTCATATTTAAATTATAATGCCAGATAGTTATTTTTCGAATAAAGTAAATTTCATGTCAATTTAAAAAATTCATCTTTGTTTTATTCCATTTAAAAGTTCTATATCTCTATAAAAAACACCCTTTATAATAACATTGAAAAAGGTTTATATGCTATTCCAAGCGAAATATATAAAGTTTTAATGTTTGGGGTCTGGAAAATATTAATTTTTGTTTTGATAGTAAATAAATAAATGTCGTTCCTTCCGTAAATGAAAGTTTGAATTTCTTTCTATCAAAATTGTCTTAATACTTTATAACGCGAAATAAATAGTATGTGTTGCAACATACTAATTTTTCTCTAGCTTTTCGCTTTCTACAAGTAAGATGCGACGTCCATTTAAATTAATTTTACACCATCCCAGAATGACACAAAACCTAATGAAAACAGAGTTGTCATATTTAATTATTTACTGGGTACTCCCAGAGTTTTATATCCAAAAGTATCACTTATATTAATTAAAAATTGTGTATTTCTAGGTTGTTAAAGATAACTGTAACCCAATATTTGATGAGACATTCGAATATGTAACAAATCAAGCTGAAATATCTAACAAAAAGTTGGAAGTAACCGTTTGTACACAAAAACAACTGTTCTATTCCAGCAGCAACGTTTTAGGACAAGTAAGTTTTTTACTTCTAAGGGAAAGTATTGGAATAAAATAGTTTATTCAAAAAATATTTTTATTTAGAAATTTATCCATGCAATTATAACTAAAATCTTTTAAGCACGTTTACTTCGTCTTGAGTTGTTAGGATATTAATTTTCGCAAATTTAGCCAACAATTCCACATATTATTTTGAAAAAAAAGTACCTTACAACATGTTTACAAATTTTTTTAGAACTTGGCAACATCGCTTTTATTTCAATAACCACTCGACACAGTGCATGTAAAAATACATTTATTTTTTATCTGAAAAGGATAAGGTATTTTTTTACGAGAAAAGGTGCATAAATTTGGTTAGCTAAGCTTAACCATTGTTTTCATTTATTGTCAAAATTACTAGCACCAATTTTTATCACCATTACACGTAATCTTAGATGTTTACGTTTGCTTGTTTACTGTTTCATTTCCCTCTACTCCGGTGTGTCCCGGTGCCCACAGGAAGGTGACCTTATTATTCTTACCTAATTCGTTTAGTTCTTCTAGGCATGTCCAGATCATCTTGGAGCTGATTACTTGAGAACTGAGCTCAATGAGAGGCTTGACTATCCGATATAATAATAATCTCTTGTCCGCGATAGTTTTTCTCTTTGCTGAATTAAATGCATTTCCTGATAGCGTGTATTTTCGCCTGGAAGATGCTTGGAAACTTACCAAAGCTTTCGTGATGTCTGGTACTGGGTCCATACACTCCTGTTCCAGTTCTCTCCATTGCTTTGGAGGCATCTGCATACCATTTAATGGAATTTCTGTTAAGTTTTTCAGTAGTATTTCTGTTCCATTTCTTTTTGCGACTCAACTTTGTGTTGAAGTTTTTCACAAAGCTGAACTTTTTCATTTAATCTTGGGGCATGTCCCAGATTTGTTGATTTCTGGATAAGAGATTAGGCTTTCATCTTTTATTACCCTATATATTGTCTTCTTCGCCATACTCTCCACCGATATATGTAGAGGTGTAAGTTTTAGGATTACTTCCATGGAGGCCGTTGAACTTTGAATTTTCGATAGGTGAGCTCTCGTATTGACCAGATTGGTTCTTTTACTTTAGATAACTGCCCCATATGTGATGTTTAGTAGTACATCCTCTGCATGATTTTTGGGTTTGTGGCCTAGCTTTTTCTCACGAAGTTTCTACAAACCGTCAAGGCTTTTATAGTCTTATTGATTACTTCTTTTTCGTGTTTTTTCCAGATAAGTTTATTATCTAGGGTCAGATTCAGATATTTAACTTCTGACTTCCACTCAATAACGTTCCCATTCATTTTGATGGTTTTCAGTTTAAGGTTTATTTTCCTTGTACTTTAGTTTTAGTTCCAACATCTTTTTTAGCATGAACCAGAATTTAATTTATAAACTCTCCATATTTGCTCTTTGCAGGTCTTATCTTTATTATTTTTAATATATTTGCCAAGGTTATTATTCTTTTTGAAAACAAAATTAATATTCTGTCTTCTTACTAATTGTGTTGAATTTTTTGTTTTATTGTTGTGGGATAAATTAATGACATAGTATTTTTTTTTATTTTATTTTTTAAGAATACTGTCGATTAATTCGACAAGATGAAAGAGCTGGAGCCGGAATATTCGGCAAGACCACAGGAATCAGAGAGTACTACGCTCTCGGACAATGTGCGACAATTTTCACAGCGGAAATTTATGCTATTCTGCAGTGTGCCCATCTCTGTGAGAGGGGCATAGACAGGAATAGAGTAATAAATATATGCTCAGATAGTAAGGCTGCGATATTGGCACTGAAGTCAAGTGTCGTGACTTTGCGACTGGTGTCTGAGTGCAAAGATGTACTAAATGATATGATAAGGAAAGGCTGCACAGTCACACTCGTATGGGTCCCGGGTCACTCTGGCGTACGCGGGAATGAGGAAGCAGACCGTCTGGCAAAATTGGGTTCGGCGATCGAACCGTATGGACCCCAACTAATATTACCTGTTCCAATTGCTATTGGCAAAAGGGAATTGAAATCGTTACTGGAAAGCAAATTTATTGAATCATGGAGGGGAGCTCCTGGAATGAGGTGTGCCAAGAAACATATAAAGGGGCCTAGCGCACGGCGTACTAAGGAGCTTCTCTCCTTGGGAAGGAAAGAGCTGCGAATTGTGGTGGGATTGTTGACAGGACATTGTCACCTCCGGGGCCATCTTCATAGAATCGGTGTCGAGGACGACCCGACATGCAGATGGTGTTTGGAGGAGGATGAAACTGTCGACCATGTTCTCAGAGGGTGCCCAGCACTCAACGGACTGAGACAAAGATATTTCGGAGATATAGTTTTGTTACCGGAAGCAGTTAGGCAAGTTCGAATAACGAGACTGCTTGGATTCGCAAAGGCGATCGGCCTCGAATAACCTGCAGATATGGTGGGATGTAAAGGGCCCAATGGATGCCTAGGCATTGATGATCTAGTATCACCACCCCTTTTTCATTCACTGTCGATCAATTGCGAAGTAGTAGATATGTGTTGGACTTCCATTGTCTTTATTTTTGTTGAATGTTACGACGTTTAGGTTAGTAGTTATTTTTAGCCGTTTCAAGTGCAATTATGTGATACTCAACAAAAATAAAAACAATGTCCAACAAATATGTATTACTTCGCAAGAAACATCGTTATCCATGACCTTCAAACAAATTGCCGATTAAATTTGGAGCGTATCCGTTGTTAGTTGATATTTGTTTAATTCTATTGAGTTCTGTGTTAAAATTTGTTGTATTCATAGGTACATTAATGATCCTGTGGATTATGCTATAGTATGCTGCCAATTTATGAGACTTAGGGTGTACGGATTTGTTATATATTCGTGTATCTATATGGGAGGGTTTGTGGAAAATTGAAAATTTATTGTTTTTATTTTCTCTAGTAATATTAAGGTCTAGGAGATTAAGAGAATTGATTATTTCGATTTCTAACGTGAACTCAATATTATGATGTAAGCAGGAATGAATCTAACTGTCTTTCTGTTCCTGTGAAGCAGATACGTAGATGCTATTTTGGTCTGCTTCACAGGAACCCAAAGACACGTAAATTCGTTCTTAAATATTATAAATAACACGATTTTGTAAATTAAAAGTCTCCTTTGTTTAAATATAATATTTATTTATGTATTTTAGGTTATAATAGATCTGGAAAATCTCAATTTGGCTCAAGCCTATAATGCTTGGTTTGATTTACAACCCGAAGGCAAGGAGTAATATATAACTGTTTTTAATGTTATTAATTAAAACTATATTATTGTTGTCTCTCTACGTTAAGTCTAACAAGTTAAAAATTATGAAATTTATATAAAAAAGGCGTATAGATTCGAAATAGAATACGTACTAAAATAATTCTTTCTGTGTTATTTTTAGTTATTCTCCAAGTTGATGATGACAACAATGCATAATAAAATATATAGGTAAATACAAGATCCTCATATTGATTAATTTGATTTGTTTAGTTTTTATCCTATACGCCTTACTATATTTAATTACTAAATCGCGCAAATCTACTCTTTTGCTTAAACATAGTGCCTTGTGTCTAATACAAGTTTGAGATATTTTTTATTTTAAGTTTTCGTACTTATTTTTTAACATATTTTGATTTTTGTTACTGTTTTACAAATTTTATTACTGTCTGTTTAAAATACTCTGTATTAAGTATTACTTGTTAAATATATAATAATAGGTAATATATAATCTTGTGTACACTGAAGCATTTTTATTAGTAGTCCAAGTAACAAGTTAATGCGTGATATTTTCGAATAAATGGATAAAATCCTTTTTTCTTTACATTTTAGGAAAAGGTTTCGAACGTCGGGAGAACAAATTGAATAATATTTAATTTCCCTCTATTGACTTACCATTTTAACTCATTTTTTACATGCATATTTTGTATTTCCCAGACTTAATTTATCATAATAGATTAAAAAGCCACCATGTAATAATTACTTGCGTACTACCGGTAGACGTGTTTAATGCAATAGATCACTTGAACAGTAAATTGGGTACCGGTCCCGACGGGATACCAGTCATATTTGTTAAGAATTGTCAGGGTGTTTTGTCTGCAGTATTGCCTCAGATTTTTAATATCTCTTTTATCAATGGGTGTTTTTCCAAAAGTATGCAAAACTACTTACATTACGCCAATCCATAAAAATGAAGACAGAGCTAACGTCGAAAATTATCGTGAAATTTCGAAATTTTCACTATTTAGTAAAATGTTTGAGGGTATTGTTTACCAAAAGATGTGTCCTCTTTTTAGACATGTGTTAGCGACTTCACAGCATGGTTTTATGGCAGGTCGATCAACTACTACTAATCTACTTGTTTATGAGCAGTACTTGGTGGAGGCTTTGGAGGGGAGGTGTCAAGTGGATGTTATTTACACTGACTTCTCCAAGGCTTTCGACAAGGTTAACCATCAACTTCTTATTTACAAGCTGGAAGGCTTGGGCATCCATGGATCATTTCTACAATGGATTAATAGTTACGTGTCTGATACAGTACAGCGAGTAAAAAATAACAACTATTATCTGATATACATGTTACCTCTGGTGTTCCTCTGGGTGCTCACCTCCCCCCGCTCCTTTTAACTGCTTTATTAACGATATTGAGGACATTTTAACTTTCAGTAGATGTCTTCTTTATGCAGATGATTTAAAGATATTTCGGGTTGTCGGGAGTAGCAACGACTGTGAGGGCATTCAGCGGGATCTAACTCGAGTCTCTGAATGGTGTAAATTAAATTTTATGCACCTCAATATTAATAAATGCTCCATTATAAGTTTTTATCGTAAAAGGGATTGGATAACTTTTGATTACTTTCTTGATAATAACACGGGTTTTGAAGAGAATGCTTGCAGATTTTAATAATGTAGACTGTTTTAAAGTTATATACTGCTCTGTAGTTCGATCAGTCTTGGAATATGCGTCCCAGGTTTGGTCACCTCATTATTTTACATGCAAAGAAAAAGTGGAAAGAGTACAAAGAATATTTTTAAGTTTCATTGCCTTTAAACAGGGAATGCAGCAGGAGCGGTCTGTATATGATGATACTGCCGATGCTTTGGGGTTGCTACCATTGTGTGTGAGGCGTATATATCTTGACCTTGTTCTACTTTATAAGATTGTTAACTCTTCTATTGATTCTCCTGAACTGAACTATGAATTCAGTTTCTACTGACATTGATATTTTTCATTTGCCAGTTAATGTCTTTAAATTAAAAATATTGCAATTCTTGACAAACTAGTTAATATTGTCAACTGTCAATACTTGTCTTTTGAAGCACTTTAATGCTTTCTTAGATTTGTAAGTTTCTTAATTCTGCATCTGTTTTAAATAATGATTGTATTTTTATTTTTGAAATGGATTGTATTTGTTTGATCCGTTAATATACTATTTATTTATTTATTTACTTTAGGTGGACAATTGAAATACCAATCTCCATTATTTTTCAGTTATTTTTAGCATTACAAAATAAGTAACAACCCGACTGGTTCATAAATTAACTTAAAGCTATAATTACATACACAAAATATAGATACACAGTGTCCTATCGTATTTTATGTTTTTTCGGAGCTTCAGTTGTGGTCTTCGGGTTCGAGATATCTAATAATCTAGAATTTTCGGCAATTATTCGGAATACTGGAAACACCCAATATTTCGCCGATTTTTTGCATGCCCTCTCTTTTGGGATCGTAGAACATGAATCTTTATTTTCTTGGCGGTCGCACATAATTTTCCCGAAAAAAATTATTCCAGCTTCGAACAGGGCGGAAAATTCGTGCGACGTTGCCATATGTTCAACGACCATAAAATTATAGTCCTTCTAAGCAAGTTAATAATTCACTCTGTTTACTCCTTTTCCCTTAAATATTAAAGGACAAACTGATTTTTGGAAAAAGATTAACAAAAATAAAAATCGGTGACGTCAGCTTTAAATTAGTAAAGGTGTTTTGACAGTTTTTCCGCTTATGCCAAATTTTGTACGCATCACGAAGTGTACCATGTATTTTTTAACCACGTAGAAGCAATTTGTTCTCTCTCAAACAATGTTAAATACGAGTTAGGTTAGTTCAGGTATTACTCCATGGAAATTAGATCAAAAAAGAGCTGTTTCGTTAACAAACATGTAACATTGTTTTTTTTTTTGCTGGAAGGTGTTCATTCGGCATCCTATAAAACATATTTCGATGGTAACTCTGAAAGACCTGTGCAAAAAAAATGACGGACCAAAAATGGTCCCGATTTTTGGTTTTTAAAGTTTATTTCGAAAGGTAAAGTTGTATTGAAAAATGTTTCACAGAAAAGTTGTAGAGAATTAAAAAATCTATCGATTCATAAGATATAAATTATAGGTGTTGTCACTAGTTATTGAGATATATTTTTTTTTCGACAAAATTTACAGCTTTTGTTTTTTTTTTTTAAAAAGACATTTATTAACAAATTACCGATTTAAAATTTAACTGAAATATAGGTATTATCACTATAAAAAAGTATGTCAAACCCAGAATCTGTGAGTTTTTTATTTTCCGTGAAATTCGATGTCAAAGTTGAAAATTCAACTTCAATTTTCTGCTTTCCTAATTAAGATACAATGCTCAATTTTAATGGAAATTGTTTGTATTGTCTTATATTTTGAAGGCCTATTAAAAAATTTTTTTTTTCAATCGTTGGCCGAGAAATTTTGCTAAAACCAATTTTTGCATCAAAAAAATTGCGATAACTTTTCACCGGATGGAGATATAATGTTTTTAATACGTGCATTGGATTTAGATGTATCATTTCCGATCTCAAAAAACAAATTTCATTTTGGATGAAAAAACGTTTTTTTTTTTAAATTCATAGTGGCGTGGAAAATGAATACTAAGTGCTAAAATTTGCAGAAAATGCTGTTTAATACCTGTACTTTACCTGTGAAGAAATACACTTCTATACGATCTGTGAACCTTTGAAAATTGGGCCGAATCTAATCGAAAATAGCTGCTGCAGGCCGCTGTCGGTGGGTTGCCATAGTTCAGACGCATTATTCATTGGCGCTTCAAGGAAACTTATGCATCACAAGTAATATTTATAATATTGATGTTGATTTATTAATTTATATGATAGTAACAATTTGTTTAGTCATATTAAATATTAATTTGTTTATTTATTAACAAAATTTTTACAAAAAATTATAGAGAAAATCATACAAATATTCAATTATATATTACATATTCTACTGTTTTTTCCTTCATATTATTATTATCTAACAGTTTATTAACAAAATTTTTACGAAAATTTCAGAAATTTCTGCAATGTACAGATTTGTGTGAGGACTGTGATGGACAGTGCGGTAATTGCTTTGAAATAAGAATGATTTTGACTATGAAAATGGTAATAATGATGAGAATGATATGTACAATGAAACTGAGAATAATGATGAAAATGGTATGTGCGATGGAGGTGAGAGTAATAATTGCGATGATGAAATGGACGCCTATTGCATAGAAGTAATACAAAAAAAAAGAAAGATGAATGTATAATTAGTATATTGTATTTGTATGATTTTCGCACGTAATTTTAGAAAAAAACTGAAAAACACCAATAACAGCTATGGAAATCTAATATAATATGTATTCAACAGGCACTCAATCAGTGTATAAATCTGGGATTTAGTTGGACCAGGTCAATAAAATAACTTGTAGGATCGATTTATTGTATTTGTTGACGTTTCGATCTTTATAAGATCATCCTCAGGACTTTAAAATAAACAATTATACAATAAGGAATGTCTTCTAGTGTTATTCGAACTACAATATAATTTTACATTTAAAATACAAAATATATACTATAATTTAATGATAAATTGTTCTCTTTGCATTAATCTTAATATTTTTTTTTCTTTAAATATATTACACAAATTATAAAGAATATTTCTATAAGTACACAGAATAATAATAATAATGACCTACTAAGTATGTAGTGATGTCAACCCACTCTAAAAGAATAATTATCAATTTTGTTTACATAAATTTACAAAAGCAATGCACTCCCGCAATTCTTACATACAGCTAGATCCCTTGCATACAAAAATAAAAACGTTTCTAGAAAGCAATATGTAGGATAATTTTATTCTTTTTATACAGTGGGGAAGAATGGGCCAGAAACAAATAAAATATAGTCGCACTAACATCTAAAAACGATATATGAATTTTTTATGTAGAAAGAATTTTCTATTTTTAAATTATTTACATTTTTTTCCTTGTTAAATACTGAATGGAAGCAAGTAGATAGTACCAATTTAATCTACAGGATCTTGCCTCCGTGACAAATATATATATATATATATATATATATATATATATATATATATATATATATATATATATATATATATATATATATATATATAAAGCTTTTAAATTTAATAATTTTTTCTTGATTTAGCTCATTGGACTTTCAGATGCCAATATTATTTAAGGGGTCTTTTAGGTTACAATTTTTTAAAAATAAAAAATTTTTATTAATGTTTTTTTAATAGAAAGAAAAGAGATATCATTTTATAATTTTGCACATATATTTATTTGTACTTTAAGTATACAAAAAAATTTTTTTTTGGATTTTTTTATAGGTTTTTTCACCCATAACAATTTTTTTAAAAACACATCAAAAAATGACGGCTGACGTGATTCCAGGTGACTGAATCGTCTGAAAAAAAAAAGAAAATACCAAATTAATCCTTGTTCAAGTGCCCATGGTCGGTACCGGAATCACTTTGATCGGTAACAAATTTTCCGATTTTTACCCGATTTTTCACGCTCAAAAATGGATTTTTTTTTCAAATGGCCGCAATTTTGTTATTTTTTGATGAAAAAAAATCATTCCGGTACCGACCATGGACACTTGAACAAGGATTAATTTGGTATATTTTTTTTTGAGACGATTCAGTCACCTGGAATCACGTCCGCCGTCATTTTTTGATGTTTTTTTAAAAAAATTATTATGGGTAAAAAATCCATAAAAAAATCCAAAAAAAAATATTTTTGTATACTTAAAGTACGAATAAATATATGTCCAAAAAAATAAAAAAAATTTTTCTTGAAAAATTGTAACCTAAAAGACCCCTTAATCCTTCAAAAATGTTTTTGTTTGAATTACTTGATGCTATAGTACTTATGTGTCGTTGAATGAATATAACGAAATAATTGATGCATTTTTTCTTCTTTCTCTTTTTACCGTTTCTTGGAACTCCAGATCTTTGAACAATAATATACTGTATAACCAAAATATAAAGTGTATACCTAAAATTATATATAATAATTAAAATGCAGAACATGAAAAACTATGCTACGAGAAAAATAGATATTTTGCTAAATTTATTTTGTTGTTCTCAAAGATGATGACAGTCAAAATTTGGCTGGTATTGTGAGTAGTTATGGTAAAATAAGGTGTGATACTATCATCTGACGCATATTCTTTATACGAAAGAAGAAAAGTTTTCACATATATGAATCGTAAAACACAACACCATAACGGAAATAGAAGAAAGGAACAAAACAATGTGGATATTTTAACCTTAGCTTATAACATATCTTCTTTAGTCTTTTCTTTAAAAACAGTTAAACTGGCTAAAATATATCTTAGCTTCAAAGCTTTGATAAGCAACAATAGGTTAGAAACTACTACAGAAGGTCAGTGAGAGTGAAAACAGGTAAACTTACATGACAAAATTTAATAGTTATTTCGAAATTATATATTTTTCCTTAAGTACTGAGATACTCCACAATAATAATTATAACAAGAAAGCATCACGGCACTAAGTAAACTGAAAGTTTTTTAATCAATACACATATTAGTGAATATAACACGCAATTATGCATTGCTAATTTAGTCGTTCACAAATAATAATAATGGCTCATGTTTGTATTATGTTGTTTTTCAAGTATAGGCACATCGAATTGACAGACAAACCATAATTTTTAAAAAAGCTCAAAATAGCGTTTATGTTTTGGTTTGATATGTCGACAATTAGCTGCACGAAAGAAGTCTAAGAGTAAACTATCCATAGTAATTTTGAAGTCTTAAAATATTATTTTTATTTTAATTTTTTTACCTAGTACTAGTAGGGCTATCAGTAATAAGTAGAGTGCCAATATGATGGAATTTATAGCAAATAAAACCATCACCATTCCTGATGCTATAATAGCTGTGATGGCAAGTTCAAACGATACAACAATAATGTAGGGAAACATAAAATTTCGTTGTTCCTAAAAAACAAAGTTATTTTTTAACACGATTGTGGTATGGGCTTTATAAAAAATCGTTAAATAAGAAAGTTTGATACATAGTTTTTCTACAAGTTCTGTGGAGAAACTTAAATAATAAATAAATCTTCGGACATATATAAACATTACATAACTTTGGAAATAACTCATTTTTTAAATTTTACTAACCCATCCACATCCACACATATGGAGATATTTTATTTAAAATATCTATAAATAAGGTTACACCTCTGAAATAATTTAGTTTAATTCATTTATAATTGTAAGTTTGAAAACTTATTAGCAAATAAACGAAAAACAATAGATCATTCATTGATTTCAAATGACAATGTCCCCGTTAAAATATGGAAAACCTTACAGCGAAATTTAAGTCTGAGAAACCTATAGAAGGATCAATCTCAAAACTAAAAGTTGGTATTAGTATTATTATCGCAGTTTAAGGCTGCTGTATGTCGCTGACCTCGTTTCTAACGCAGCATTTTGATCCAATCAGACTGATCCCATGCAGTTATATTTACTTGAAATGCACTTAATAAATTGTTCTAACTTTTTTTTTCTACCGAATGCAAAATTTTAACCGGAGCACTAACGAGCATTTGGCCTCAAAAACCGGACAAAATTAATAATGTCGTTGTTTTTGACTCTAGACGTGTCAAAATCAGTATCCTGGAATTTTTGAGGGCGCTAAGTTGATTTCTGGCATTATTTTACTAATCGGGTGAAGGGGGGCTGACTTAGGGTGGCGAGGGTGAGGGGAGTAGTATTACAAAAACGTAATGGTTATCGTTTTATATGTTTTTAGGTGCTCCGATTTAATTTCTGGCATTACTTTATCAATCGAGTGAAGGAGCGCTGACTTAGGGTGGAGAGGGGGAGGGGAGTAATATTTAAAAAATGTAATTGGTATTGTTTTATATGTTTTTAGGTGCTCCGATTTCATTTCTGGTATTATTTTACCAATCGAGTGAAGAGACGCTGACTTAGGGTGGGGAGGGGGAGGGGAGTAATATTAAAGAAACGTAATGGGTATCGTTTTATATGTTGACTTAGGGTAATTGTACGTTTTCCCATAAAAAATCTATCTCAAGATAAAAACAAACTCTCTTTACTGTGTGATCAATTAGGTCCTAAAGCACAACTGCAACACTCGTCTCCATAACTCGGATTGACTCTGGTTTTGGATAGCAGAGTTTCTTTGCTTCTCTAATTAGCGTATAACAAGGAAATATACCCTTATTGGAATCGTGTAAGAACTCCCACTGCCTCCTTGTAAAGTCACCTTCAACAAAGATTTGCAAAGCTTGCTCATGTGTGTAATTTTTTACTTTCGGTTTCTGAGCAGTATTTATTACCTTCCTGTAAAGTTTGGCTCTTGTTGGTGTTGAAGTTGCATCTATCATAAGTTTAGAGGCCGCAGCATTTCCAGACATTCGTTGACGTACGCTGGCTGCATAGGTAAGCTCCTCAACAGGTACCTGCTCGCGGAGTTCTTTTCTATTTCGTCGTTTACTACGATCATGTAATTCTTGGAAATGCTTCCTTGGGCGTCCCGTAAAATTCGTGGCCCAGTTATGTACTGGTATTGATGTATTAAGCCATTTCTCGTTTTTTTTTTTTCAAAAATCTTTCTTCAATATAGTTAGATGATACCCATCTTTTCTTCAAGTCACTATTAAAATGTTTTAAATCTTGACTTAAGGTATGGTACTCGGTTTGGAGGCATTTCATCATTTCGCAAAGCTTATGTTCCATAAATGATACCTTATTTCCAAGTGTTCTAGATGTGCTTTGTTTAAAAAGCATGTATAGTGTTTTCCGATATACTTCAATAACATTTGATGTCAAATTTGTACCTATAGGAAAAAAAAATATGTTTGTAAGTAAAAAATAACCAAAATTATTGCAAAAAAAAACCATGGGACTCAAAGCGGTTTTTTTAAGAGGTGGAAACATGTGGAAAATGTTTTGACTGTTATGATATGGCTAATGTCTATAGTTTATTATAAAGAAAGAATTGTAGCTCGACCTAGCTCGGAACATTTTCAAAAACACTAATAAGTTAAAAAGAAAAACAAAAAAACAGAAAATTTTCTTGCATATTGTTTTACGTCCATAAGAATATTAAACAGTCATTATATTTTTAAATAATATATATTAAAATTAAATACATGCCTTGTTCTTCAGATTCCATCACAATTTTTTTTTTAATATTCACTTTACAAAATACCAAACACCAAACACAAGTCTAAAAAAAATCTATCTAGAACGAATGCGTGCGTATTGAACGAAGCTTAGATTGCAATTAACTGTGCAGATTGAAACTGCGTAGAGGGGCCACTTTATCATATTTTTATGATAGTGCGGTTACTCAGGTATACAAAAAAATAATTTCGATGATTACTTGTATAGTTTGCATTTCTCCTTTTTGTCCGGTTTTTGAGGCCAAATGCTCGTTAGTGCGGAGGTAAGAAATGTTGCATCCTATAGAAACTTCATTCAGATTGAAACACCTCGTTAGAAACGAGGTCAGTTACAGTATTTATAATATAATGGGTGTTTCAGTTAGTTCAGTCAGTAGTTTTCGCAGAATTTGAGCATTTCTTTCCAGAACAAAATGAATTACTTCAATAATCATAGTATTGGCCTTCGTTAGCTATGACTTTTTTCCATCTTTCTTTTAAAAAAATGGATTCCGCTTTAAAAGAAGTGTTAGTTTTTTGAGGTCAACCATTCATTAAGCTAAATTTGCACTTCTTTGTAAGAATGTAAGTATGGTTGTGAAAGTCCGTGCTGCATTGATCGAAATAAATGGCAGTCTGAAGAGGTCAAGTCCCGTGAATTTGGTGGGTGAGAGAGGATGTCTTATTTACTGTTTTTCAAAAAGTTTTTCACACATTTTGCTACGTGGGGCCAAACAATGTCATGTTGAAAAATTACTTTATTGTATCTTTCTGCGTATATTGATCATTCTTCCTTCAATACTCGGTTTATTTTTCTCCGTTATTGTCAATATCGATCGCCAGTAATTGTTTTACCAGATTTTAGTAGTACGTAATACACAGCTCCCTTATCCTTCCACCAAATACACCGCAAATCCTTCTTTCCATGTATATTGTACACTAGTTGTGAATCGAAACGTTCTGTAATACTATAATATACACAATAATTCTAATTACTTTATATAGGTAGTTTTAATACAAAAATATACGCCTATATGCCCAAGAATACTCGTATAACCAACTAAAAATATATTAAAAAGTTCAAGAAAAAGTAATTCCTTTATATATATATACTAATATACTTACTTTAAACACTCCATAAAGAAATATGAAATTCGTTAAAATTGATACTAGAAAATATGCTAAAAAAGAAAGAAAAAATATCCAAAATATGTCTCCAATAGGAACATCAGCTAGGGCACTTGAAATAAATGCCACTATTATCGTCCTCCACACCTAGAAAGAAAAAAATTATTAGCAGTTGTTCAGATTGTTTTTAACAAATGATTATTTGACAAGCTTTGATGGCCTAATAAATTTAACATTTTACCTTCTGTCAAAAATTTCTTGGAGGTTAGAAATACATACTCGTATATTGATTTTCTTTTTTTTAAGAGAGATAATCGGTAGGTTCCTGCATCGTATAGGCAATATGTCCTAAATAACACGTCAGGACACTAGGCACTATATTTTGTGTTGATTTCATGTAATTCAGAAGTATTTTAAAAAGCTGTGCTGTTATATAAAACAGAAAAGGGTTTTTGTTTGTCCTGGATAAACAAAAAAAATTACTTGATCAAACGCAATCAAATTTTTACTCATGTTTCTTGACATCACCGGGTAAGGTTTAACTCTATATTTTATTAAAAAAAGGATTAACTTTCATTAAAAAATAACATTGAAAATCTAATGCTTCAAGGAGTAGTATGTTTGCTCTCCGCTAGGTGGTGGCTACGATGTAATATGCTATATTACTCTCTTTATTTTACATATATTTAAAACGTGCATAGAGATAGTATACGTGGAGTTGGTAGTAGAAAAATTTCTGTCACAAATTTGAAGGAATAAACTTACTATCATAAAGGGTGTTTTTTTATAGAGGTATAGAACTTTTTAAATGGAATAAAACAAAGATGAATTTTTTAAATTGACATGAAATTTACTTTATTCGAAAGATAACCTTCTGGCATTATAATTTAAATATGACTTCTGGCATATGACCGCCACGACTGGCTCGGACGTAGTCTAATCTAGAGGTCCAATTTTCGATGACTTTTTCCAACATTTGTGGCCGTATATCGGCAATAACGCGGCGAATGTTGTCCTCCAAGTGATTAATCGTTTCGGGCTTATCGGCGTAGACTAGCGACTTCACATATCCCCACAGAAAAGAGTCTAGCGGTGTTAAGTCGTACGATCTTGGAGGCCAATTTACGGGTCCTAAACGTAAAACTATGCGGTTACCAAACGTTTCCTTCAATAAATCAATTGTGGCACGAGCTGTGTGACATGTTGCGCCGTCTTGTTGAAACCACAGCTCCTGCGCATCATGGTTGTTGAATTGATGAACGAAAAAGTCTGTAATGATGGCTCTATAGCGGCCACTATTGACTGTAACGTTCTGACCAGCATCGTTTTTAAAGAAATACGGACCAATGATTCCACCAGCCCATAAAGCACACCAAACAGTCAGTTTTTCTGGATGTAACGGTGTCTCAACATACACTTGAGGATTATCATCACTCCAAATACGGCAGTTTTGTTAATTGACGTATCGATTCAAACAAAAGTGAGCTTCATCGCTAAACAAAATTCGCTTATGAAAATCGGGATCAACGGCAATCTTTTTTTGGGCCCATTCACCGAATCTACGCCTTGCTAGGTGATCGTGTGGCTTCAATTCTTGCACGAGTTGGATTTTGTAAGCACGCAAACCAAGATCTTTCCGCAAAATCTTCCATAAAGTGAATGGACACATATCCAATTCCTTTGCACGATGGCGGATAGACTGATTCGGGTCTTCCTCACCCTACGCTCTACAGTAGCAATGACTTCTTCTGTACGCACTGTACGACATCTCTGTGGATGCGTATTATTATTTAGAGTAAACGTGGTGCGAAAACGTTCCATAGTTAATCGAATTAATGGCTCTGATGGACGATTATGTTGACCGTAAAATGGACGTAGTGCGCGATACGTATTTCGAACAGAACCATGATTTTCAAAATAAATTTGCACAATTTGGAAGCGTTGTTCAGGCGTCAGTCTATTCATGTTAAAATGCCAAACCAAACTAAACATAAATCACTTGACAGCTGACAAAATGGCCGCCAGTTAAAAAAGTGTTGCCAACTTTAAGTTCTATACCTCTATAAAAACACCCTTTATATAGAGGAAATCTAGGTTTGTATGTTGGCAAAAATCTCAAGAACTACTATTCATCACAAAATTTCAATTGTAGCTTTACTAATATTCTGAAGTATCATAAGTTATATAAAGATGAAAAATTATGTATTAATACATGTATATAAGCAGATAATACTGACACGTTTGATAATTCTTAAATAAATATTTTTTAACAACTGATATAACGATTCGTCATCATTTAGTCAATCTTTCAAACAAAGATACATCTACACATAAAGCATGTGACGTGTAAAGCTACAAAACTAAAAAATAAAGTGTGTTAGTCTTAAGTTGTTTTCTTTATCAGACACTTTTTGTTACCTTACATTTCAAGGAAAAAGTAGCTAAAGAAAACTATTCTAACGCGCAGTGGAAAAAATTAAAATACGAGTAAAAACAGAAGATTTGCAGACTAAATTAGACAGATTGCATCGTTGACATATTATTTTGTTACGAATACGCATATAAAAGCAAATATTAGCTGCGTGCAGAAGTTTCCTCTCATAAAATTAAGTCAACTCTCCTGCAATGGTTTCAAATATTTTTTCTAAATTGCTGAAGTATTTAGCAACTCGGTGTTGTTGTTCATTGTTATATTAATGGTGGTGATTAAATTTAAAGATGCTACTTACGATTCCAAATAATCCTCCTATATATCCAATAATATTTAATTTGCTGGAGCACTTACAAATTATAGACATTATTCCTACTGTTATTTTATTAACATTCTGTTTTCATAAATAAAAATGTGTGCAGTCACTTTAGAAAAATATTGTGGTAATCATTTTTGTTAATAAAGCTACCATAAATCGTTAATATTATCGTTTTTTATTGTCTATGTATTATATGATATAGGATTAATTTTTAAATATTGGAAATAAGTGAGGTAAATCGGTCTAGACTACGTTATAAATTACATTTGACACGCGCGATTTAACACATTGAAAATTTAAGAAATGGCTTCGTACTTATCATAATAATTAACATAAAGAAAATTGTAATAATAAAGATATTCCTATCGGATGTATGATAAAAGATAACGAAAATTTCTTAAAAATTGTTTATTTTAAAACAGAAATATAATTTTTTTGGAATAGTAGTGTGTAATGTTTTCGAATGAATTATATATTCACGCATATTATTTAAAATTCTATTGTTTAAAAACATATTTATTTAGTCAGATTTGTAAAATATGTGTATATTTGTTTAGGAAAACTTGACGAACAAACCGAAGAAGCCTTACTAAAACATCCGATTTCATGTGTGATGTGTAATTGAAGGTTTTCGGATATCCCGCGTTTGTGCCAGGCGTGGATCCAAGGGGGGGGTCGGTGGGGACGATCGCACCTCCCCCCCCCCCTCCAAGAGCTTTGAGTTCAGGAAATAGACCGGATTTTGCTTGTTTTTTCTTGCGATCGCCCTTCTCCAAGAGCTTTGAGTTTAGAAAAATTATCTCGATTTTGCTTCTGGGTGGAGCTGGGTTTTAGCACAAAGTACCTATAAATTACGTTTATTTCGCGACGGGCCAGTGCTACAACTTGAAAATGATGAAGATATTAATTTCTTAAAAAAAGCTGATTTTTACGGTTTTCCCTATTTTGCTTTATTACGATTAAGTCCATACAGGGCTCATTTTGTTTGTATTTTTATTCTCTAGAGCTTTATTTTTTTTTATTTATTTTATCCTAATCACATGAACATTACAGAACAATTTCTAAATACATACATTCTACAAACTTAATACAAAAACAATATTTTTAATACAGATTAACGGCTATCTATATTTAAAATGTGTTCATAATAAATTTTGGTTAAGCAATCGACAAAAGCTCTCGAACCATAATTTGTTCGGTGTACTGTTACAGCAAATAACTGACTTTGTCCAATATGTCTACAAGAAGTTCATCACAATTAATCAAACCATTAATCAGCTTGTACAAAAAGAACAAATAATGTTTTTTTCTACACATTTCTAGGCTTGGGGGACCTACCAACAATAAACGAATTTCGTGTGATAAATTCACATATATAATGTTTATATAGCAACAATTTTACAAATTTTGACTGTACTCTCTCAAATCTATCTATGTGACACTAACATATAGGTGCCCAAATGGTACAAGCATATTCCAAAATACTACGCACCAAACTATTATAAAGTGTTTGAATAGCCCTTATGTCTTCGATATGTCTACAGTTCCTCTTAATTCTTTATCGAAGATAACTCTGAGACCATTAAAAAATGACACACAGTGCAAATCGAAATCATTTTTATGATAAGAATTTATCACAGGCGAGAAACATTTAAAAAATCTCGTAATTTTACATTTGTTTACATTAAGAGTTAAAAAATTATTATCACACCATCTTATTAAATATAAACACAATCATCTAACGAGGAAACAATTGCAAATAGTTTTAAATCGTCAGCATAAAAAAGGAAAATTTAAAAACATTTAAAACATCATTAATAAATACTGAAAATAAAATTGGACCAAAATGAGACTTCTGGGAGACTCCAGATAATACGAGGATCTTCCTTGATATTTCACCACATAATTTAACACACTGCTTACGCGAAGAGAGATATGAGACTATCCATTTTACATATGGATTACACAAACCGAGACACTCGAGCTTGTATATCAGTAACTTGTGGCACACACTTTCAAAGGCTTTAGTCAAATCCATGTATATCGAGTTTACTTGATATCTTGCCTCCACACCTCGAACCCAAAAATCTTAATAAATAGCCAGATTGGTAACCTTTAACCTTCCTTGGAAAAAATCGTGTTCCAGGCCGATGTAGTTTTAAAAGCATTGAACAATTCATCAGTTATTATCGACTCGTATATCGTTCCCATAATCCATAGCAATGATATACCTCGATGGTTTTCAACACGATTAAGGTCACCAGGTTAATCTTCTCACACCCTTGAGATGGCTTCATTACTTTCGATTTTATAAATAAAAACCAAGTTTTGGTTTTAATTTTTTATAAGAAATTAATGGATCACATTTAAGGGTAGAAAATATAGCAAAATATCGTTATCAATGTTTTTAGTGTGATGGTATAGTCGATATCCTGATAGTAATTTTATCACAAAATTATTTATTTTTTTCTCTATTGATTGATCGTCCTTTATTCTTTTCTCTTAATTCTTTCAGTTGTTACAGTATTATTCCTAAAAAAGTAATATATTTATTCTAACGTTATTTTTAAAAATAATTCTCATCGATATAAAATAAATTACTCTCCCAATTCTGGATGCCGTAGATAACGTAAAATGTAAAATTGCTCCCATTTTTTTCATTTATTTATGTATCTAGGACGGAAGGCGATTGGTATTCGACTTTTCGGAAACTTTAGCTATTTAAATGTTTTATAGGAAAACGTAACTCTTGTTATTAAGATTTGAAAAAATTCGAGAAAAAAATATAATATTGGCAAGTTTACATTAAAATATACAGTTGAACAAAAACTGTTTTCTTTTTCATTGTTTTATGGTGTATAACTAAGTTATAAACTAAATGCAGTATTTCAACATGTCAAGCAAGTTAAACATGTACTGAATAGCGTTTATACTGTTTTAACGTCAAGCCTGAGTTTCTGTTATACGAGATGTTATATTTAGGATCAGTACTAGATTCTTCGCTGCCTACATGCAAACTGAAATTGGTCTTCCTTTTATGTAAACGTTAAGCTTTAATTTCTTAAATTAATTATCACCAAAATACTTTATTAAACTTATTGTTCCTATTTATAAACTTCTTGGGGAATCTCAAATCTTTCTATAATTGCCTTACCTGTTCCTAGAGGGATCAGTTACCAAAGGTCTTCTCTTTCATTGAAATTAAACGAGATAAAAAAGGATAACGAATCGAATATTTTCGAGTTCTTGGCCAAAGACTAAAAGTACTGTCCGTTTCGCAGGCGGGAGGTTGAGTTCGCTATGTATGCATAGGCCGATTATAAAGAACAATTAACTGAGTTTGTTTACTTTGTTGCTCATTTTTCCGTACTTTGCACTATCTGTACTCCTTGCTCTGGTTACATTGCCAAATTTTACGAGGTATTTATTACTAAACTTAATAAATTTCAACCGATTAATCGTAAAACTAGACTTAATTTTGCAAAACTATTCGTTGAAGTTTTGGAAAATTATTGTTTCTACTAAATTTACAACAATTTTAATGACGAATCGAATTATAATATCAGATACGTTCAAAACTCTAGTTTGCAAATATTGTCGGAATGTAGGCTTCCAAAGGTTTTTGTAGCCAATTGGGGTCTATGGAGTTACTTCAATGGAAGGGCTTAAATAAAGAAAGTCCAAGAACAAAAGTTTTTATTTTTGAAGGGGAAATCAAATAATGACCTTTAATTTGATCTTGGGCTTGACCTGCAAGATCATTTCAAGGATTAATTGATTTTTACAAATGGGATTCTTAATTTTCCATTGCAGGAAGAAGTGCCACAATGCTAAAGCTTAACGATGGCACAATCACCGCCTCAAAAGTGGAGGTACTGGACAGGTGAAAGTGCTACTTTGATGAACTACTAAACGTGCCGACGGAGGAAGAACCTGAAGCTACAGTATTCGCTACGGCAGAGGTTAATATCCCACCTCCATCCATGGAAGAGACCATTAGAGCCATTAAGAAGCTCAAAAATAACAGAAAGGCAGGTCGAGATAATATCTTGGCAGAAAGTCTGAAACATGGAGGGAAGGACCTAATCACACAAATACATAACCTCGTGAAACAAATTTGGAATCAAGAAATCATTCCTGATGAATGGAAAGAAGGGGTAATAATTCCACTCCACAAAAAAGGGGACCAAATGCAATGCAAAAATTACCGAGGTATTGCTCTACTAAGCCACGCTTATAAATTATTCTCCAGCATTCTCCTTCAACGTCTCTCTCCGTATACCGAGGAGATTATCGGAGACTACCAATGTGGCTTTCGAAGCGGAAGATCAACAGTTGACCAGCTGTTCACTATCCGACAGATGCTAGAGAAATGTTGGGAATTAACAAAAACCTACATACCTTGTTCATAGATTTCGAGCAAACATATGACAGTGTTATTAGGATAAGGTTGTGGGAAGCTATGGAAGAATTTGGAATCCCGCACAAGCTGATTAGACTGTGTAAAGCGTGCCTGGAGGGGGCAAAAAGCTGTGTCAAAATCGAAGGAGAGTGTAGCCAAACATTTTCTATCAACAGAGGATTAAAACAGGGAGATGCTTTGTCGCCAGTACTGTTTAATCTTGCCCTGGAGAAAGCCGTAAGAACAGTATCAGTTGACGCAGAGGCTTTTGGGCCAAGTCAGTGTGAAGGAAAACTTCATAAAGATAGAAAAAGAAGCTCAGAGAATAGGTCTCCGAATAAATGAAGGATAGACCAAATACATGGATGTCTCCCGCAACCCCACCCGAGACAGAATCAGGCAGAACGTCACCATGGATGACTATAATTTTGAGCATGTGCGAGTTTTCAAGTACCTGGGCGCAGTGATAACGGCAAACAATAACATGCAGGAAGAAGTTAAACAGCACATCACACAAGCAAATAAATGTACATTTGTGATACAAACCTTGCTTAAGTCAAAATTTATCACTAGAAAGGCAAAAACCGAAATTTATCGAACAATAATACGACTAGTAGCAATCTACGCCAGTGAAACATGGACCCTGACAGTCCACGATACGGAGCTGCTAAGAAGGTTTGAGAGAAAAATCCTGCGCATAATATAGGGCCCATACCGAGACTTTGAAACAGGCCGTCACAGAATGAGAAGCAATATAGAGCTTGCGCAAATATATCAAAGCCCTGCTATCATTCAAGAAATAAAGTCCAGAAGTCTACGATGGGCAGGTCATATACAAAGGAGTCAAAACGATCGACTAATAAAACGGGTATGGGAAGAAGCACCACAAGGAAAAAAACCACTGGGAAGACCTAGGCTTAGATGGAGAGATAACATCCACAAGGATCTAGCTATCCTTGAAGTTGACCAGCGAGAATGGAGGGAGCTGGCACAAGACCGTTCTAGGTAGAGGCAGATAGTCGAGGCAGCCAAAACCCACCCTGGGTTGTACTGCTATGGAGTCAGTCGGAGTCAGAAATGGAAAGTGCAGAATATTTCCGATTCAACCGTTATGAATAACATAGGGGGTCCAATCACATGTAGAGGTCATTTAAAGGTTAAAATGTCAAAATAATGTAATTTTTTATATGTTTTTTTAAAGTACTTGAAGTAAATGTACCTTGTAAAGTTTGCATACTCTGACTTGCATTTTTAACTGCTGACCTTGGAGGTTTAAAGTACAATAAAAAAAAATTTTAAGAGATGATTTAGGATACAGCTTCGTGAGTACCATTTCCTACGTTCAATCATCGATAAGAAATTCTATATCCTGGACCCACGACAAGGACCCAGCAGGATGGCTTTCTAGGTCTCATCTGGGTTCTCTCCATAGATATGAGACCCGAAAAATACTGGTCGAGACAAAAAGTAAATGAGTAGTAATAAGTATATTTTACTCTTCTATGATGAATCGAAACATCCCTTTTTATATCTATCTATGAAGATATGATTTGAAAAATACTGGTCAATCGAGGTATAAATAATGGTTCTTCTTCATTCAAAATTTCGAATAGCTGATAAAGCATATGCTGTGCTATGCTGTCATTCTTCGCTATCAAGAATTTTTTAAGATTATTTGGGACTGAGTAAGGATCAAAAATTATTTATTTTCGTAAAAATTAGCCTACATGTATAAATACTGTTTCTTTCAAAAATAAGTTTTATAAAAGTTTACCGATTGATAATTGTATACCGAGTAAAAGTGTTTTCTTTGATATTCTTCATTTATCTTTAACCAAATTCATTCTTCGCTTCTGAGAATTTTTTTAGATACTTTGAGGCTCTGAAATAAATTATTCTTCTAAAAATTTCTGTTGTTGTCCTTTATGTGTAAATATTGTTTCCCTTAAAAATAAGTTTCATAAAAGTTTATCGGTTGCAAATTTTAACATTTTAACCTTCAAATGACCTCTGTACGTTATTGGACCCACTAATTTATTTCTACGGTTGGATAGGAAATGTTCTCCACTTTCCACTTCTGCATTGAAAAATGGGGGACCCCGTTTGAAAAAATCAACTTGGTCTTAAAACGACCCTGAAGGTCAATCCCAAATAAAAAACTTTTGTTCCAACACTTTTTTTGATTAAGACCATCCCTTTTAAAATGGGTCACACTGTATATTAAGATTATGTAATATATTATTAGGTTCATCAGGAAAAGCATTATATCTACTTCTTCATATACCTTGGAGCGTATGTATATAATAATATTGTAATGAACATCTACTCAGTTTAATCGCTACATTATAAGATGATAATATTGGATATTTTCAATAGCAGGAGAGAGTGCATCGCGCATATAGGTGTCCGCCTCGCCGCTACGAGTTAGGCAGCTCTGTTGCATGTGCAGCAACTCCGATTTTAATAAGTATTTTTCAAAAATCAAAAATAGCCTGAATCAGTAAAAGATCTAATATTTGATATACTTTTATACATTGATGCTACTATCTCCTATTCTCTTATAAGTTACACACGATTTTGTTGGAGCACTGCACACGGATACCATTTTTTACATTAATTATGCATTATTGTTCAATAAATTCGATTCGAATAAAACACAACACTTTCCACTAATAAATGATAACTCTTTAATAATCACTTAACACTTTTACATTCAAAACTAAACTAAACTAAATTTGTAACGAAGTTACTAATTTTTTGGGCATGAGTATGTTCGCCGGGATTTAATTTATTTATTTTACATCCGAAAAATCTGATTCTTGTGGGAAAAGATTGCTTAAAGTTTCAATATTACTGGAATATAATTAGATTTACCGCGCTATGCCGGGAAATATCATTTTCCGAGATTTTCAGAGCTTCCGACCATAGTAATCGCGCGCCGCATACAGCAGTATTGTATGCGCGACCACCGCACGCCGTCACACGTCAGCGTAGTGGGAGCTCGGGCCATCTATTTAAGCCTGAGCATGTCGTAGTACTACGGATAAAATTTAGAAAAAAAATCACGATGTCTGGTCGATAAAGAGAAATGCCACAAATAACATCCTACCGACACGTTCCGCCCGAAAATAAGTACAAATATTAGTTTCAACTATATATAAGTACGTCAACACAGGGTGTCTGGGGAAAGATGCCAGCGGACCCACTGATGAGTCTAACCGCTGGTATCGTGGACGAAACACCGCTGTAAAATTTTGGGTCAATTTCTCAGATTGTATATCGTGGTTACGAATACAACTACGAATACAACAAGCAGACCATTATTTTGCTGAGAACTGCACGTTCTCTATCCGGGTCAACAGTCCAAACGGACTGGACTGGGTCGCCTGCCGGACCGCGCCTTCCTGGTCTAGCAATGTAGGTGAGGCTAGGCTTGTGTGTATTTCCTTCCTTACGTCCTACCCCGCTAACGGCCAGCATTGCCGAGGACCCTTGTAAGAACGGGTAATGTTGTGTCATCCTACGTCACTGCCGAGGACCCTTATAAGAACGGGCAATATCGTTCCATCCTGCTGACGCCTGTCATTTTTAACATTACAGATAACAAGTGGTAGCCGGGAGCCAGCACTAATACGCACAATTGACCCCTGGCTTGCCGTTTCTCCACTGTAACAAGCTGCCCGGTGCATAAGTGGGCCCTCGACCACACGAATCCCGAGGGTGGCGCCCAAGAACCGACCACCGAGTGGATGTTTTGACCTCCAGGCAGTCAAACCGTTGATCAGTTCAGAGAGCAGGGATATCCCGAATATAAGTATACACCGTCAAATCGATACCCCTGCACGAGAAATATCCACTGACCGATGTTCCGCTGCCGTAATCAAAACAGATCCGCACAGCTCGACCTGTCTCCCCAATACATAAAACGCGTCACAACTTCGCCTATCCTATTCCTATTTATATACCTATAAAATCTACTAGAATATATCAGAATCTACTAATAAATATAACAAATTATGATGGCACATCGATATGATATTTCTTTTGTTACATTATAATAACAATGATTCATTGATGTAATATTTCTATCAGGACTCATTTAAATAATATTTCTAAAAGGGCACATCAAAAAATTTTCCTAATCCTTCGTTACAATATTGCAACTATTAAAGTTACTCCTCATAAATAAGATCATAAAAGTTTCAGCCAAAAATAAATAAAATAAATATTGATAAACTTGCTAGATAATTGACTTATCTCAAACTTATAATATGACAATAAATATTGTGCGGCAATTATTCGGTTTGTTATGAAAGTTTCCTGCTTTTTTTTTAACGTTGATTAGATTTACGCAAAAACCTTCCTAAATCTTATTTTTCCAGGTACGTATCAAAAGCTTTTCCAACCTATCCAAATTGAGGCTATAATGGAAAACCCGGATTTCTGTACTATTGTTCCGAATTAACAATGAATCAAACTAAAGAATACTAAGTCTACCTTTTTTTTTGCCACGCAATGAAATTAAACAGGCCCTTCTAATATCGGCGTGATGTAAAAGAAAAAAAAACAGAAAAAGGAAAATCTAATCAGCTGTCGTGTTTATAAAATACCATTACGTTTGGAGACTAAAATGATTAGAATGTGAGGTAAAGCTTTCTTAGGAATCACAAATTTTAGTAACAAAACTGTACCGAGAATAATAAGAAATTTTGGGGCTACAGGAGAGCTACCGAAGCCTGTGACGATACAGTTGCTGCTAAAAATCACAGCTGTGTTATAAAATTTACTGTGGTAGCAAAACAAACTTACCATGTAATTTAAATACATTTTTGACCATTATATTCGGAGAGTAAGTACCCCGGTTTATGCATGTGGAGCTTAGTTATTTGAAAAATAAGTGAATGTTAATTATACCATGGTTTTTCAAACATCATTACGATCAGTATGTGTTTCCAAGGGGAACTGCTGTCGTCTGCTGTGTTTCTTGATCGTGGATAGCTTGGTGAGCTCTTTAAATGACTCATAATTTTCAACGCATGGTTATGCTGATGGCTTAGATATCACTGTTCGAGGCAAGGCTAACGGGACTATTAAAAGACTTATGCAAACTACCTTAAAACAAACAAATAACTGGTACTCAGAAGAAGGACTACCTATTAATCCTAACAAGACCGTCCTCGAGCTATTTAAGAGGAAAGGAACATTACACATGAATGCTTCAACCTTAAATGGAAAGACAAGCTTTTTCCAAGACATTAAATATCTGGGAGTAATATCGGACCAAAAACTTATCTGGAATAGCAAAATTGAAGAGATTTTCCGAAAGGCAATACCTGTAAACTGGACATGTCTGAGAAAGAAAAACGGGAGATACCTGAAATGATCTCATGAAATTTTCATCAAACTCATGATCACATATGTCTCCTTAGTACAGTGGCCAGGGGCACAGCAAGTAGCAGCTCCAAGAAAGCTGCAAAAAATACAGAGGTTAGCCTCTGTAGAGTTAGAGGGCTATAACATTATGCCCGCAGCGACAGTAGAGGTAATGATGAACATCCCTCCATTGTACATAGCTATGATGAGGGTAGCAGCCCTAAAACTGTCCAAACAGAAAAGCTCAAACCTGGAAACTGAATATTCTGGAAAAAATTCCAACAGAATCTACATCAAAATCGATGGACTCCATGTTTAAAAGTTATGAAGTATTAGGACCAGTCTCAGGCTTGCTAATTTCCTAGGAAACACCCTTCTCATCTTTAAAATGAAATCTGTGTTGACGAGGGGAAACATCAAGAAGGACAAAATATACATATTGTCAGATAGCCAGCAACGCTAAATGCTCTCAAGTCAAACATCCGTTTAAGTTTACTTGGGACTGTAGGCAAGCCGTAAATCAATTGGCAAGGAATAACAGGGTAACTTTGATGATACGAGAGAATTAAAAGAAGTGAGTAGCCTCGCATAAGAAGGTAAAAAAAGTCTTTTTTTGACCTGCAATTATTGTATGGATTACCAAAAAAACACATAAAAGAGAAGCTCTGCAGCTTGGAACAAAATCAGATAAAATTAAGGTAGAACAATAAGCCTAGTCTCAGACAAGTGAAGAAATTTACAAACCCATCACCAAATAATACTTCTCGGTCCTTCAAAAAATAATACTTAAGTAATAACGAAGGACACTTCGCCCTAAGATACCATCTCAAAAAGATGGGGAAAAGCTGGGGATAAGTTTTGCCGCATCTGCGACCCTACAGACTATACAGCAGAACACTTGCTATGAAAATACATGCCACTGTTCTTTAAGAGACCTAAACTTCTGAGAGGTGAAACCTTGACGCCAGAAAAAATAAATCATATCCTCCAAAAAAATAATAGATTTAAAATGTCCAAATATCCCAGGTTTATAGTAGATTATTTGCTGAAATAGTGCACCGGAAAAAACTTTTGTTGCTCGTTTAATAAGTATTTCTAATATTAATGAACATATGTCAAATATAATAATTTTTTGTGCAATTTTTATTCAACTGAAAATAATTATCATGTATTTGTTTGAAGGTCATAGACAACGATGTTTTTTGCGAAGTAGTAGATATCTGTTGGACTTTCATTGTATTTATTTTTCATCTAATCACTCCAACAACACCAAACAAGGAATTATAAGAAATCTCGTAGATAAAGTTTTAACTCTCTGCAACTCCAACAAGAGCTTGATGAAAGATATAGATTACATTAAAAATGATCCTATGGACACCCAATATATCTAGTGGATACATTTCTAGAACAACGCAGAAATAGGACAATATCGACAACGAATGAAGAACGAAAACCAGTATTGAACATCCCCTATGTTAAAGGCATTTCAGAAAAAGTTAGAAGAATAGAAAAACGATATAAAATCAACTTTGTTTTCAATTACAATAACTCTCTGAGAAGTCGGCTCACTAGGGTCAAATCAACAACTCAAAGAGACATGAAGAACTGTGTATATCAGATACCATGTGAATGTGGCAATTCCTACGTTGGCGAAACAAAGAGACCTTTTGACGTAAGGATCAAAGAACACCAAAAATGCACATCTCGAGGAGAAACAGGAAAATCTGGTTCCGTCAACCATGCCTGGGGATTCATGGACACCACATAAAATGGTTTGAAGCTAAAATACTACATCGAGAACAACATTGGGGAAAACGGAAATTCAAAGAAGCCGCGATCATATATCAGAACCCAAGTAATTTTAGTTAACCATCTTTAGATATAGGAGAAGTGTGGAAACCATTTCTTAATAATTGTAAACTAAAACTAAATGAAGCATAAAAAATGGGATTTTGCCGTAGCAGATATGACTGCACCCATCTCAGTCACACTCCACTGCATTTACTTTTAGTATAAATAGTCATGTAGCTAAGGGATTTATTTAGTTTCACTTGAAAATGGCTAGAGATAACTGCTAGCCGAAACGTCGTTATATTCAACAAAAATAAAAACAATGGAAGTCCAGCAGATATCTACTACTTCGCAATTATCATGCACCTATTAATCCCTTTCACCTATATTATCTTTGTTTTAAGTTTTTCTATGGTTTATTAGTCCAGTCATTTGGTCAAAAAAAAAGGGGGTTACCTGGAAAGTTTTCCGGGAGTTTTGAAAATTAGTAATTTTATAGATTTTGATGTGCTCTTTCCGAATTTCGACTTCGTCACCTCGTATCTCCGCCGCTCGTGCCGCCATATTGGAAAAATGGCGCCTAATAACAGTTTTTTTACAATATTTCCTTTCCAACGCATTTTACGACAAAAACATTTATATACAAAATTAAACTGGAGAAAATTTCCTACAATTTATGTATTAACAATTTTTTTTGTAAAATCAATAGTTTTGGCGTACGAGCGCCGCAAATTATTAATCATCTACACCATCACGTTTTTTTCGTATATTTCTCCAAAATATTTTATTATTGTCGTAGGTATTAAAAAAACAGGTATAAGGGTAATGCGTCGCCTTTGTGTCGGGTCCCTCTCTCGACCTTAAACGAAACATCTGTCGGTAGAACTCAAGAGAAGGATTTAGTTTAGTGTGAGTCATCAGTATACGTCTATCGTCTTACAGTGTTGTTTGTGTTTATAGAGCCATGGCTTCTGATACAGTAAATTGTTTTATTTGTAATAATCCATTATTAGAAAGTGAAACAATTGAAGTGAAGGACAAAGAATTGGAGACTTTTCGTAAGTCAAGTGTTAAAAGAAAAGACAATAAAGTTGAACTTTTGGCGGGACTAAAATCGATAGTGGTTCATGATGTATGTCGAAAACGATATAATAATGAAAAGTTAATCTCTGCATCATTGCGTAGTGGAAGCGATGTCACGACACCTCAACCACTACTGCAATCCTCGCACCCAACATTCTTATTCAAAGACCATTGTTTTTTATGCGCTGATGAGATAACAGCAGAGTTTATAGCAAAACAAAAACAGACGCGGTTGTGCAAGCGTAATGTTGTGTATAGTGTGCGGAAGTTATCAATAAAAAAGAGTATTTCAGAACTTGCTAGAGCTCGTAATGATGATTGGGGTCGAGCAATTGTTGAGCGTCTTGAGCATGTGAATGATTTGGTTGCAGCTGATGCACAGTACCACAATTCCTGCATGAAAAATTGTATCAAGCACCACCAGCTGAAGATATAAAAAAAGTCCGTATGCAAATGAGATCGATACTGCGATGCAGTTCATTTATTCTTATCTTGAGCAGAATTCCGATGAGTGTCAGTTTTTTTCTGGACGAATTGATAGCCAAAATTATTACCGTCCACACAGAAAAACAATGAAAGCACAACTGCTTAAAAAATACGGTGAGGATATATTAATTGCCGTCACTGCCAATAAGGCTCCGGTGGTTTGTTTTCGAAATACAGGGTTTAAGCTATTAACGGAAGCCTGGTACAATCAAAAAAGTGATGACAATGCCGAAGAACGTCGGCGTATTGTAAAAACAGCAGCAGAAATTGTTGTAGAGGATATTCGCTTTACGGTCTATGAGACAAAACATTATCCTCCATTAGATAATTTTTTTCAACACTCTGAGTCAGATATACCTGAAACTTTACGCGTTTTCCTAGATGGAGTGATTTTAAGAAACAGGCGAGCGTCTTTTGAAAAATGAAAAAAAAAGCATTGCTCTCGCCCGTTCTATAATTGCAGCAGCAAGGCCGAAATCTTTTATATCATCATTACAGATAGGACTAGCTGCATTTTTATTTCATAAGTATGGATCTCTGCGATTAATAAATGTATTATCATCCCTTGGATTTTGCTCTTCATACACCGAAGCAATGTTGTTAGAAGTTTCATCTATTATGCGCGTACCGTTGAATATCGATGATAACGCATTTTCTCAATTTGTTTTTGACAACGCTGATTTCAATACGCAGACATTAGATGGTAATAACACTTTCCATGCCATGGGCGGTATCCATTTTGTAACACCTACAACCGCTATCGCTCCTGCTCAAATTATTCCACGATTAAAGCAAATTCCGTCTGCAACAGTTGTTGGTAGTTTAGGTACCATTGCATTAAAAACATTTGTGAAAAAAACGATACGGGCTTAAAAACAATAAAGATTCAAACCTCGGTAGCATTAGTGCGGCTTCGGAAGTAGTTATGCCATCCGTTTCAGATTTATTGTGGCTATATCCATCGCAGATGATGCGGATGAAATTTCGGTCTGTGACGTCTCGATCGGTGCCCAAGATGAACTCACAACGCCTGGTCCATCAGGAACAGCAAAGCGAAGGAGATTGCGCTAAATTTCGAAAGTGTGCATCACATGTGGATTAGGCCTACAGGGGACACTACGATAAAAAAACGCGCCGCTTACTCTACCTCAAGATGGTGTGGAAATGAGTTTTTTTTCCAAAACGCATATTGAAATGTACTTTGCGGAGCTCGTACGCCAAAAACTATTGATTTTACAAAAAAATTATTAATACATAAATTGTACAAAATTTTCTCTAGTTTAATTTTGTATATAAATGTTTTTGTTGTAAAATGCGTCGGAAAGGAGATATTGCAAAAAAACTGTTATTAGACGCCATTTTTCCAATATGACGGCGCGAGCGGTGGAGATGAGGTGGCAAAGTTGAAATTCGAAAAGAGCACATCAAAATCTATAAAATTACCAATTTTCAAAACTCCCGGAAAACTTTCCAGGTAAAACTACCAAATGACTGGACTATATATACTATTTGGAAAATTTGTTTATAATATGTATATAAATTAAATTAATATCTGAATTTATACACAAGACTTCTAGTTTTAATAATTGCAGAGATATGTTACCATTTTTCTTGTCATCATCAACCTTTTAGAGTTTGGAATATTGTATTGTCATTAATTTTATTGATACGTGGAAAATTTCAGCATAATTGGGTGTTAAAAAGTGGGTAAAAACTTGGTTACATAATTTGCTCCATGTTAGCCCATAGTCCCAAAAGTGAAAGTAAATAAAATAGATTAAAAAAAATAACCAGTGGAGTAAGTGCAGTGTTATCAGAATTTTTAACATAAACTAATTAACTTCCTGACATTGTCCTCAAATTTTTATGTCTGACAATCAAGGTGATTACAAGAAACTCTCTAATAAAATAGACTACTCAATTTATAATACGGTTAAATCACATAACGTAAAACGTCCAGGAAAAATTTGTTCACGTAAAAACGCAGGTTGTTTCATTCTAAAGAATAATGATAATGCACGTTATAGTCGCATTTTCCAAATAAAACAGAACACTCCCTAATTAAGCAGAGTGATAACAGCAATTATAATGTAAAATTTGTCATGGAAATTTATTAGAACGTCTGTGCAGTTACAAAAGGGCGTGGTAACTACCATATTGTATGTCGCATGTAATGTGGGATTGTCGCAATAAATTTTGTTTTAACAGTTTTGTTTCAGTCGAATTTTACTGCAATAGTGTTTATGCAAATTATGCAGCGCTTACCTATTAATATAAATGTTGTTTCTGATTTAACTATTTAGTTTTGAATAACTCCGACATCAGATTAAACTTAAAGGTAGTAGTTCCTATTTCAAGTGGACTCATCACAGGGATACTTAGATACAGTATTAAAGATAATATGAGTAATTGGCAGCCCTGACATTTTAGACGATATACGTTTTGACATGCCGAAGCCATTTGTGTTGTTTATAGTACATTTTCGTGCGAAATTTCGACGTGGTTTATGTTCACGAGAGCGCATTAATGAACCTAATTCTTTATGAATTCGAAATGGGGAAGTTAGGGGAAGATCGTCTAAAATCGATTCTAATGCAATAAAACATTGACGCTGTGCGTGAACTGATAATACTTGACCGTCATGTGGCATTCAGTAAAACTGATGCATCTCTGGGCATTAGTAACACATTGAGCCGTGAATCAAATGTTCATGTTGGATCCCGAATAATTTGACAATCGCTCAAGAAAAAGACTTGTGCCGATCGTGCAAGGAAATGCTAAAAAAATACGATCGCGGTGCTTCAAAAAACATGTATAAGATCATGAGGCAAATGATCACCTGCTTTTTTGAAAAAACTGTGAATTCAGGAAAACAAATCGGAGATGATGAGTCATTCTCCATCATGACAATGCGTACACTCACCTCGGCTGAAACAAGTGACTTTTTGAATACTCAAAATGTGGAATTAATGTGTTATCCGCCGTACAGTCCTGATATGGCACCCAATGATTTCTCTTTATTCTAGAACATGAAAAAACAGCGTGCTTCACGACTTTCTATGCCAGAAGAGGCGGTTGATTCATTAAAAAGTCATGTTTTGTGGATACCATTTTTTTAGTGGCAAAAATTCTTCTCAGTTTGGTTCAGAGGCATGTACAGTTGTATTGGTCATCGTGGAGAATGTTTGTTATTTCCGAAATATAAACGGGTACCCTTGTATTTACCTAAAATACAATTTGAAATATTGTTAATAAAAGCAACTTTTTGGTTAGATATTAGTAGTTGTCAATTTAACCATAAGATTATAAAAATTATATGAAAAATATGGACTCTCTTTTTGCTCTTCTCTCTTTCACATAGAGAGAAAGAGAGGGGGTTAAAGAGGGAGTAATGCGGAAATCAATATTTACTTGTAATTAAGAGTCTTTATGCTAATTTTGGTAGCGCCAACATTTAGATCGATAGTTCAGGTAGTTTCGAGCCGCGTAGAAAAAAAAATTAAATGGAAGAGATTATTAAATCAAGCAAGAAAGAACTTAGGGTTGACTTGAAACAACCAAAATGCGAATGTGAAAAAGCACCTCAAGCACGATTAAGATTAGTTGTTGATCTAGTTTTATAACGATTGTGTCATATGTCAAATGTGTTCATTATTGATATTTATTTTGAATTTTCTGGAACACTAACAACAGTTAACAATTGGTTTATGAATAAAAATACATCATAAATGGCTTTATTTTAAGGTAAGTATAGAAAAGGTTCCTGCAAATAAGGTTTTCCAAAAGCGACTCGAATTTAGCAGGTCTAATCATTTTAAAGTGTTTGAAGAAATGGTTGAGTTTCAAGTAAAATTTGAAGCTGGCTGAAAAAACGTCGAAGTTACTGTCTGATTTTACAATAAAACAAAGAATCCTTTTCAGTGGGTAAGTAGGTTATAAAGGCAAAGACTACGATATATACAGGGTGTCCTCTTTAACTTTGGCTCTCAAACAATCTTGGAAACTGAACGTTTGACTTTTCCTACTTTTCATTTCTCGATTAAAAAAAGTACAGGTTAGTTCCAAGGTCATAAATGTTTAGCCTTTTTGAAATAAATAGACATTTGTCTTGATTTCTGAAGTTCAAAGTTAAAAAGTGCAGAGAACTCCAAGGCAATGGTGAAGCTCTGGGTCCAAAAAATGACTACAGTGCTGTTTTGTCTTTATATGGGAAGTTTTACTTAACAACTAATTAAGAAACACGTTAAGTATATATATATATATATATATATATATATATATATATATATATATATATATATATATATATATTAAAATGTGTTTAAAGTATTAACGTAATGATGAGCGAAAGCTATAATAGAATATGTACCCTAGATGAGCCCCTGTAAATAGTCTGAGACCATTACAAGGAAATACATCGTCCTGGGTTAAGAACTCGCAACATTTCGTAGAAATTATATGTGAATAGAAGTGCAATCAAAAGACCATTTTATTAGCTTTGACGTGAAAAGGCTATACACTAACGTTTCAGTTAAGGAGTCACTAAAAATTATACGAAAGAAAGTTGAAGAAGACCAGACCTTTGCAGAAAGAACATCTTTACCACGGTATGCCATTATGGACTTGTTGGAAAGTTGTTTGACTAATTCCTATTTTCAAGAAAAGGAAAAACTCTACGTCCAGGATGATGAACTACCGATGGGATCTTCACTATTACCGGTGATCGCAAATATTTTCATGCAATGGTTCGAGACATTTGCAATTGAATCTACAACTAAGAAACCAAAGTTATGGCTCACACTTTTATTATTTGGAGTGGAAATGACGAAGAACTTCGAAACTTCCTTTTTCATCTCAACAATATCAGCCCAACTATTAAACTCACCATGGAGAAAGAAGTAGAAAATAAATTACCATTCTTAGATGTCTTGGTTGAAAGAAATGGCAGACAAATTCAAACTTCGCTTTACAGAAACGCCATGCACACAGGAAAATACCTTAATTATTCATCTAATCACTCCAACAATATCAAACAAGGAATTATAAGAAATCTCGTAGATAGAGCCTTAACTCTCTGCAACTCCAACGAGAGCTTGATGAAAGAGATAGATTACATTAAAAATGATCTAACAGCCAACGGATACCCAGTATATCTAGTGGATAAATTTCTAGAACAACGCAGAAATAGAACAATATCGACAACGAATGAAGAACGAAAACCAGTTTTGAACATCTCCTATGTTAAAGGCATTTCAGAAAAAGTTAGGATAGGAAAACGATATAAAATCAACGTTGTTTTCCAACAGATATCTACTATTTCGCTGATTTTAAATTAAATAAATCAGTTTAAGTAAACAAGATGCCAAAGCATAATCATCAGTATTAATATAGTTATATATGCTGTTTCTAATATAATTTACTAAATTTAAAATTCATTTCACTTTATTCGTTTTTACCTCCTAATAAAGTCCTTTTCGAATTGAATCTTAGTCGAATGGATGCATAAGCTCGGAAAGATAAATAAGTAGTTAAAAACGTACCCAATATCAATAAAATGAAAAGCTCAATGGAAGAGAAAATTACGATTTTCTAATAATGGTGGCTTTTTAACAGGTTTCTTTAAAAACCTCTTAACGAAATATATTTTCTTCGAAGTTTATATAGCATTATCGGTAATAGAAAATCTAAAACCGGAAAATATAGATACTTAAAAAGTTCATTTAACTTTTGGTAGATTTATAGATTCAAGCTAAAAATTTGATTTATTTATATAATTTAAATATATGTTGTTTAAAATGTTCTAAATTGAAGTAAATTCAAAAAATAAAAAATGTACTGGTGCTGCCAATGATAAATTTTTATTCTCTTTCCGGCTTTTTTAGAAACACCCAGTAAAGTTAGAAATATGTAGTATATAAATGTGTTCCTCAATACTCTTTTTGAAAGTTAAACATGATAAATGCAGCATTGCTCGGTGGCATTGCTCTCCCTGGAAGGGAGCGGGAGTTAAAGACACCATGGATAATCAGCTTTTAATTTTCAGTAGGATAATGATCCAAGACACTCTTAATTAGTTGTTCAAGAGTGGTTTTTAGAAACTTGTAATTCTGTGGAACGTCATATTATTACACAAATGTTTTCAAGTAAACGTTTTCTTTTCAGCCATCATATCTCCATTGTTAGATATAAGTTTCTTTCAAATTTCTCCATGTCTCTCTATTCTGTTTGAGTTGATATTATCTTTGTGAGTTTATATCATCTATGTAACATTATTCAACCACTTTTCGTCCAGTCTACTAACATTTCTTTTTGTTTTTCTTGGCATCCATTGCAAAATTTTTAGGATTCATTTATTGAAATCTTGTCTAACCACGTGACGTGTCAGCCTCCATGTAATTTTGGCTATCTTGGATATTTTAACTGGGCCTAGAATTCCCCGTCCCATTGCCCTTTGGGAAGTTCTTAATTTGTTGGCACTTTTTTGCGTTCAGTGTTTCCATTCCAGGTCATTACTGGGATGACGCATGTTTCGTAATTTTTTGTTTTTAGGTTATTTGGGATATTTATATTACGAAGGACATGCAGCAATACAGCAATGTTGTTTTCCTTTTCGATCACGATTTTATGTCCCATATATATATATATATATATATATATATATATATATATATATATATATATATATATATATATATATATATATTCAGAACTAAGAGTATTGGTGATGCAGTCTGTTAATAAAGTTTTAGGTCTTGATAAGGAAAAAACTCTTGTTTGATTCTGGGAAGCTTTCGAGAATTTATTTCTCCACAGAGATAGAATTTAACTTAACTTATAATTATTAAGACCTCACCAATATGGGTTGAATATAAAACAAGCAAAGGTGCTTTTCTTTTTCTAACTTCAGGATCTAGCTGTAGATGGCACCCAGATTCTCAGTGTCACTTTTTTTATTCATAGAGTTGTCATTTTGATTAATCGGAACTATTTCAAAAAAGGGCCTTTTATGATATGAAAAAACTCTTTCAAGAATCTCTGTGCCATCCCAGTTCACAGAATTAGACGTGAAACCTCTACTGACATCACTCCGATATGAAGTGAGCATGCCTTTGAGGCTTCTGGATGTCTGGCCAATGTAAACTAACTAACAGTTGACACAAGGCATTTCGTAAACGATACAGGACGTCTCATTCAAGTGTCTGTTGTTGTGAATGCTTTTTTCTTCTGTTTGCATCGTCATAATTGAATTCTAGGATCGCTTATTACGTAACATTTTGGACATGTGACCGCTTGAGTGTTGTCTTTTCTTCCAACAATTCGTTTTACCGAAGAACGGCCTTTATGTTCAAAACGTAGATTTTATATTGATTCTACAACTTAATAGTAGGGGAGCCCAAGCGGGGATTTTGGGATTTATGCAAGCTCGGCAGAATACTATAAAGGAAGAAAGTTTGTACCCTGTTATGAACTACCAACCTGTTATGAAACTTAAATATAGGGGGGTGCGTCTAGGGCAGCCGATCAGATTAGTAAAAAAAATCGATCCTTAAAGTAACTCGAGCTCGTCAGATTAAGACAACGTAAGTTAATTACATGCAGAAAAGTGTACATTTCAATATTTTGACGGTTTTAGCGTGACATAAGAAAATGAGCGAGTGACAAAGTTGCAAAAAAAAAACGTCACCTGGACATATTCGAGCGCGGTTGAATTTTTTTTTATTTTAATGGAAATCATGTAAGGATCACGGAAATAATATAATCTTACGATTTTCGCAAGCCGAAAAAGCTAATTTCATCAATCAAGTGTAGTATGTGCAGGTGCTGAGAATAATGTATTTTCCACTTCGCGCCTCTCTCACCTTCTCACTCTTTCTCTATTTCTCTCTCTCTCGCACCGTCCCCACACTACTTCTGTTACTGATAATCAAGTAACGCGTAATATCGATCATAAACTGTCGTGTCCTGATCATGAAGAAGCGAATACAAAAATTATATTTTTGACTTGTCAAATAAAGGAAGAATCTACAGTTACCATCAGAACTTCTGATACTGATATTGTTGTCATCATGTTGGCCAATATGGAACATCTTCAAGCATCGGTGAAGATTTAGATTGATTTTGGAGTTGGTAATACACTCCGGTATATTGACATTTTTGCTCTTTTTATGAAGTTAGGTCCACTAGTTTCACAAGCACTACCAGCTCTGCATGCGCTCACAGGATGTGATTACAACCCTGCTTTTTACAGACGAGGTAAAAAAAAGCATTTTGATATTTTAATGGGATCTGTAGCTTTTCAGAAAGCATTTGCGAATTTAGGATGTAAAGCTTCTAATATTGAAGAATTACTAAACAGTATGGAATCTTTTATCTGTCATTTGTATGGTCTAAAAAAATTGGCTGATGTCAACCGAGCTAGGATAGAAATATTCAATAAGATCTATAAAGTATCAGACACATCACAGTCCTTCTCATTAAACGTGCGCTATTATGACGCTTGTAACTTGCCCCCATGCCAATGAGAGCTACGGCAACAATTATTGCGAACGCAATACATCGCATGCGTATGGAGGATTGCCCACTTTCGAATCGTCACTGAGGTGTCACCAACAGATTTCGGGAGGAAAAATGTGGCTGGAAAGTTGGAGATGACTTGGTTCGTTGGAAATCAACTCCCAGAAGCATATGAAGATATTGTCATAACACCTCACGTTTTAGGGAATACTCCAGATTCAGGTAAGTTTTCTTTTTAAAATACTAATAATATCATGAAATAAATTAAATATTGTTAAATATCATAACCATTTCTGTTTACAGATACGCAAGATGTAGATGAAAATGACCAAAGTGATTCGAACTTCCAATCTGAAGACGATTCCACTGATGATGATGAAGATTAAACGTCTTTTTGAATTTTTTTTTTTCATTAAACATTTTTCTCATAAATACATGATAAAATTGTACATGTATATATTTTTCTATGGCATATATATTATTTGCTGTTCATTAAAATTATTCCGTCTGTATATAAATCTGACGCGCTCGAGTATTTCAAGGTCAGATTTTTTTTTACGCTTTCAAAAATCGGCTATGAGTTCTAGTTGCGTCAAAATCGTCAGTCTTTCTAATGTGACATCTTTAAGGGTTCACTTAACATTCCCCCTGAATATCTGACGCGCTCGAATAACTTTTTTTTTAAATTTTTTCCACCCCTTCGTGTGGCCACCCCCATTTAGCAAGCCGTCAGATTTGCATCCCTTCGTTACCAGAAGCAGGTTGCGCGTATACATTGTTAATGTCTGACGCGCTTGAGTATGTCTTTGTGACTGATTTTTTTTTACATTTTTGAAAATTTATACTCGCTTCCACCACCAGTATTGGGGCATACATCATATAAACTTTTTTCTATTTAGCATCTAATCTTCAAAAATCAAATAGGTGCCGACAACGCTCGAGTAACTACTCATTAAGTCTCTTGGGCTCCCTACTATAAGGTTTAATGAAAATACAACAACAACAGAATCATAGAAAATTGTTATTAACTTATAAATAATGGTTTTTTGTCCAAGTGCAGAAATTGGCAGACTTCTAGCAAATATTCCTTGAAAGTTCAATTATTAATCTGTCAGTTAAATCGAAAAACAGAGCTGACGTTATTTTTCAAATTATAATTATTAAACCTAAAAAACCAGGTTTTTAACATATTGCTTTTTAAACTAAAACAAATAAAAAAAAAACATTTACTCCGAAATCAATTTTATTTATAAAGAATATATAATTAATTATCTATTGTTACCAAAACAAAAAAGAAAACGATTATTTACAGTACCAAAAAGGACATTTTACCATAATTTCCACACAAAAAGGGGTTTTTATTTGTAGAACGTAGAAGCTTAATCAAGCAGTTTCCAACAAAACTCAGACAAACAAATAAAATAATTAAGTGGAAGAAGTAAAGCCGCAGGGATACATTACAGTTCATCAGTATCTTTTCAACGAACAGCCTTTTGGGCACCGTAAGCCGTATTCATTTTTCGACGGCTTTCGCTGTGTGAGAAAGAGGCATTAATGAAGAAAGAAACTCTCCGAGAATACGGAAAAACTCTATTAAAAGCCAAATAAAGTCACGATTTAAGGAAACTTTTGAACATTACTCTACGGGAATGTAAAATATTTTTTGGTTAAGGATATAAAATGTACGTTTATATGTACATTATGCGGTATGTTATAATTTAAATAATGTATCCTTATTAATAAAGATTAAGAAAAAAGAGAGCGGGAAGGTGTTCTACTTTCCACTTTCCAGTATATTTATTTAGAAAAGCGTAGTATTTATAATTAATACAAATAAAGGGTGTTTATTATAGAGGTATAGAACTTTTAAATGGAATAAAATAAAGATGAATTTTTTAAATTGACACGAAATTTACTTTATTCGAAAGATAACCTTCTGGCATTATAATTTAAATATGACTTCTGGCATATGACTGCCACGGCTGGCTCGGACGTAGTCTAATCTGGAGGTCCAATTTTCGATGACTTTTTCCAACATTTGTGGCCGTATATCGGCAATAACGCGGCGAATGCTGTTCTCCAAGTGATCAATCGTTTCGGGCTTATCGGCGTAGATTAGCGACTTCACATATCCCCACAAAAAATAGTCTAGCGGCGTTAAGTCGCACGATCTTGGAGGCCAATTCACGGGTCCGAAACGTGAAACTATGCGGTTACCAAACATTTCCTTCAATAAATCAATTGTGGCACGAGCTGTGTGACATGTTGCGCCGTCTTGTTGAAACCACAGCTCCTGCACATCATGGTTGTTCAGTTGATGAACGAAAAAGTCAGTAATCATGACTCTATAGCGGTCACCATTGACTGTAACGTTCTGACCAGCATCGTTTTTAAAGAAGTACGGACCAATGATTCCACCAGCCCATAAAACACACCAAACAGTCAGTTTTTCTGGATGTAACGGTGTCTCAACATACACTTGAGGATTATCATCACTTCAAATACGGCAGTTTTGTTTATTGACGTATCCATTCAAACAAAAGTGAGCTTCATCGCTAAACAAAATTCGCTTATGAAAATCGGGATCAACGGCAATCTTGTTTTGGGCCCATTCACCGAATCTACGCCTTGCTAGGTGATCGTGTGGCTTCAATTCTTGCACGAGTTGGATTTTGTAAGCACGCAAACCAAGATCTTTCCGCAAAATCTTCCATAAAGTGAATGGACACATATCCAATTCCTATGCACGATGGCGGATAGACTGATTCGGGTCTTCCTCTACGCTACGCTCTACAGAAGCAATGACTTCTTTTGTACGCACTGTACGACGTCTCTGTGGATACGTATTATCATTTAGAGTAAACGTGGTGCGAAAACGTTCCATAGTTAATCGAATTAATTACTCTGATGGACGATTATGTTGACCGTAAAATGGACGTAGTGCGCGATACTTATTTCGAACAGAACCATGATTTTCAAAATAAATTTGCACAATTTGGAAGCCTTGTTCAGGCGTCAGTCTATTCATGTTGAAATGCCAAACCAAACTAAACATAAATCACTGGACAGCTGACAAAATGGCCGCCAGTTAAAATTGTTGCCAACTTAAAGTTCTATACCTCTATAAAAAACACCCTTTATATTAGTTTCATTGCGTCTTATGATTTTTGTTAGTTTAATTAATAGGTTAACAACCAGCTTCTAAAGAGTAGGAAAAAATTATTTATTATAAAAAATATTTTTGCTCGATTTTCATTCTGTATAGTAGCGTATCCTGAGGGGGCTGGGGCGGCGGTACTGGCTTCACGCAGCGCTTTGTTAAGGGGGGCCAAATTAAAAAAAAAAACATTATATTTTAATTATAATTTCGTTTAATTTTTCCGTTGATAGTCAGAAGGTGCTGTGGTTAAGAAATGAACGATTTATTACAAGTATACTTGGAATTTTGTGCCAATTAAAAAAATGTACGTTTTGAAAATCATGGTTCTTGGGTTTAGACTATGTCAAATTGAAATTATTATCCGACCTTTCGCCTATGATGGCACTAGGCGTCTTCAGGAATATTTACTCGACGAGATTAGAACACTGCATCATCCTTCTCAAAAACAATCCGTCATAAACTCCTTGGTACATAGAGTACTTTCAATATGTGACGAACAATCACTGAAATCAGAAACAAAAAAACTGATTAATATGTTGAGAGGCAACGGATATTGCGCTGAAGATATAAGACGGTCTATTAATATTTATTATATACGAGGTACGTCCAGAAAGTAAGTTTATTTTTACTGGTAAAATAAAGCAAATGTATATTAAGAAAAATAATTTATTGAAAGAGAATCAGTGCACGTGTAACGAAGTTACTAATTTTTTGGGCATGAGTGTGTTCGCCGGGATTTAATTTATTTATTTTACAACCGAAAAATCTGATTCTTGCGGGAAAAGATTGCTTAAAGTTTCAATATTACCGGAATATAATTAGATTTACCGCGCTATGCCGGCAAATATCATTTTCCGAGATTTTCAGAGCGTCCAACCATAGTAATCGCGCGCCGCATACAGCAGTATTGTATGCGCGATCACCGCACGCCGTCACACGTCAGCGTAGTGGGAGCTCGGGCCGTCTATTTAAGCTTGAACAGACCATTATTTCGCGGAGAACTGCACGTTCTCCACCCGGGTCAACAGTCCAAACGGACTTGTCTGGGTCGCCTGCCGGACCGCGCCTTCCTGGTCTAGCAGTGTAGGTGAGGCGAGGCTTGTGTGTATATGGTGTTTCACCATACGCTTCCTTCCTTAGATCCTACCCCTGAGAATGGACAATGTTGTGTCATCCTACCGTCACTGCCGAGGACCCTTATAAGAATGGGCAGTGTCGGTTCCTTTCCTAATTTTCTTCTGCTATTGGTCGGCATTGTCGAGGACTCTTATAAGAATGGGCAATGTCGTTCTATCCTGCTGACGCTGTCGAGGACCCTTATAAGAACGGGCAGCGTCAGTTCCTTTCGTTCCTTCCTATCGTTACCGATACACACACGCACTAAATCCCGTCAATATTATCTTTGTTTCCGTATTGACCAGGAATGTGTTTTACCGCCAGGTGCCCTCCGATGTCCGTTGACAAGGGCGCTAGATAACTACCGCCCCGACGCTTATCGCTGCCGCCGCGTGTAGAGATCGCCGCCGTGTAGAGATGCCGCCTATCGCCGATCGATGCCGGGTTATTGTTACCGCGTATACCGCCGTCGGTCGAATTTTAATACGAAGCGCCTTGAACCGTGAACTCGGATTTTAGATACAAAACGCGATAATTTGCGTACGAGCCGTCGTGAATAGCTTCGCAACCGTGTAGTACGAGATACGTGAATAGCGTTGTGAATGATACCGCCGGGTTACCGTCTTTAGCGCAACCGACCAGTATGAGCTGCCGTGATACGCTCTCAAATCATACTCTTGCCCTCCAGACCGTTTATTTGTCTATATTATTGTCCATCTTAGATTGTAACTTAGTTTTAGGCCATATTTTTATATAAGTATGGAATACAGGATACAGGATATTTTAAAACCGTTTGTTTCATTACCTAGTCCCATTTTTAACATAACGTATAACAATTGGCAGCCGGCAGCCAGCACGAATACGCACAATTAACCCCTTGCTTGCCGTTTTTCCACGGTAACAAGCTGCCCGATGCATAAGTGGGCCCTCGACCACATGAATTCCGAGGGTGGCGTCCGAGAACCGACCACCGAGTGGATGTTTTGACCTTCAGGTAGTCAAACCTTTGAACAGTTCAGAGAGCAGGGATATCCCGATTATAAGTAGATACCGTCAAACCGATACCCCTGCGCTGAGCATTTGACCGATGACTGTCTGCACGAGAAATATCCACTGACCGATGTTCCGCTGCCGTAATCAAAGTAGATCCGTAGAGCTCGACCTGCCCCCCTCCTACGTAAAATGCGTTACACACTTAAAACTATTTTTCAACATAGTTACCACCATTTTGTAAGCATTTATTGTAGCGTGGCACTAATTTTTGTATTCCTTCGTCATAAAACGTTGACGCCTTTAATCTCATCGTCGTCACTGAAGTTCTTGCCAACGAGGTTCGATTTAAGGCGTAAAAACAGAAATAAGTCGCTGGGAACAAGGTCCGGACTATGTAGTGGGTGGTCAAATTGTTTCCATTCAAATTAAGTCAAAAGTTGCTGTGTCAAGTTTGGAGTGTGGGGCCGAGCATTGTCATGAATCAACAAAATGCCACTAGTGAGCTTTCCATGGCGCTTATTCTGAATTGTACGACGCAGTTTCCTTAGCGTATCACAGTAAGCAATAGCGGTAATTGTTTCGCCCCGTGATAAAAAGTCCACTAAAAGAACACCACATCTATCCCAAAACACTGTGCACATGATTTTCTGGGTTGTCAAATTCGGCTTCGAATTTGTCTTTGCTGGTGACGATGTGTGCCTTCTTTCCATCGATTGCCGTTTTGTCTCATGTGTCTCATAGGCTACTACCCAAGTCTCGTCCCCAGTCACTATACTGTTAAGAAAATGGTCCTCGTCATTGTGATAACGAGTCAAAAATTCAAGGGCAGCACCTAAGCGTTTTTTCTTATGATCCTCGGTAAGAGTTTTCGGTACCCAGCGTGCACAAAACTTTCGATACCCCAGTTTGTCATGAACAATTTCATGAAGAAGGGATAGTGAAATTTGAGGAAATTCCATAGAAAGAAGAGAAATTGTAAACTTACGGTTTTCTCTAATTTTTTCATTCATTGCATGAACAAGTTCATCATTAACCAATGGACGTCCACTTCTTCCTTCATCGTGCACGTTTACACGGCCATTGTTTCACCCATCTTACAACCATGGAATAACTCATTACATTCTGTCCATACACCTCAGAGAGCTGTTGATGAATGTCCACTGGTTTCACCTTTTTCGCATTGAGAAACCGAATCACTGATCTAATCTCAAAATCGGCGGGATTTTCAATTACCTTCGCCATTACAAACAAGCACTGTAACACGACAACAACAGATAACTAACTCAAAATGGCGTCAATCGCTTCATAACGATACAAGGTTATATATATATATATATATATATATATATATATATATATATATATATATCCAACTCTTCAACAAAATGTTATAGAGGTACCTGCTATGGACACTGTTGTCTTACCTTACATGCACGGAACCACCGACAAGATTGCCAGATTGCTCCACCAATCAAATATTTGGTCAATTTTCAACACATGTAAGAAAGTTGGGCAATGTTCGAAGTCTCCAAAGGCATTTACAAGATACCTTACTCTTGTGGTAAAATGTATGTAGGTGAAATAGGACGGTCTATATCCACTAGGCTTAAGGAACATAAAAGATGTATAAAAAATAAACAAATTGTAAAATCTGCAGTAGCTGAACACCAGCATTGTTTAAGTCACACATTTAATGTAAAAGAAGCTAATCAGTGCCTGGTTTCTTTAAACGTAAAATTAGAGAATCAATCGAAATATATAAATATCCAAATAATATTAATAGAGATGCGAGTTACAGTCTACATCATACGTGGAAATCGATTGTAACGCTGTCTCACGGTTCGCTGAGCACCAGTCGGATATAAATACCAGGATGTTGCTCTTTGATAGTCATTCAGTGTTCTAATCTCGTGGAGTAAAGATCCTTGAAGACACCTCGTGCAATCGTAGGCGAATCATCGGGTAATAATTCCAATTTGACACGGTCTAAACCACAGAACCATGATTTTCAACTTGACCAAAGCTGTGAAAGCTTTCGTGTTCTATGTACGTTTTGCTCGTTCAAAAATAAATTTTATTGTGAATGTAAGTTTCTATTAAATTTAAATATTATTAGAAACAGTTAATAAAAATTATTTTACACAAAATGATCATAAAAGTTTTCAAAACATTTCATGTTAATAATAATAAAACAGTCATCAAATGAGTTCCCGGAGACATCACCTGACTTGGGAGCAGAGTCGCCCACAAACTCTTTCCGTCTTAGCCAGGGGGTTTTTACAGCACCTCACAGTACTACTAATCGAAAAAACTCATGGTAGCAACTACGATAGCTGAGGTGCATGCTCATTATAGCATATAGAACATTACCTTTCTGTTCACATCTTCTTTTCCTCTCCTTCTGGTTAACCACGCATACACTCTGTTCTGGATTTAGTAGCTGATCTCTAGTCCGAGAACAGCAGTGTATTAAAATCGTCAAATATAGCCGATTATTCGTTTTTCAACATGGCCAAATTCGTTATACTTCTGGTCCAGAAATGTTCTGGTAGTACTGCTTGTATGGCTCATTGAAGCCCGAAAAATATTATTGGATTGAATCAACCCCAGTTGAAGTTTTAGCAAGACCGATCGTATTGAAAGCATCAGTGACCTTTCAGATCTGCTAAACTTCGCATCATAAACGGACTACCAAACCACTCCATTCGTTCGTGAAAATACTGTCTTTCTCTGACTAGTTCAATATTTGCACCCGGTTGAATGAAAAGTGGCTTATTTTCGAAAAAATTGAGATTTAGTGATTTTAAATAAAACATCTGAAGTCTCCTCTTTATAAAATAAATTGTAGAACAAGATTATCTGCTTACTAAATCTTAGGTAAGACTTCTTAACTTGACAATAAAAAGCTTTTGAAATAATAGAGTGTGTTCAAAGATCGGCCGTCCGGAACAAATTGGTATCAGAAGTGGGATTCAAATTTACGCTAACTCACCAGGTCAACTAGCAAGATGGTTACAACTCTTGCAAGAGTACGATTTTAAAATTGAATATAGGAAACACTCGAACTACAAAAATGCGGACGCTTTGTCAAGAAGACTATGTCCAGAAAGATACAAGTACTGTAACAGACACGAAAAATGAGAGAATCCTGACAATTTCTATTGTCGAAAGACACAACTACAATGCTCTTTGGATTGGGATCCCAAAATCCAGGACTATGTAGTAGTACTTTTTGAAAGAATTGTAATGGACATCGCAGGACCATTTCCTATTAGTAAATCTGGGAATCGCCTAATTTTGGTAGCTATGGATTACTTCAGTAAATGACCAGAAGTCTATGCGATACCAAATCAAGAAGCCACCACCGTTGCTGAAATATTGTTTGAATAGTGGATTTGTAGATAGGGAGTGCCAAGAGAGATACACTCTGATCAAGGCCGAAACTTTGATTCTGACGTTCTAACGAACCTTTGCGAGCTTCTGAAAATCCATAAGACTAGAACAACGCCCCAACATTCACAGTCAGATGGAATGGTTGAAAGATTTAACAGAACACCGAAGAATAACATCAGAATACAAGTAAATGAACAACAAAATAACTGGGATAGATGAATTTAGCCATCTTTTCTAGCCTATCATTCAGTCATTCACGAAACCACTAGAAAAAACATCTGTTGGCATAATTTTTGGGAAAGAATTATGTCTTCTAATCGATTTGCTTACTAAACGTCCACCCGATTCTGAAACAACTTGGGAAGACTACACCAACCAACTTAGTAAGCAGCTTTCGGTTTTAAACGAAGAAGTCCGTCTAAAGTTACAAATAGAAAACGACAGAATGAAGATCCGCCATGACCTCAAAACCAATACAGGTGGATTCATGGTTGGTGAACTCAGAAAAGCCCTTATGCGAAGATGAAAGCCGTGCATCTTGACAGATTGGCTCATTATCAAGATCAAGAAGGTTGATCGGGACGATCATGGCTTGGAAAGGGGCAATCTAATGAACTTTAACGTTATTATATATTTTTAGTTTGTGTTTATAGTTTGTAGGGTTTTAGGTTTATTTTCTACGGTTTCATAATTATTTAATTAGTTTTACCTTTGTTAATTTCCTCAGGAGACGTCTGTGGACGAAGGTCTGAAATTTTTAACAAAATTCTATTTCCTTACTTCTAACATGGAATGCTTATGGAAGAAGATCTAGAAATCGCCAGATTTCTTCTTTTTCTTATTTTTATTCACCATGTAGTATGAAAACCCTTCTAGAAAGTTTCGTAATCTTCTGGGGTCCCGGAAAATGGTATAAAAAGGGTCCAGATTGGCTTTTGTGGACAGTTTATTTTGAGAAGCCGTTGATGTAACTTGAATTATTTGACAAATGTCAGAATTAAAGTTGACAATAAAAAGTTCTTGAAATAATAGGGTCGGTTCAAACATCGGCCCTATGGAACAATATAAATTTTTATGAAACATATAACTACTAACACGCTACAGTAAGAAAGCAATTAAAAATAAAGTATTTTTCAATCTTTTTATGTAAATAATATTTTGTCAGGTATTAGTTTGGCACCGACTTAAAAAATTTCAATTTCATGTAAAAATTTATATTGTTATTTTTCGTTTTTTAGTATTGCTTTAGAAATCGGTTCAGTTTTTTTTATAAAAATTTTATTTTTTCATTTCCATTCATTCTTTTGATAAATTCAGACATATACTTACGAGAAGTTTATCATTTTGATGAGTGTTATTATTGCCTAAAGTTGTTAGTGCTCTGTTTATACCCTGTATATATCTTTTTTGATAGAACACGAACTCGATGATCGTTTTATTACCGCCTGGACGATAAAAACGAAATCGACATTGTTATCGATATTTTATCGAGGCCTTATAATCTGGATAGAAGACCCTTTGTATACAAATTTGTAGCTTATCTAACTGAGTAAGAATTTTGATGAATTGGGCAGGAACACAGAGCGTAAATTAATTTATCTTTGTTAAAATTGCTTGTCAACGTGACTTGTTCGTGTTATAGGAGTAAAAGAACTTTTAGATAAACTGTAATATATATATATATATATATATATATATATATATATATATATATATATATATATATATATATATATATATGTGTGATTAATTAAGGTTGGCAAGCGATTATATCTCAAAAATTATATCTTTCATGAGTTTTATGCTTGAACATGATGAAAAATAGGCAAAGGGTCTAGCCGATTAAGAGAGTCGAAACTGCCCCCTAGGCAATAAAAAAAACACCCGGTTGTTCTATATTAAAAAGTACCCACACAAAAAATTTTTTAGTCATTTTTATCGTCAGAAAAACGTCTTTTTTCATTTTTTGGCAATGTCTTCGATTCTAATCATCTTAGAAACTTCTTTTTTTTTCATTTTGTAGGTATTTTAATTGCCTGTAAGAAGATATTTTTTTTACAAAAATTTTTGGCGCGAAATTCAAATTTTTATGGGTGTCCGAAAATTTTTAAATTCAATAAGATAAAAACTAGGACAATAGCAGGGCCGAAAAAAAAATGTTGTTTTTTAAAGGTCAACCTATGTCCATGAATTTTTTTAGATTTTTGAAAGTGGTGATACATAGTCAAAATCGCAAAAAACGGCATTTATTAGCATTTTTTCGCATTTTTATCGATTTTTGAAGCATGGAGTTTTCTTATAAATTTTCAGTTGTCTTAAAACTATATATATATATATATATATATATATATATATATATATATATATATATATATATATCGAAGGTTTTCGGACATCCCGTGTATGTGCTGAGTCCCTCTCAGGACTGTAAGGCAGCTGACGTTTTGGTGAAATCTCATTCACCATTTACGTTAAAAACTTGCAACATTTTTGCGAAATAATCAAAAACATACGTTTACAAGAAAAAGAATGTCTAGTTAGTTTTGACTTAACATCACTTTTCACACAAATACCAGTTAAAGAGGCTCTTTCTGTAATAGAAAACAAATACAATCTGCCAAAATATATCATCGAATTAGCTAGACACTGTCTTGATAACACCTATTTTACTTATGAAGGCCGACGATATAAACAAGTCGAGGGAGCCCCGATGGGATCGCCGCTATCTCCCGCACTCGCTAACTTATTTATGGAAGACTTTGAATCAAAAGCTTTGGAGACCTCTTCACATAAACCAAGACTGTGGCTACGTTACGTGGATGACTCATTCGTTATCTGGCAACATGGGGAAGAAAATCTCAAAAGTTTCCTGGAACACGTAAACAGTATACATCCCAAAATTAAATTCACCATGGAGACAGAACAGGAAAGAGAACTACCGTTTCTGGATATCCTACTGAAAAGAAAAGAGGATGGCTTGCTTTCGCACACTGTCTACAGAAAGCCCACTCACACCAACAGGTACCTCAACGCCGATTCACATCACCACCCCGCCCAATTATTTGCAGTAGTGAAATCACTTGCGTCTCGATCGCAGTCCCTTACAGATCCAGAAAATTATCATAAAGAGATGAACATATTGCAGGAAGCCCTAACAAAGAACGGTTATAAAAAAGAACATATAGACAAGGTTGTAAAAAACAAACACTTGGCCCCAAAAAATCGCGAAAACCAAGAGAATAGCTCCAAAGCTTTTGTTCCTTATGTAAGAGGCACCACAGACAAGATCGCAAGAATTCTCAGGAGACACAACATTGAAACCATTTTCACCACAGACCGTAAAGTAAAAGATCTCTTGCCAACACCTAAAGAAAGAATCCCTCTAGAAAACCAGGGAGTGTACGAAATTCCATGCGGAGAGTGTAGCTCATCTTACGTAGGCCAAACCAAACGTAAAATAAGCGCCAGAAGAGACGAACATATAAACGCTGTCAAGCAAAAAAACAACTTCTTCTGCTCTGGCCCAACACTGGTTAAACACAGGACATAAGATAAATTTCTCGGGAACAACAATGCTATCGAGATGTGAAAACCTGTCCACAAGAGTTATAAGGGAGGCTATTGAAATTGCAAAGAGGCCCAGCAACTTAAATAGCAGAGATGATAGCCAACGTGTGCCTAATACTTGGAAAAATCTGCTTACAAAACATCAACCAGTACCACTTAGTAACGAAAGAGATTACAACTCGGCAACGCAACCACAAACACTGGCAACAGGGCCGATGACGCGCAGCAGGTCACGCCACCTGATGGCTCGGAACCATTCGGAAAACGAACACGTCCGATGCACACACGGTAGCGACAACACCGAAGTCGCAGGCGTCAGTTCGCTCGTAGATGCCATACAGATTTTACCGAAACGTCAGCTGCCTTACAGTCCTGAGAGGGACTCAGCACATACACGGGATGCCCGAAAACCTTCGATTACATATATATATATATATATATATAGCTTTTTCAACCATTTTGTATTACTTAATGATCGTTTTTTCGTGTGAAGGCATGATTAAGACAAGATTTTAGGTTATTTTTTTATTTCAAAGACTTGGTCATATCTTGTATTTTTTTTTTAAATACAAAGTAACATATAAATAAATCATTTCAATTCATTAAAAAGTTTATATGTATATATATATATATATATATATATATATATATATATATATATATAATTTTATCTTGTGGGTCATTTTAGTTGTACTCAATGTAGGTTTATCTGATAAGAAAATCCTTGAAACCCTCTTGTTTTGGTAGATGGGATATGTCACAAATGTCTAATTTAATTTTAGCGGTAATTTTGAATATGGAATCATTATGTTTTACAACAAAAGTTAATTTTAATTTTAATTTATAAGTTAAGTATGTAATAACATTATTTTTTCTTTGTTTTTATATTGATAAGATTTATGTTTTTTTAATGAGTAATTAAGTTCTTATGAGTCTTGTTGGTTTTAAAAATAGTAATAATTGTGAGAAGGTAATAAGGAAATGATTAATGAAAATTAATTATATAGAACAACAAAAGTTAGAAAACAGTCTCCCAACCTCTCGCCTTCTCAATATTTAAAATTGCAAATCTACAATCAATCTGCAAAAGAGGACATGTACCTTATCGGAACATGTAATCGATGAGGATTATAGGTTTGATTTTGTCAGTGTTAAAGTGATCAACAAAGAACAAAATAGCAATAAAAGGCCTTTTCTGGAGATGGTAGAAATTTATTTAGATGATAACTGTATTAACAAAAGAAAAGATATTGAAAATTTCAGTGTAATATACTCTCATCTCTTGTCCACCTTAAATAATAAAAATACAAGACAGCAGGTTTTCCAGCCTCTTGACTTCACAATTTCTCCATAGTTTTCTACAAATTACGTAAGTGCATTTTTGTCACTTCCCTATAACAACCACATTGCTAGTAGATATTTTTGCAATTTTAAATATTGAGAGGGCGAGAGGTTGGGAGACTGTTTTCTAACCTTCGTTCTATATAAATAATTTTCATTAATCATTTCCTTATTATCTTCTCACAATTATTACAATTTTTAAAAGCAACAAGACTCATAAGAACTTAATTACTCATTAAAAAAACATAAATCTTATCAATATAAAAACAAAGAAAAAATAATATTATTACTTACTTAACTTATAAATGAAAATTAAAATTAACATTTGTTGTAAAACATAATGATTCCTCATTAAAAATTACCGCTAAAATAAAATAAGACATTTCTGACATATCCCATCTACCAAAAAAAGGGTGTTTCAAGGATTTTCTTATCGGATAAAACAACATTCAGTACAACTAAAATGACCCACAGGATAAAATTATATATTAGTGTTTTAAAAAAAAACAATTTTAATAATAAAACGTAATAAAAAATTATGCAAAAATCAACAGGGATTGCATGGATTTTCCGTTTTATTTTCTAAAAACCATTTTATTTTCTAAAGACTCATTTTGCACGTAAGTCTTTGAATTTAGAATCATTTTTTTATTAAACATCTTACATTGTGAAAATTAAAATAATAATTAACAGAACTGTTCTGTATTGTAGCCCTGAAGAAGGAAATAATAAACTTCCGAAAGCTTGGCGTTTGTAAAAAACAGAATTTCATTCAGCCCTAGGACCGCTATCCCAAGACTTAGAATATATATATATATATATATATATATATATATATATATATATATATATATATATATATATATATATATAGTCAGCTTGGATAATCTTCTTACCGGGACTTGTTTTACATATAATTTTCTTTAAACTATCAGCTGTAGGAGAGAATATTTCTTAGAGTGTATAACGTATCCAGATATTCAAGTTTCCTTTGTTTAATGGTTTCTAGTAATTCGGTTTTACAACCAATTCTATCAACATCCTTCTCGTTTGTGACATGGTATCCATATTTCAAAAATTTCGATCTTGGGTCAGTTATTCGACGTCATATAGAAGGGTAGAAAAGACCTTTATAAATCTTCACTTTAACTCTAGACTGAGGCTTCCATCCCAAAAATGATACAGCATAATGAAATTTAGTAATTAATATAGGCAACAAAATTTTTATTAAATTAAGGAAAGTTATAATTAACCAAAATAAAGCTGTTCCAATAAATAAACAAATAATATCATACATTGCTTTTTTAAAATAAATTATACTTAGTTTGTTTGTTTTAAAAATATTTTATAAATTTATTTTTATTAAACTCATATTTTTACTCAATGTTACTGTAGTAAAAACAAAGTTATTTGGTAACGTAATAAATGCAGAAATTATGTATTTGACTGTTTTAATAAATATTATAAATAAAATATACCAATTTAAAGAGCAAATTTAAATTATTGCTTTTGTATAGAATTATATTGCAAAACAATTAAAATAATGTGTATATTTTATGCCCATTATTGTTTTATTGTTATACAATAAACTATTTGTCAAATTATTTGTAGAAAATTAAATAAATTTGTTGACCTTTTGTGACTAAAAATAAGTGTTTACTCGAATAAAGTATAGCTAAACAATTTTTCTCTTGCAGCTACCGGCAAATTTATAGCTTAGACCTAATACCTCGCAAAATTAAAAAATATATTATTAAAAAAATATATTCAACAGCTAGTATGTAGGCTCCTCTAAAAAACGCCGTAGAAAAGCATTGTAATAAACAAAATAAAACATCTGACAAATTAAGTCAACACACAAAAGAGCTTATTGAAAGATGAAGAAAAATGGAACAGAAGAACTCAGGAGAATATAGGCCAATTAGCAGAGAAATATCAAGGCTTATAAGAAGAGATATACGAAAATACAAATTGGGAGCCATATCCGATGTAATTGAGCAGAATAAAAGCTTAAAAGTACAGCTGGTATAATTACAACAGATAGAGAAGAAACACTCCAAATAGTGGAAGATTTTTACAGCGCGTTATACAAAAAGTACACCATTGACGATGATCTAACAAACATTCCAAATGTCTGCAATTAAGGCTCAGAAGATATACCAGAAATTTCATCATCAGAAATTGAAGTGGCCTTACAAGAAATGAAAAACAACAGAGCCCCAGGAGAAGATGGCATTGTTATTGAAAGTATTAAAACAGGAGGGGAAAAGTTAATAAATGCTCTCAAAGTCCTAGTTAATAGATGTTTAGAGACCGGACAAATCCCAACCTCATGGAACAATGCCATAATGATAATCATGCATAAGGGAGGCGATTCCACCGACCTAAAAACTACCGTCCAATCAATCTCCTCTCCCACATGTACAAACTATTTATAAAAATAATGACAAGACGATTGACGCCCAAATTAGATTTCTACCAACCTAGAGAACAAGCAGGTGTCAGATCCGGTTATGGTACAAACGACCACTTGCTAGTTATGAAAACGCTCACAGAAAAAACAGTGGAGTACAACAAACCACTGGTCTTAATATTTGTGGACTACGAGAAAGTGTTCGATTCAGCGGACCAAAACAAAATATTTGCTGCACTAGCTGATTGTAGAGTCGACCACAGATATGCAGTTTTAATTAAGAACATATATAATAGCGCAATAGCAAATGTGAAAGTCCATTCCAAAATAACATCTACATTTAGAATGGATCGTGGCGTACGACAAGGTGATAACATCTCACCAAAACTATTTACAATGCTGCTAGAATACATGTTTAAAAAAATTGGTTGGGGGAACATGGGAGTCAATATAGATGGTGAACGATTAAATCACCTACGCTTTGCTGACGATATCGTGTTAATTTCTGACAACCTTGAAAAAGCTCAGGAGTTACTAAAGACACAATGCAGCATCAGATGTGGTAGATCTAAAGATTAATCGTGCAAAAACTCAATGTATGACAAACTTAGTTCCAAGTAGCAACATATCCCTAAACGAATCTGAAATCGAGTATGTAACATCTTATAAATATTTGGGCCATGAACTGAGAATAAACCGAGATAACCAGACCTGCGAAATTCAAAGACGCATAACACTAGCATGGGCGGCGTTCGGCAAGCTGAGAAAGGACGTATTTAAAAGCAATATGCCGATTTGCTTGAAAAGAAAGGTTTATGAACAGTGTGTGCTCCCTGTGCTCACGTACGGTGCAGAAACTTTAACACTCACTAAGAAAAGCTGCGAAAAAATTAGAGTGACTCAGCGAGCCATGGAGAGGTCGATGTTGGGAATAACACTGAGAGATAAAGTTCCAAATGTAATTATTAGAACTAGAACAGGGATCCAGGATGCTATAGAAAGTATAACACATATGAAATGGAACTGGGCCGGACATGTGGCGAGAATGGAAGACGCTAGGTGGACTAAACGCATTATAGAGTGGCGTCTTAGGTTCCAGGCATTTAGAAGTAGGGGCAGATCTCCAATACGGTGGACTGATGATATCAAGAGAATCGCAACAAACTGAATTCAATCAGCACAAGATCGGGAACATTGGAAACGATTGAGGGAGGGCTATGTTCAGCAGTGGACGCTACAGGCTGCGTGATGATAATGATGTATGCTAGAATGCTACGAGAGGTGCTAGGAAAGTTCTCTTTCTGACAGTGAAACCAAGACGAATCGAAATCTTTCAATAAGTCTCAAATTTTTTAAAACTGCTGCAAAAACACAAAATTAATTCCACATCTATATGGAATGTAATGAATCAGGCCCGTTTAGATTGAAAAAGGCAAGGTTTGTAAGCAATTTAGGTTAATTTCGAATGCAAAAAGAGGCCTCAGTATAAAGCCATGGTTGCTTTAATAAGCTCAGCTAGTAGTTATATTTTTACATTCAACCTCATATTCCTTAAAAAAAAAACTGAAAAAAAAAACGATAATCATTAAGAATTCTTGAAATAGCACAGGAGTCGGCTTAGATGTAATATATCAAAGATAATTCTAATATTTCCCAAAAGAATAAAGCTCTTCTCTTAATCGATGGGTATGCCAACTAGAAATATTGAATTCTCCTTTCAGGCAGAGAATATGAAAAATATATATACACACAGTTTATTTCCTGCAAATATCGCTCTGGTCCTCTCTCCATACGCGTTTCGATCACCTCATGATCTCGTTAGTGGAGCTGTATCGGACCGAGAGGAACATTAGCAGGAAACAACTGATATATGAAATATAAGTCTCAAGGTATTATTGTGGAACATAACATCTCACCACCGCTTTCCGGCAAAACTGGACTTAAATAGAGGTCCAAGTTTGTGGAAAGTACAAGGATGTCTGGGAAAGATACCGGTGGATCCCACTGATGAGTCCACCACCGGTATCGGGACGGAACATCCATACATTTACTATGGTGGTCGAAAATAGATCGCTAGCTACATGTCCCTACCACCAGGGGCATTGCTAATTGCGACAGTATGTCGGCAGCATATTACACCTGCCATCTACCGACCTCGATGTCAGACTGAAAAATATCGCCAGTCGAACGACATCTATGATTCACCGGAGTAATGTAAAATTTTTAAAAAATTAAAATTTTAGTAAGAAATAAAGAAATCATTCTGCCGTATCTAAATAGTTTGTTATATATGTAATTCTCCTTTCAGGCAGAGAATATGAAAAATATATATACAAACAGTTTATTTCCTGCAAATATCGCTCTAGTCCTCTTTCCACACGCGTTTCGATGACCTCATGATCTCGTCAGTGGAGCTGTATCGGACCTAGAGCAACATTAGCAGGAAACAACTGATATATGAAATATAAGTTTCAAGGTATGTCGACAGCATATTACACCTGCCATCTACCGACCTCGATGTCAGACTGAAAAATATCGCCAGTCGAACGACATCTATGAGTCACCGGAGTAATGTGAAATTTAAAAAAAAATAAAATTTTTAGTAAGAAATAAAGAAATCTTTCTGCCGTATTTAAATAGTTTGTTATATATGTAATTCTCCTTTCAGGCAGAAAATATGAAAGATGTATATACGAACAGTTTATTTCCTGCAAATATCGCTCTGGTCCTCTCTCCATACTCGTTTCGATCATCTCATGATCTCGTCAGTGGAGCTGTATTGGACCGATATATAACGAACTATTTAAATACGGCAGAGAGATTTCTTTATTTCTTACTAAAAATTTTATTTTTTTTTGAAAATTTCACATTACTCCGATGATTTATAGATGTTGTTCGTCTGGCGATATTTTTCAGTCTGACAGCAAGGTTGGTAGATGGTAGGTGCAATATCCTGCCGACATACCTTGAAACTTATATTTCATATATCAGTTGTTTCCTGCTAATGTTGCTCTCGGTCCGATACAGCTCCACTGATGAGATCATGAGGTGATCGAAACGCGTAGAGGACCAGAGCGATATTTGCAGGAAATAAACTATTTGTATATATATTTTTCATATTCTCTGCCTAAAAGGAGAATTACATATATAACAAACTATTTAAATACGGCAGAAAGATTTCTTTATTTCTTAATGAAATTTTGATTGTTTAAAAATTTCACTTTACTCCGTTGATTCATAGATGTCGTTCGACTGGCGATATTTGTTCAGTCTGGCATCGAAGTTGGTAGAGGGCAGGTGTAATATCCTGCCGACATACCTTGAAATTTATGGTTCCTATATCAGTTATTTCCTGCTAATGTTGCTCTAGGTCCGGTACAGCTCCACTGACGAGATCATGAGGTCATCGAAACGCGTGTGGAAAGAGGACCAGAGCGATATTTGCAGGAAATAAACTGTTTGTATATATATATATATATATATATATATATATATATATATATATATATATATTTCATATTCTCTGTCTGAAAGGAGAATTACATATATAACAAACTATTTAAACACGGCAGAATGATTTCTTATTTCTTACTAAAAATTTAAATTTTTTATAAAAATATTGAATTGTTCGTTTTGCTCAGCAGTACGGTATAGTAATACTAGGTTTTTCACTGCATTATACTTATTAGTTTCAGTCACTAGTTGTAAGCCTTTTTTGACCATTGAAAATATATTGCGATTAAGAAGTAACAAAATGATTTAAAGCTCATTCTAGCCGCTCTGTTTCTTCATATAAAATTGGTGAATTATTTGCTACAGGTTACAGAAGGTAGCTAACCAAAATTTTAAATTCTGCAAATAGGCCTCTTAATCCAGATAAAATACTCCAGGAGAAAATAACGAAACAGTTTGTTCACAAAGTAAAGTTTCTTTGCTTCCAGAGGAGAATCGAGTTTTCTTTTTGTACCTGAAATAAACACTTCCTTGATATAGATCATAAAAAACTGCGTTGTCATCTTCTCACATGAAATTTCTCCTATTTTGTCTACTCAGATGTCCAATCAAAGTTTAAAAGACGAAAAGCCGAGAAAACAAGTCCTAACAAGTACTCCCATTCTAGAGGAGTCAAAGGCAAAAGATTTTGAAAAGTGCACTACAGAAACTCGATGAGTAGCAAAATGTGCGATGAAGAATTTAACCATAGTGCAACCAGATAATACTGAAAAGGATTATGACATAGTTGTTCATAATGGCAAGGACCATGTTTAAATTGCAATTAATTCTGGGTTAGAAATCATATATGCTCAAAAAAAGGCACATGCTGATTGCTCTGGTACTGCTAAATGCTGCAAAAAATATGTTGGTGAATTATATTAAACGAGGTTTTATAAGATTTTATTCCAGTACGTAGATATCATTTTATTTTTTTAGGTTTCTTGACAGGAAGATCTTTTGGTTTTATACTGCTTTATCTGAAATATATTTTACGGACGTTTTATATACCAAAAAAATAAAAGAATTTGTGTTTGTAGTTTTAGAATACTTAAAACAATAGTATCGCACTAACTAAAAAACACTAAAGTACACAAAATAATAATAGAGAACATCCACTTCCAAAAACCTTCTAAGAAATTTAAAAGAGTTTAAAAAAATTGACTTTAGAGATGGAAAAAACTGTTTACTGGTGCCTTTGAAAGTCGGCAACGGAAAGACGTGATTTCTATCAAATCTGTAACACACTCATAAAGATATAAAGATGTAGACCGCAGATTATATAGAAGCGCGCTAGTTCTCGCTTAGAAAGAAATAAAGGGAAATAGATCAGTAATCCCTCTTTTCTATGGGTGGAGCTGAGAGCCTCGAAAGGGCGATATCCCTCCCTAATTTATTTCATTAAGAAATATTTTTTTTTCTAGTTGATTGTCACTGTTAGACAAGATAGATACTTAGCTTCTCCCATAGAAAGAAAGGTGTTACTAACCTATATCGCTCTGTCTCTTTCTAAGCGCTTCATTAGGACCTTCGGTCATAGCTTTATGTCTATGAACATACCACAAACATCTATGCCAATGTGTGGTAATTCACATTGTTGATTTATATAACACAATCTACCCAAAAAAAACAGTAGCACTATATGCGAAATATAAAAATGCTACAATACATCAAAGTTCTAATAAAAAAATATATTTTTTGTAAAAACACTGGTTTGAAGAAAAAATTAAATTAATTCAATAATGCTCTTTCATTTTTTTACATAGATGAGTCTTACCACGAAGTTGCCATTTACAAAAAAATATTTATTAATTGTTAATTGATTTTTTGATAAATTGGTTTGATTACTGTTTCAGTACCCTGTATATGGGATTGTAGCAATGCACTGATATTTTACAATATTTAAATTTCTGTGAATATTTGAAAGGAAAGAGCCCGAAATTCTTCCTGCTAAATAAGTTATTTTTCATAAGAAGTGACTACTTAGAATTTACTCGAAAGGAGGCCATTAACTCGAATGCTGTTTTAGTATTGAAAATATATTTTAGGGGATTTGCAGTATATTTATTCATATTACGTTGGCTTACGTGTCATACTGCAAATAAAGTTAATAGATTATAATTCTGAATACTATTTTAATAAAATAATAATATTTAGAAAATTCAATCAGTTTAATTGAATTAACTGAAAAAATAGTTATTGGATATATTGGATACGCCATATTGAATTTTTTAAAAATAATTTTAGATTCGTCATGTGCGACCTCGAAGATTCTCTTGTACCAATTTTGGACAAAATTGATTTTTTTGTCGGTCATATTGGATTCGCCATATTGAATTTTTTAAAAATATTTTGAATTCGTTATGTGCGACCTCAAAAACATCCCCGTACCAATTTTGGCGAAAATCGGACAAAATTAATTTTTTTTGTCCACCATATTAGATCCGCCATGTTGAATTTTTTAAAGATAATTTAAGATTTGTTGTGTGAGAGCTCGAAAACTCCCCCATACCAATTTTGGAGAGAATCGGACAAAACTGATTTTTTCGTTCGCCATATTGAATTGTTTAAATATAATTTTGGGTTTGTCATGTGCGACCTCGAAAACTCTCTCGTACCACTTTTGGAGAAAATTGGACAAAATTAAATTTTTTGTCCGCCATATTAGATCCGCCATTTTGAATTTGTAAAAAATAATTTCAGATTCGTTGGGTATAACCCCGAAAATTCCTCCATACCATATTTGGAGGAAATCAGACAAAATTAATTTTTTTGGCCGCCATATTGTAAGCGCCATCTTGGATTTTACTCCACCAATTTTATCTAAAAAAATATGAGACCACCGCAGCAACTCCCTGAACGTAACGTAAGAAATTTCATTCAAATCGGTGCAACTGTTCCGGAGTAATCGGTATACATACTCGACGAACTGAGAACCTCCTTGTTTTAGAAGTCGGTTAAAAACGTAAACAGCAACTAATCGATTTGGAGATTTTACGATCACAGAAGACCAAGAGCAAGACCATGTATGCGGTGGACAGATAACCTCAAGCTGTCAACGGTATTTGTCGTATCCGCGACAGTGTCGAAAGAATACTAGGGAAATCAATCTGTCCTTACTTATAGGATTCTCGATAGACTAACAAGGAAAAGTATTCCCCGATCAATTCATTGACTATTTTGTCGGATAAAGACCGGAATATATGGCTCGATACTATTATAGTCCAGCGCTCATAAAAATTCGGAAAATTCCATTTCTCAATTAATTATTTATTGAACGATAATGCCAACGTCTTAAATATTATTTTCCTGCAAGAATTACATTTATTTAATGTTGAATAAAAAGTATAATTACATTTCAGTAAGCATACTTATACTCAAAAAAATTTAGTAAGTTTATTACAACTAGTTATTGTTTCATATATTTTATTCCAGAAAATATTTAGTAACCATGAAAATAAATTATTGAACACTTTTTTTTTCAAATCATTTTTGACTAATCTCACATTAAAAAAAATATCCTTAAAAATTTATTTTTAATATACTTTGATCGCTACAATACACATTCAGCACAAGCAGTAATTGACATTTTACTTACCAGTATAATCAATAGTTTGACGAAAAAATACTGTGTCACAAAAAATAATCGGCTAGGCAAAGGTCATAAAAAGAAATTAAATACATACACAAAATAATTGTACATACTGTATAATAAAAATTGTACCTAATTACTCGTAAATTTTCAAGTGCTTAAAATTTTGAGAAATTTTGCAATCCAAGGATACTCAAAACCTTTAGGATATTGTTGTTTAATATTAGGTATTATGTTATACAATTTATATTAACATTATAACCTATCTGAAAGAACATACAACAAAACGTTTTAGTTTTTCTCACTTTTCTTGTTCCACATAATTTACTTTAACATATCATCAAAAGTTTATAAGTAAACAAATACACATAATGATGTGTTGACTTAACCGCCACCGGATGCTGATGGAACAAATCAGCTCTGCGTCCTTTTATTATAGATGTTGTTGGGTGAGTAGAATAAAATTACAAAAACTCTAATACGTAAAAAGCTTTTTGCAAAGTTGCTTTATTCAAAGCTTAAAATTTCCGGAAATACAGTTAAAAATTTTAATTACTCTCAAGGAACTATTAGTGTTATTGGAAATCTTAAAAATATTGTTGATGCGAATTAATCATTTAACCAGATGTTTTTGTAAACAGAATTTCTACTGTAAAACCATCCCAAACACAAGGGTAATTATTCATTTGACTAGCACTTTAATTTAGTGAACGCGTTGTGTTTCAAACTTTACTGACGTGTCGTCTTGACACATTTCATAGGGTGCCAACATCTGTGCTCAACTGAGTGTTTGCGTAACACCCTAATTGTCGTTAGGATAAGAGACACAGGGTAATTACGACATTACCCTTTGACTGCGGAAATATTCTTAGTTTTAGGTCGGGTTATAGTCTCTGGCATTCAAACAATTGCTTAATCCATTTGCTTTAATGTGTTTAATTAAAGCTTAGTGAAGCACATTATCCAGTTTTTATGAACCTATTTAAACCTAAGAGTGTAGTAAACAAGTGGTATAAAACGCAATAATGAAATAATACAATTTAAGGTTGTATGTTCTACAATTTAAAATATGAGTCAGATTGACATGTTATGGAAATTACAATAATAAATACACATTTAATAAATACATTAATCAAAATTAAATATCTTAACAATGCCCATTATTATAATAAATATCCAAACATTTTAGGTAATTGATATTTATAATTCTTCTCTACCCAATAAAAATATTTATTCGTATTCCAAAAGGTTTTATTGTAGACATTGTTTTTATTCTTTAGACATCAGAAGGGTAAATGTGATCTCTCTTCTGTTTGAAGCATCTGGTACTATCTTGGACTTTCGCCATCTAGTTTTTTCCAGTCGTTTTCCAAATATCATCATACTTATACATTGGGATTACCTACATCTTCTTTTCCCCATCCATGCTTCCTATTCCGTTTTTTTTTTCATGTCCGCTTATTGATATCCATCCACTTTTAGAAGTCGGTTCCATTTAAAAAAAATTTTTTTAGAGATATACCCAGCGTACTTCTCTACATTGCACGTGTTATTACTCTCAGGATATTCAAGTTCTTCCTAGTAAAGGTCCAAGTTTAAGCACTATAATTCATCACCCATTTTTCCGTATGCTGCTCAGCATGGTTTCGTCCTTCTTTTAATTTCTTCCGTTTGGTTTTATTTTTTTAAAGTAAATTTCTGTTCCAGGTAAATATATATATATATATATATATATATATATATATATATATATATGTATATATATATATATATATATATATATATATATATATATATATATATATATATTCATCTACATTTCACTTTCCTTATTAGAAATTCTGAGGATTTCATTATCGGCATTCATTTAATCTATATTCAATCTTAGACCTGCCTTTATTAATTTTTGCTCTGATTTAATATTTTTGTCAGTTTCTCTAAGTTTGCTGAAATCTTTTCCTAAAGCCTACTTGTTCACAAGGTTGGTATTCGTCGAGATGTCTTGTTAAACGGTTAGTTAATACCTTCATTAATAGATTGTACAGGTGAGAAGAAAGGCTCATAAGACGATTATTTTTGCCTTTTTTCAGCTCGATGGGATATGTCCTCGGATACATTCATTAAACAATACAGATATAATGTTTAATACTTTTTATTTTCCTTCTATTATCATTTCCGTTGTAATCATCTTTACCCCCAGCTTTGTTTTTCTTTGTTTGTTTTAGCGCGTTTATTATTTCATCATTCGTTATCTCAGGTAAACCCTCCAATCTCCGATTTATAATTTATTGTCTAGATAATGCTTCCACCGTGTTTATATATTCCATATTTTCTATTGTGTAGAATGCTTCTATAATTTTTTCTATCTCTTATTTATTTGTAGTTTCTTTCTATGTACTAGTGCGATTACTTTTTTTTTCTATGACGGGTCGTAAGCATTTTATATTTTTGTTATTTTCAATGGTATGTTTTATTAATTCTTCCTGTTTTTTCCATTTATATTGTCGAATATTTTTTCTGGTTAGTCTGTTTAATTCAATATATTCTCTTATTCCTTTTTTGCTTTCCCTATTCAGCAATCTGCATCTGTCAATTCATCTTTGTATATTTTTATCAGTTTTATTTGTTGTCTGTTTACGTTGATTTGGATCTTTTATACTTTCTTGTATAGCTACATTATAGAATAGTTCAATTTGTCCATATCAGTTGTTCCCAGTCTTGTTTCTAATGATGCCATGTATTTGTCTGATGTTTCTTTTAATTCGTTTCGTGTAATTTGCACTCCGTTTTGTTTCAATTTTTTGATTTATGTGATCACTGCCAATAACAAAAGATTTAAAATATAATTATTCTTATTCTTTGCGGTTTTGTTGGGAGTTATACATGTTCACCTTCTATTTGCTTTTCTCATGAAGATAGAGTTAGTTGAGTAAAGATTGAACTCATTCATGAAATGTAACAGACAAGGAGGGGCGTGCGAAGAACAGCAGGCTTCCGGAATAACCGCTGTACTATCGACGGTATATTTATTATCAGACAGCTGGTTGAAAAATTTATCGAATATGATAAACCGCTGTTCATTTGTTTTGTGGACTTTACACAAGCGTTCGACCGACTCAAACTGGAACACATAACAGAACTACTGCGAAGAAAACAAGTAGACGAAGCAATCATACGCACAATATACGAACTGAATTCCAAAAACACCATGGTAATTAAAAGAAATAACACTCTAACAGAAGAAATCCCACTATCCATAGGAATAAGACAGGGTGATAGCCTCAGTCCAACACTTTTCAATGTAATCATGGACGAAATCATTGATGAGGTATAAAGCACAAAAATTGGGTACCCAATGGGACACAACACCCTTCAGATTATATGCTTTGCAGACGATGTTGCTTTGACAGCAGATAGCGAGGACAACTTACAAAGAATGCTTTTCCATCTCAATCGAACAGCCAAACAGTATAATATGAAAATATCTGTGGAGAAAACCAAAGCAATGGTAATAGCAAAAGAACCGGTAAGATGCAAACTAATGGTTGATGACAAACGTATCGAACAAGTTGGGAAGTTTAAATACCTGGGAGCACATATAACAAGTAACAGGGTAGTAACGGAAGAAGTACGCACACAAGCCAACAAAGCGGCCATGATATCAGGCCAACTAGGAGACATAATCAGGAACAATAAACATATGACGGTTGAGAGCAAAGCAAGAATTTACAAGGTCTGTGTAAGACCAATACTGACCTACGGCGCAGAAACAAGAAATGAAACAACAAAGACAAAACAAATTATGAGAACCGCAGAAATGAAAACGCTGAGAATGATCACGGGAACAAGTTTAAGAGATAGAATAAGAAACGCAAAAATACGCGAGGACAGCGGAGTGGGGGATGTTGTGAAGTGGGTTCGAAACCGTCGTAGGCAGTGGAGAGATCACGTGGAACGAATGGACGATGACAGACTAGCAAAAACCGTGATGAGAGAGAAACCAAACACCAAACGGCCGCCTGGACGGCCCCCTAAAAGATGGAGAGACAGCTGGATTTCGACGTCAAACGAGGATCGATGAGGCATTGTGTAGATAACAGAACTTGGTTCTACCTAGAAGAAGAAGAGAAAATATTTCCTCTCTGCTTTTCTCATATCGATATTCTCTCACTATTGCTCCGCTTTCTTCTTGCTTAGATGATGATAATTTTATCAAGAACTGATATTGTAGCAAAATACCTTTTACATAAAATCAGGGGACTGGGTCTCAGTAAGCATCTATATAGAAATACAAACAATAATACTACTTGTCACTCCTCGAAGTGTACGAGAGTTGGTGGTAAATACTAAAGTTGCCGAGGTCAATATGGAAAGGGCCCTAACTGAGCTCAATCCTTTTGAAATCTGATTATATTTAAGATAAATATATGTTCCCTGGGAAGCTAAAGCCATTAAGCTGAGTCATAATAATATTTATTTCCCTACAATAGAATAACTAGATCGTTATTAAGAACGGTTGAAGTATCAAATTCATTAAGTATATGAACACATTTCGTTTTTTTTTATTTATTATTATCTATATATATTTTTAATCCTAATAATAAAACTTCAAAGAAAAAAAAGACCTATTATGGTAGAAGTTTTATGTTGGGAAATCCTCAGTTCTGATTCTTCATATCCTCATCATAAGCTCCCTATTTCCAGCAAGCAATGCCGATTTATTTTCACGAATATTTCCAAAAAGGAGAAGTACAGCAAATTCACATTCATTTTTTTAGCTGAATAAAAATTGTTTAAATGAAACCTTGGGAGAAAATCCAGGAATGTGATGCAAGATCCGTTTTCAAAATTGGAAAATATTTTGTACTTCCCTCCATGATTGACAACAGACCAAAGTAAAACAGACGTAGACTGTCACATGTAATGATCTCTCTCAATCTCCTTCAGGGACCACACAAACTACTCGGTCTAGTCTGTAATTATCTTTTATTAGCCTCAATACTGACATTAATTAAATCAAAGTGAACGCTTTGTTAGAGTCAGAGAATTATTAGGAATACGATAGACTTCTATATGTATACTTACACATTCTATTCCCCTGTAAAGTTTTTGTAAATAACTGTGTGAATACTGTCACATAGCTTTTTTAATAGAAAATATTTTAATTAATAGTTAGTTAAATAAATGCTATGGTTATTTAAATAAAGTAAACAATTTTAAAGTAAATTAAATGCTTGTTTACAATGACTGTGTTCATTGCCTAATTTAGTTGGTGGTGTCGTCAAAAAATGCCGAGTCAGCGGAAAACAATATTTTATATTTGTTCACCATACTCTGTAATTAGCCCTAAATTCTCAATTTTATTTCATTAACCGTTCTCTTTGAAAATGACACTGTTGACATCTTGATGTTAAACGAGTCATTAAAAGTTATTCAGTAACTTTTTAAATAGAACAAACGTTGATAATGAAGGATAATCAAGATTTTTAAGCATGTGAACGTATTTTCAGTTTGTATTATACAGGGTGTCCCACGACGAACTGTTGCGATCGATTTCTCGAAAAATAGAGTTTAGGAAATTTTTAAAATCTGGCAAGCATACGAAAGTCCAAGAGGGTAAATCGGTTAAAATATTTTCAAGATGTTGGCACTCCTGTTATACCGGAAGTTGATGCCACCTTGCTAATTTTAAGTAGAACACCCTGTATGTTATTTAATTTTTACATTTTACGCCAAATTATAAACATATTTCATGTATAATTTCCTATATCTAAGCCTAACTATTTTTGACATATTTTAAATTTGATGTAAAAAATAGCTTTTCCAGGTCTAAATATCAATGATCAATTTGTCCTATATGAAAGCCGTTATTATTTAATTGGGTGGGTTTTTGTTTAGAATCTAATTTAGTCGACTGTGTTGATATTTTGATAATAAATAAATACAGGGTGATCAAACACTAACATTAAATGAAATTTTAACCTAAAAAACTCGTTAAAGGTCATTTTTACTTTAATACCTACTAATTTTATAATGTTATCTTATTTAGCATTAAGACATTTTTGTATTGTAAAAATGCTAAACGGCTTACCTACACAGGGAAACGATTTATTTTAATAAATGTTCAAAATTTCCACCCTGAACTTCCAAACATTTTTCGCATCTCCGAGTTGATGGAAAAAGTCACGCATGGGTAACTTATTGTGTGTGATGAACACCACATCGGAAGCCTTGGACAAAAACGGTCAGGTGGATGTTATCTACACTGACTTTGCCAAGACCTTTAATGTGGTGTTCCATTCTATACTGTTGAAGACGTTGGAATTGCAATATGGGTTCCAACCAAATTTGTTATGGCTAGTGTTGTCTTATTTACTTAATAGTGAGCAATGTGTTCTTCTTAGAAGACATACCTCTCGCTCTTTTGTACCATCATCAGGGATTCTCAAAGGTTCGAATCTCGTTTCGCTGCTTTTTCTTAGGTTTATCAACGATATCACTGTCATATTTGGTGCAAAGGATTTAAGAATTAGACACTTGCTGACGATCTAAAGCTTTAGAGAGTTGTAAGGTCTTTAAATGATTGTATTTTACTTCAATCTAATATAGGCAAATTAGTTAATTCTTCAATAAAAATTAAACCCCATTTTAATATGGACAAATGCTCAGTACTATCGTGTATTACGAAAAAGCACTCTATTTATTTATGTATTTATTGATACTCGTACAAACACCTAATCATAACATGCTACAAGGTAATTATAAGTAAGAGAAATTTTACAGACTTAACTAACACAGAACAAAGACAGCACAGACAAGAACTCTAATAAACCTAAAGATCACTGCATAAGTTGCAATAGCAATTTCTTGGTACAATTAAAAAAGTCAATATTATTATTCTTATATAGTATGTTGCACTCAGTTAACATTAAATTCATTGGAGAATGACTACCAATGCAGACATGAAAGAATTTTTCCTTTTGTATCCTTAGTCCTATCTTAGGTACATGAAGAGGTATATAATTAATCAAAGAACAATTGTTTAACTTCATATTATTGATAATATAATAAACAAATATCACATATTGGATTTGCCTTCTTTTCTGAAGAGTTTAAAATTTACAGCTTTCTCACATACTGCTATAAGAGGTCAGATATGGATATAAGTTATTTTTCCTAACATATAAATATCTCAAAAACCTTTTTTGGACACGCTCAATAGCCTCATCATACACCATATATTAGATGCATATCCTAGATGAGGACGAACAAGTGCATTATACAATTTTATTATTATATTATGGTTAATTAAACTGACTTGTATTTCTAATCACAAAACCAAGCACCCTAAAAACCTTATTAATAATATCTGGGTATTAAATTTCAAATTAGACTGGAAGTGCACCCCCAAATCCCTACATTCAGTCTTTTTTTGTAGTTTTGCTCCATCAATAAAGTAATTAAAATTAATAGGATTTATTTTATTTATATAAGACATAAAGAAGCATTTATTAGTATTTAAAACCATTTTATTTAATCGAAACCATTCTGTTACTGAATTTAAGTCTGCTTGCAGTGCACTACAGTCATTACTGTTTGTTACTTTCTTAAATATTTTAAAGTCATCCGCAAATAAGAGACCATCAGAATGTTTAACACTATTAGATAAATCATTTATAAACATTAAAAATAACAGTGGGTCCAGGTTGCTACCCTGCAGTACACCAGATGTTGCCACAAAAGTCTGAGAAAATGACCCTCCCACTCTCACCATGTGCGGCCTACACGAAAGATAACTTTTCATGAAGAAGTAAGCATTCCTAGAAAAGCCAAACTCAACAAGCTTAGCCAGCAACACCCGATGGTCCACCTTATCAAATGCCTTTGCACAATCAATATACACTGTATCCAACGGCTTCCCGCCATCAATAGCCTCCGAGGCATGATTTGTAAACACATAAATTTGTTACTGTGGACTTTCCACTTACAAATCCATGTTGTTGTTCTACTATTTTATGAGTGACGTTGGTCACAATGTCATCTGAAAGGATCATCTCACATATCTTAGCAAGTGAATTAAGTATACTAATTGGTCTATAATTTTCAACATTTGTTTGTTTACCATGTGAACCAATTGGCCACACCTCCCTTTTCCAAGCATCTCTAAAGTGTTCTTGACGGATTGTTACTTTCATCGAAGCATACTTATGTGTACAATATGCAAAATACAACACTAAACAAAATCAGCGAGATTAAAGATTTGGAGATCACTTTTGATGGGCAGTTGTCAGTTAAAATATATATATATATATATATATATATATATATATATATATATATATATATATATATATATATATATATAGAATCTATTTCTAACGGGCGTTTCAGACTTACCGGTTTATTGTTAGAAGTTCTAGAGAGTTCAGCATTTATCAGTGTAAAAAGTTATTATTTGAGACCTATGTGTACTGCATCCTAGAGTACGGTAGTCAAGTATGGAGTCCACATTATCAGTGCCATAAATATAGCATTGAAAAAGTACAAAACAAAACGTTAAGATATATGTATTTTAAGGAATTAGGCTTATATGATTTTAACACTTCGAAGGAATTCTTGCGGGAAAAATATAACAAGAACACATTAGAAAAAAAAAAAGAAAAATTGCAGATTTGCGATATTCATTTAAAGAACTATGGAGTTTTACTAAAAATAGGGAGATATTGGAGTCATTATACCTTAATGTGCCAACGTATAGTACAAGAAATCCAAATTTATTTAATTTGCTCCATGGAAAATCCAATATTGCCCTTAATTCATCCTTATGTAGAATTTTTTGCTTATATAATACAGTGCAGTCCAAATGTGATTTGTTTATGGACTGTCTTCATCAATCAGCCCAATATTGTCCACTACTGGACATAGGCCTTTCGTAAGTTTTGCCACTTATTTTTGTCCCGTGCCGCTTGCATCCAGTTTGATTCTGTGCACCTTATATCGTCAGTCCATCTGGTAGGCGGGCGGTCTCTTCCTCGGTAAGCCTCCTGTCTTGGTCTCCATTCCAAGATTTTTCTGGTCCATCGATTGTCCGTGTTCCTAGCGACATGTCCAGCCAAGTTCCACTTTAACGTTGTATTTCTCCTGACTGCATCTGCAACACCCGTTCTTCATCGTATTTCTGTATTCGGCATTGTATCTCTGATGCTAACTCCCAGCATAGATCTTTCCATGGCCAATTGTGTCACTCTCAACTTATTTACGCTTTTCTTTGTTAGTGTTAGCGTCTCTGCTCCATATGTCAAAACGGGGAGGACACACTGGTCAAACACCTTTCTCTTCAAGCAAACAGGGATGTTCGATTTAAGTATATTTTTCAGTTTTCCAAAAGCTGACCACGTCAGCCCTATTATTCTTAGTATTTCGCATGTTTGGTTATCTCAGCTTAAATGGATTTCATGTCCTAGGTATTTGTAGGTGGTGACTTGTTCGATCTTGTGGTCTCCTACTGAGATATTGTCGTTTAGTACAAGGTTGGTCATAAATTTAGTTTTCTCACAATTTATTTTTAAACCAACATCACTTGACAGTCTGTAGAGCTTTTCCAATATTCTTGCTGCTTTATCCGTGCTATCCGATATGAGGACAATGTCATCGGTGAATCTTAGGTGGTTAAGGTCCTCCCCGTTTATGTTTACTCCCATATTTCCTTCAAAAGAAATCCGCTTGTACATATATTCCAAGACAGTGGTAAACAATTTCGGTGAGATTGTATCTCCCTGCCGAACTCCATGTTCTATTCTGAAAGTATTTGTGTCTTTGTGGAGTCTGACACAGGCTGTGGCTGTATCATATATGTTCTTGGTTAACGAAATGTAGCGGTAGTCGATTCGACTGTCTACAAGCGCCCTCAGCATTTTATATTGGTCTATGGTATCAAATGCTGCATAATCAATAAATATAAGAATAAGTGGCTTATTGTATTCTATGTACTTTTCTATCAGGGACTTAAGCACTTGTAGGTGGTCATTCGTTCCATAACCAGAGCGAAACCCAGCCTGTTCGTAAGGTTCATGTCTTAGTGCTGTTAAAACAACTCTACTTTTATAAAAGAATAACAATTTTTTTTTATTATATTATTTTAAAAATTATTACTGAAAGTAATTTGTAATTGGATTTTTTTATAATCTGTTAAGTGCTTATTTAAATAAATAAATAAATACATTTTTATAAGCGAATAATAGTGTGACCACAAAACGAATATTTATTTACTTGGACAATATGTAAATAAAAGAGTATTGTCAAACGATTCAATCTGACAAACCTTTATCATTAAGTTCTTAAGTTTTTCGCTATGACCAAACATTACACCTAACTTATACCAGTTAGTGAGTTTTCGTTAGTGAATCGTTCAAAAATATGATGTGAGCAACAAGTTTGTATTTTTTATTATTGTTTATTCTTTAGAATATATCTAAAACCTTACATAAAAACAGTAAATTGTATCTAAGAACAAATTAAAGTTAGCGAAAAAAGTTATAAATGGTCATACATATGATGCCATAAAATATATCGATGCCATCGAAACAGCAACAAAGTTAATGGCATCGTTATCCCTCGTGAATTTTAAGGAGCCATCAGTTATTTAAAGGTGTCACTATCAATCAATGCATTGAAAGATATCTTTGGGAGAGTTAAAATCCTGACATAAACTTTATAACAGTTATTTGTATGCTATTGGTGGTTTCACAAGTACGTTTTTATAACATTGTAAAATAAATTTAAGTAGATACGATTTCCGAATTTAATATGCTTTTTTTCTGTAAGAAGCGCTTAATTTAAGTAAATAGGGATCCGGATTACTCTTATAGAAGAATGTGACCATATTTAATTTCTAATTGAAAATTTACTTACCAATAAGTGTTGTACAAGAAGAGGTATGGCAAACATAATAAATTTGTTTATGCTGACGAAAACCCGCATGTAATAAAAATTGTGCATTATCAACATAAATTTAAAGAATCATTAAATAAATCATACATTTATTACATAGCACATCGTGAAATTTATACATTGAATAAAAATAGTCATTTCTTGTATATTGGGTTGCTGAAATCAAATCCAATCTCAGAATTCCTTCATCATTTCAGATTTGTTAAATATTTTTTTCCCAAAAACTAAATATAGCATGTTGATGCACGTAGCCGTTACTATGTGGTAGTTAATCATCTTCGGGAAATGTTTTAAAAGGAACTACTATGTTTTAGACCACTAAATTTATTAAGAAAACCGTGACTGCAGTTTTAACTCACAGAGTCATTTTCAAACTGAATTACAAAGCTAGACTAAGTATTCAATACAGAAACATGAGAAAATTTAACAATAAATAAAAACCACCTGAAAAATTACATTATTACGAAGGGGAGGTACTAAATTTTGGGAACTAATTATTATTTGGCGACAACAAATAACAGGGAAAACCCAAGTTCTGTCTGGTCATTAAGCAAATTTACATTTTTAATTTTACTATGTTTATATATTTCTAAAGATTCAAGAATATTTAACTTTTGGCCCTTTGTTGAATAATGTAATATGTTAGTGTTGCTTAAATCAGGAAAACTGTGGCTGTGTTCTAAGCAATGGTTGGCAAAACTCGAGTCTGTTTTTTGTAGTCTATATGATCGGTGGTGTTCTGAAGAGCGAGTTTTAAAGCTTCTACCACTTTGTCCAATATACAAGCTATCACAGTCTGAACATTTTAACTTATAAACTCCTGATTTATCAAATTTATCAATTTTATCTTTAGCATTGTAAAAGATAGTGGATAGATTGTGTCGAGATTTAAAGGCTACTTTTATGTTATGTTTGGAAAGAGTATTAGCTATGTTTTCTGATAGGGTACCACAGAGATATATAAGATAAACTATCTTTATCATTCTAAATTTTGAGATATATTGAATTAAAAGCTAGTTGTTGTTTTTTAGTTATTAATTTCTTTATGGTTTGTTGGGAGAAATTGTTTGATATTGCAATCCTTTCAATGATATTTAGTTCCTCTTGAAGATCTTCTTCAGAGAGAGGCAAAGAGAATGCTCTATGTATCATTGAATTGTATGCAGCCATTTTGTGTTGTAAGGGGTGAAAAAAGTCATTAGATATAGTATTACCTGTAAACGTTGGTTTTCTCAAAATTTTAAAATTACACTGATTACTGAGGTGAGATATGGTGAGAACTAGAAAATTTATTTTATGGTTATTTTCAGTTTCCAGAGTAAATTGAATTTTTGGATGGCAATTATTAATGTATTGTAAGAATTTTTGAAGCTGTCTAGTAGTGCATTTAAAAGGTGCTAGGACATCATCCACATATCTGAACCAAAATTGAACATGGTTTTTGCTTAAAGGGGACTTAAGAATTTTGTTTTCTATGTTTCACATGAAAATGTCTATTAGGAGATGGCTAAGAGGAGAATCCATTGGTAGGCCTTAATTTTGTAAATAAAATTTGTTATTAAACTGGAAATAGGTTTGTGATAGGCGAAGTTCAAAAGAGGACAAGATTTCAGTAGTAACTATTGGATTTATATTTCGTTCCTGTAAGATTTCTTGGATAAGTATAAAACATTCATCTGTTGGAAAAATTAAAAAACATATAAAATCCACCAATTTAAAATCCATATTTTTCTTTTTCTTCCAGATATTCAATTTTGAAAATTTCAAATAGCGTGAATATTTCAAGTTTTGAAAAACCTTCATCTTTAGTGACCGATAAGCTTTTAAGTGAGAAATCTGATAAACCATGGATGTTTTACGGCTAACAAAGCATCGCTCAATTCAAATTCAAATTGATCATTAGTTTTGCAAACTAAATTTGTTTAAACAAAATATAGCAAAATTCATTATTTTTTAAGTAAATGCTTCCATTGCATTTTACAAAAATAAATACGTTCAGACGAGTCGTTATCGTTATTACGATATATTTTGTTATAAATAAAGTATTAAATAAGAAATTTTGCAATTTAAATATAAACTCTTTAACGATATTCATTTGTAAAGTTTAAATTTGTAGAATATGGTTTTGTGAATTCTGGATATACATTCTTAATTATTTCCTCATGATCGTTTGAAAGTTTTCTAAATTGCAAAATAAATTATTTATGATTTCGTTTTTCTTAATTTACTTTCCGATATCCATTTTTTTAGGGAAATACGATAATATCTCTAAGAATTAGTTTGATTTTGTATCATATTTTTAATATCCTGTATTTTCGAGGAAAACAACTAAACTACTGCAATAAAGGAGAAATAATAATTGAATTAAGAATTTTCATTTTTATTTCGACTGTATTTATTCTGCTTTTTATAGAAGAGATACAATATTCCGAACTTAGCTTATAGACACAAAGTCGCAAATGTGTCGTTAGCGTTAATTATAATCCACAAGTATAGTTTTAAGTGGAATACGAATATATCTCTAAGGTTATTAGTTTTATAATAGGATTTAGGGCACGATGCAATATCTTGATGAGTTCCATATGAAAATGAAACAGCGATGTCATTTTCGAGACCCGGAGCTTCTCCATTGTCTTGGAGTTCTCCGCACTTTTTAATACGAGAGTAATATTACCAATAATCTATGCATGCACAGTCGATAATTTTCTACCATTTACTTTTTTGCCTCTAGAACTCATTTGAAGTTCCATCGCACTGATAGAACACAAAAACGCAAAAGGTTTAGAAACCAAATCGTTGAATGACAAAGTAGAGTTTTTTATATAGATTTAATGTTTATGAATTCGAAACCGACCTTGGTATATATTAATATATTAATATTAATATATAATCCACCAACAAATAATAAACTTATGTTTATATTTCCACAGGTTAGCAGACTCTTCCACACTAGATTGAGTAATATGTGAGGCAGACCATTCAACGCCGCTACAGCTGAGGGAACAGGATATTCCTTCTCACCATCAAACAGTCCAAGAGAAGTTACAAACTTAGCTACAAAAATCACTTCATGCACGGCATTCAAATGAGTTCAATCAGGGCAGTGTCCACAACTCAGTGTCGAACTACTGGTTTATTTCAGAACAGATATTTCCGGAGAGGGAAGGTTTCTTGTTAGCTATCCAAGACCAGGTTATTCAGACAAAGAACTATTGGAAGTTCATCATCAGAGATCTTCCAATAGAAAATGACCAATATAGATATGGCTGTCGAACATCAGAGACCATCCAGCTCATAACTGGAGGAGGTCAAGCGTTTTCCGCAACCGAGTATAAGGAAAGACACGAATCAGCTGTTAAGATACTCCACCAAGAGTTAGCAGATAAGTTAAACCTATTGCAGGTAGGAAAAGTGCCTTATTACAAATACAATCCGGAGCCTATTCTTGAGAACAACCAGTTCAAGTTACTGGGACTGAACGTTATATTGGGACTGAACGGCTTTGACGGATCAGATGGTTGTTCATGATAGGCCGGACTAACAGATAAAATTTCTAGTCGAATTACAATAATTGACATTGCTGTATCTAACAACAACAACCTAAGGCCAAAATACAACGAGAAGATCTCCAAGTACAGAGACCTGGAAGTGCAAATCCGAAAACAATGGGCAATGAACAGCGTTCAAACGATTCCCATAATTTTATAAAGAACTGAAGTGAACCCACGTGTGCACGTCACTTTTTTCTTATATATATATATATATATATATATATATATATATATATATAGGCCCATTTGCTTTATTCGCATCTCTGCTTACTATTTTCATTGCTTGTCATAAAAGATAATGGCAACAGAAACTGATAGTCATAGTTTTATAGGTTTTATGTGCAATAGTAAATGCTATAAAATTTATGACAGTTAAATAGCATTTTAATGGCTAATGACATTTGCTATTAAGTGGAAAACCTGTTATTGACTCTAACGTTATCAATTTGTTTCCATAAATTTGTCATTTGGCAAAAGAAAGGGATAAATGCAACGAAATTTTCATTCTTTTTTGTCCAAATTTCAACTTTTTATTTTTAAGATTACTTGATAATTAAATTAGACTACCCAATATTATATCAGAGAAGATTAAGTAAAACGACAGCATGGATTAAATTGTCTTCATATTTACGTTGCCTTTATTTGAATCAGTAAATGCAGAAAACTTGCATGTTACATTTTTAGATATTTTTAGTAAACAACGGATCTGTACTTTTTGCATGTATATCTATTGATTCGTACAACACCTGGATTAACTCTGGAATATTTCAGTTATTTCAAAAACCTCACACGTGATGTAACATATGGTATTTATGAACACATTGGCTTGATCGTTTGTATGATGGACAATTTTTTTCCACACTGCTTTTTCAAGAGGGGACTTGTAGTAAGGCTACAGCTGGTGTTATTACTATTACGGGAGTGTAATGTCTTTTACATTAAAATAATATGGGTTTATTTTTATTCGTTAAAGGACCCAACACTTATCTGAAAAATAGGATTCTAGTAGTCTGGATGAGTAGATCAAAAGTAGTTTCAATTGACGCTAAGCTCTAAAAACCCACAGTTTAAAGATATAGTCCTTTGAAGAGTAGTTCATGAGTTCTATAGTAGTCGTGTTAAATGTCTTTGAAATATCAATTTGTTCTTCGTCGAAAATCTTGACGTTAACCTTGAGGCTCATCTTGAAGGTTATTTCAAGATTAATTTTTTTTTTATCGAAAATCAAAAATGGGTTCAATGGTCATCTTCACTTTCACCTTGATGGTCATATTAAGATGATTTCCAAGGTGATCCTTGTGCGCAGTTTATCGCAAGACTTCGTGATCGTACGTAGTGCATGTAAGAGGGTTGAAGACATGAACGCTAAGTGTCACAAAATTGGGGACTAGGTAGGCCAACAGCGAAATTCTTTTATCCCATAAATCGAAACATATTCGGGGAGTAGCAACTGCTACCGACAAGAGGGCGTAGTGGTCCCACCAATTCAAGCTCTCTAATTCTCACACCTGAGGCGCAGCTAGTGCTAACTAAGTCAGCAGAGAGTTCAGCTGAGCAAGCTCCTCATATATATACATAAACCCATAAATACGGAAATACTGCCATACATACTGACATTCATGTAGAAATGCAGTAGCTCTATACTCAAAAAGTCGTAAATATGTACGTTAGTTGGATCAAAATAAAAGAGGAAAACATGTTACAATAAACTTACTGAGTTTCAGATATTCTTATTATTAGTCATATTTATCATATTTAACTAGGAATTTTACTTTATTTTTACTGAAATCTGAAATATTTCAACCCAAGCTTTTCATTTTCATAATAAAAACGATTCGGCGATATTTAGCCCGTCGCTCTTATTTATAAATTCCTTGGAGAATCTTAAACCTTTCTACAAATTCCTCTATTGCTCCTAGAGTGACCAGTGATCAAAGTGCTTCATTTTTTTTTAATTAAACAAGATAAACAAGAATATTGAATAGAATTTTCTCGAATTCGCGGTCAGCGACTGAACTCGCTATTTGTTCTTCATGAGGGATTACGTTTACCATGTGTAAATGTTATTAATAGTTGGTTATATAAAATATTATTTAAGTAAACCTTTTGGTACATTCAGCTTTCTTTTTTTTTTTAGATTGTTGATGATTATTTGGCAGCCTACGTGCTGTGTACCCTCTTGCCCTCTCTTTCCCGCTAGAACCGGTCCTGGGTACAAATGTGAAAATCTTCAGAGCAGAAAAATTACCTTTTCAAATGGCACATCTTGTATATTTTTATTTTGTTTATTTTTATATGTATTATATCCAGTAAGCAAAAATATATCAGGTCGGCAAAAAAGTAATTTCGGTTTTGTGGTGTGATATAAAATTTGCTCTTATACCAAGAATAAACTTTAATCAGTTCCATATATAATATATTTTCCATTTTCTTCAATGACCTCTTACAGTTTCATGGTTTCCCACTCATAGAAACTTTGGTCCTTATCAGCAAAAAACTGAACCAAGTGTGATTTAAAGTCATCATTTCTGAAAGTTTTACAAAGCGTTTTGCAAATTTCGAAATAAATAGTAATCAGATGGTGCTAGGTAAGGGCTATATGGGGGATGTGACATCACTTCCTAACTAAGCTCCAAAAGTTTCCCACTGGTTATTAAAGATGAGTGAGGCTTTGCAAAATCATGATGGAATACAATTCTGCCCATTTTTCTTTGATTGCTTCATCCAGTTGCATTAGTTGTTAATACTAAGCATCTGAATTGATCTTCCGGCCCCTTGGAAGCAGCTCAAAATACACAACACCTTTGTAGTCCCACCAAATTGTCAACATGACTCTTTTTTAGAGGCAGTTCAGTTTTAGATGTGATCTGTGTTGGTTTATCACGCTCGGATCATGTTGGTTTTCGATTTTGATGATGATGTTGCCACAAATGACCGATTATTCATCACCAGTGATAATTCTTTTCAAAAAAGGGTCGATTTCATTGTGCGTAACATGCATATGGCAAATATTGCTTCATTGTATTAAGATAATCTATTTCTATTCGCGTCCAATCTGAAATAACGAATGCAGTGGAGATCAAGCGAGGGGTGAGACAAGGATGTGTTCTCTCACCACTCCTTTTTAACCTCTACTCAGAGGAAATCTTCGCCAAAGCCCTCGAAAATATGACACCGGTGGAATACAAGTTAACGGCATTCCCCTGAACAATTTGCGCTACGCAGACGACACAGTACTTCTCGCCGAAAACATGCAAGACCTTCAGAATATGTTGAATAATGTCACCATAACTAGTCGAGAATATAGTCTGACACTTAATGTTAAGAAGACCAAATACATGATTGTCACCAAAACTGAAGTACCCAATGAACATCTGCATGTCAAAGGCGAAAGGTTGGAAAGAGTCGAGAGATATGACTATTTGGGTACAAGTGTCAACTGTTCCGTGGACTATTGTGCAGAAATAAAGATTCGCATTGAGAAGGCCCGTGCATCCTTTGTGAAGATCAAGAAGCTGCTCTGTAGTCGCGATCTGAGCCTGGACCTAAGAATTCGGATGCTTAAATGTTATGTATTCCCAGTCCTATTGTATGGTGTAGAAGCTTGGACCCTCAACTTACATTGCGAGCAGAAACTAGAAGCCTTCGAGATGTGGACCTACTGTAGGATGCTGCGAATATCATGGACAGAACATGTGACCAACTTGGAGGTTCTAAGAAGAATGAAGAATTCTATATGAAGTAAAAAAGAGCAAATTGCAATATCTCGGCCACATCATGAGAGGTCCAAGGTATAAGATTCTGCAACTCATAATCCGGGGAAAGATTGTGGGGAAAAGATCTGTTGGAAGAAGAAGAATATCCTGGCTTAGGAATTTCCGAGAATGGTTCAACGTCAAGTCATCTGATCTATTCAAGGCCGCAGCTTCCAAGGTCAGAATAGCAATGATGATAGCCAACCTCCGAAATGGAGAAGGTACATGAAGAAGAAGAAGATTTCTATTCATGAAGAACTCAAATATCGAGCTTCTCAGCGAGTCCAAGACATTTTAACTGATTTTTAATTGCTGTCTGCGATACCTTTCAACTCTCTGCTATATCTTAAACATTTTTATGATGATTTCCTTCAATTATGTCGTTGATTTAGTCATCATCAATTTCGATAGGTTGACCAGAACATTGGTCATCTTTGAGTGAAATATCTCCAGAATAAAATTTTTTAAACCAATTCTGACATCTGAATCCTCCTATACAACACTATAACATTCACATATATCTTTGTGAGCGCCAGAAACTTTCTTTCCTTTACGGAAATAAAAAAAGTATTAAAATTGACCCTAAACTAACAGCTATAAACAAAATTATGCACAGGTTGCTTCTAAAGTAACCTAAATGTGACTGATATCAAATGTCAAAAGGAAAAAAAAAAACATATGACTGACAGGAGTCCTTCAAAACAATCACAACGCTCTCTATCCTTGCCGACACGTATTGTATTTATATCTAAAAAATATAGTTATGTTATGGTCATTTATCCCTCAAGTACAGGTTGAAATTTAAAAAGTTTCAACTCTTCAATAAAACTTTACACACCGGTTTCTAAACCTTTCCCAGAGCGTTTAATACTACACTTTCCAAGTTCAAGTGTTAACAAAATAAACATAAAACTTGACCTAAACGATTTAACGGGATCGGAGTCAAGATAAAAGGACGTTTGTGGCATACTTATCAGAAGTGGGACTAAGTAATTGAGATGTTACAGTTTAACATGAATTTAATCTTAAGGAATCGATCTTATCCTAATAAATAAACCCCTCAAAGCTCTTCTCTAAGCTCTACATCAAACGACCGATCTGAATTCTATAAATATACATTAATTAGTTCTGGGAAAATACATCGAGAAAAGGAACTTTTACATTCAGAAACAAAATACGTTACCTAGTTAAATTTCTAAGTGTATTATAATAAAGTTTGTTTTGTAAATAGAGAATTTTTTTGGGTAGTGACGGCATTTTATTTCACAAAAATTAATAACGGTCTCAGAAAAAAATCTAACATTTTTTATAAACTTTTTATTCCAAAAGAAAAACGCTCCAACATTAGCATAAGGTAAAAAGAAGAAGAAAGAAGAAGGGGGAAATCCACTACTCTCTTCCTCTGAAGGAGAAACGACGGTGCATCCGCGACTTTTATTTTAATTCGAGCAAAATATCTTTTATTTTTTCCTTTATTTTTAATTATTTACAACTTTATATGGAACCAAAGTCACTGAGCTGAGGAGGTGGCTTTTTTGGGTAAGCCCGGGAGGTACCGAAAGACCCTCCTATAGCATAAGGTAAATTATTTTTACGCAGTTTTTGTCACATATAATTTCAGATGTTCTTTTAATGTAACAAAAATCTAACAGTCTTTATGTTGGTTCGGGCAAACGCTTTCCTAGACGATTACTTCTTTGTTTTCGTTGATAAACTAGTATTTGCCAATCTGTCAAGGACATCCTTGCACTTCGGCATGTGATATGGCGTCCCAGAGCTAAAGGTGAGGATTTCTTTGCGAAAATAATTGGTGAAAATTAAGGCAAATTTAAATCCTCTCTTGAATTAGTATGTAGAATTTCTTCTTCAAGTGCCTTCTCCATTGCGGAGGTTGGCAATCTTAATAGCTATTTTAATTTTTGAGGCAGTTGCTCTAAATAGTTGTTTTGAACTGCATCCAAACCATTCCCTTAGGTTTTTTAACCATGAAATTCGTCGTCGTCCCACGCCTCTTCTGCCACTTATTTTGCCCTGGATTATGAGCCGTAAGATGCTGTACCTTTCTCCTCGCATAATGTGTCCGAAATATTGCAGTTTTCTCTGTTTTACTGTTATCTCGACTTCCTTTTCTTTCCCCATTCTTCTCAACACTTCGGCGTTCGTAACTCGATCCACCCATGAAATCCTCTGAATTCTTCTATAGGTCCACATTTCAAAAGAGTTAAGTCTTCTCATTGCCTCTCGATTCAGTGTCCATGCTTCCATTTCATAATATAGAACACTATATACGTAACATTTAGTCAGTCGTATTTTCAGGGCTAACGTTAGATCTTTGCTGCAGATAACCTTTTTCATTCTAATAAAGTTGGCACGTGCTTTCTCGATTCTGGTTTTTATTTCGACGGTATAGTCATTATGTTCTGTTATTAGGGTTCCCAAGTAAGTGTACTTCTTAACTCTTTCTATGTGCTGGCCTCCTACCATTAGGGTTTCATTATTATTGGTGTTGTTTTTACTAATTATCATGAACTTGGTCTTTTTCGTGTTAAGAGAGAGTCCATATTCTCCACTGACTTTCAATATTTTATTCATTATCTTTTCTAGGTCTTTCAAACTATCAGCTATTATTACGGTGTCATCTGCATACCCAATATTGTTGATCAAAACTCCGTTTACTTTTATCCCTGCCGTTTCAAATTCAAGACTTTCCAATATGACCTCTTCAGAATAAGCGTTAAATAGTAAAGGTGACAATATACAACCTTGTCTGACTCCCATTTGTATTTCCACATCTCCGGATATTTCCTGTCCAAATCTTACAGCCGCTCGCTGATTGTAATACAGATTTGATATCAACTTTAAATCCCTTTCATCCAAATTTTTGCTTCTGACAATCTCTATTAGTTTGTCATGCTTGACCCTATCAAAAGCTTTGTTGTAATCTATGAAGCAGACATAGAGGTCCTGATTGATATCTAAGCATCTTTGAGTAAGCACATTAAAAGCAAATAATGCTTCTCTTGTACCCACCCCGTTCCGGAAGCCAAACTGTGTGTCACTAATATCCATGTAGATTTTACTGATCCTATATTAAACGTGCCAGCTCTTTAAAAAGCAATATTATAAATCACTTTCGACATTTTCGAAGCCCTCGCCAAAGCATTGGTATAGCGATACACCTACTGACGAGAGAGCTCGGAATTAGGCAAAAACAGGATCAGCATTGGAGGCTTTAGAACTGGTGATCCGAAGATTTAATAAAGATGTGTCAGGCATCCCAGAAAGTCGAGAACGATTTTATCCTTTGCGAAAATAAGCTGGAATATCTCACTCAAGACTCAAGAATTCCCTTACCACATATAACTCACAATAATACTTTTATTAGTAATTCATAAGTCAAGATGAACATATTTGTAGAGATATTTTTTTACTAGTTTGTGTTATAGCTTAGTTTCGACTATACCAGCAAAATTACCATAAATATTACTATCTAAGTTTATAGAACTATGCCTCAAGACAATCTAAATAAGTTTCACATTAGTCAAGAACATAGCTTCTTCATTAAAAATCAGAAAGGGCCAGAACCGGATGGTCTGCCATACATCTCCTAAAGAAATATAGGAATCTAACCAAAACCACTAAAATAACCAATGCGGTACTACAAGTTTGTAGAAAGTCATATCCTATAGATATGGACTGACTTCGCTGTATCCACTAGTCAACAAGAGTGGGCACCAATGTATTAAAATGTCTGAATCAAAAACCATCTTAGGGGTAATATTTTTTACGTCAGCGATACTCTTAACCAAGTGTTTCATAATGGTCTTTTTGTTAAGCTAATAAGTTTAGGTATTTCTAATTCCCTTGTTAGATTAATTTTAAATTATTTAGACAAGAAAAGCTTTACAGTGTCGTCGAATGATCACATCTCAAACTTTAGACTAATTAAAGCAGTGGTGACCCAGAGTTCTTCTCCATCTTCCACTTTACACAACAATATTCTCACGACGTTCCCGAAACCGTTTTAACGAGTTGTAATTTTTTGCTGATGGTATTTCAGTTATTTCGGTCTCCATGAAACCTTGACTTATAGTTTTTAGACTGCAAAGATAAATTAACAAAATAGATAAATGGATGTCCTAATAGAAAATAAATATAAATGCGGGGAAACCCAGAGAATAATATTAACAAAGTGATCTTTTCAAACTTTCAACAGTCGAATATGTCTTCCTAACACAGAAGCTACATAGAGAACACAAACAAAGTATTAGGGATTGATCTTTGATTTTAGATGCACCTAGCACAATAACACCAGTCATCCACTGAATGAAGTCAGGTCAGGCTTTTATAGGGAATTCTGACCCGAAATTATTTAGAAAATTACTCCAAACAAGCAGGGACCAACTAAGGATAATCACAGGTATAATAAAGGGACACATGGCCGTCAAAGTTCATCTGCATAAAATGAATCTTTAGAACGGAGATCTTAGCTGCAGGCTATGTGGTCAGTTCAGGGAAACACTAAAGCATATTATACGGGATTGTGAGTTATTAGGTTAGAAAAGACACCAAATCCTTTGGTCAACAAACTTGGAACTGAACGAAACACATACTCATTCCTGAGCTGTACAAATTGAGAGAGTAGTTTTGAGCACAATAGGCCTATACTGGTCTCAGTGCAGCCGAGTTTAGGACGCACCCATAAAAAAAGGTCAAAAGTGCTTAAAAAGTCTTGAACGTTAACAAAAAGCTCGAGCTGCATTCCAGGTTAAAGCTCATACTTGCTAAGGCTTTTCTTCATTCAATAATATCCTACGGTGCCCCATCTTTTGCACGTTAATTATTACAGGAGATTCTGTTCATAACTCAATTGTATGAGCGTGCTATTTAAAAATGTTTTTCTAGGGCCAGTTCTGCTTATGGAACATAAATACTTGTATCCATCACAGCCGAGTATCTTAGTTTTAAACAGTTAAGTCTAACATAATTCTTTTCACGACACAACTTATAATAAATTTGAGAAATCACAATTTGTAAGTTATCTGAAACTTTTATTTAAATAAGTAACAAATTTTATATTTACATTATGTTAACTACAGCACTTAATTAGACTGTGTTAAACACTATACGACACTACAATTTAATAAATATTATGAATATAATTTATCGAGACATATAAATATGAACCCTACAGACCAACGAATGAGGTCCTTTAGCATAAAAACTTTATTTATGGTACATAAAATAAAAAAATATATATATTTAAAGTTGAATGTGAGATCCGTCAGTATCGTTAATACGTCTTCTGTCTGGCCTTTGGTTTCGGTCCTTGGTCATAAACAGTTTCTCTATCATTGTTCTAGTTTAAGGTTTTCTTTCAAATTTAGTTGTCAGGACAGAACATCTTGCAGTAAGAGGCTGAACACTTTATGAATTCATACAATAAATAACTGATTGGACAGTTTCCGCAGTGTATTGGGATGATGGCTTTTAGTCATACTACGTAGAGTTGTAATTTCCACCGTTTCAAGGTTTATCAGTGCTGACTTTCTGCAATTACTGTCAGTATACTACTTTGCACATATGATTGCTGCTTTTCTTGATACCCCTTTTTCTTTATATATTAGAATCTTCAAGTACTTGGCTCTTTGTATGCCTTTTTGTTTAACAGTTCTAGAGTGTCCAATTAAGATTAATTTAATCCAGACAAAGTACAAATATTGTAATGGCAATCAATAACTTCACAAAAATAACCACAACAGCACTATATTTTTTTACTTTTGACGATTAATTTAAAATACCAAAACTACTTTTTGCCTAAAATGGCACCAAAATATACTACGGACATTTTCGGTCTGACGGGTCAACATTGGCTTTTTAAGAATATGGCTTTTACTGGCAAAAAGTTCACATCGCCATTCCCATCGCCGTTCACATCACCTTTCACATCACACTTTCAAGGATAGGAACCCAGCTATACTTATAACCTCCAAACGTACTATTTAATATCAAAACTTTTTATTCTGTTAACTAGTTAATATAAAACAAACAAAAATAAATAAATAAATAATTAAGAGATCATTATTTCCCCCAGTCTCTTTCTTCGAAATATTCATAAATTATCTTGCTTTTATAAAATTACACAATTAGGCAAAATAAGAACATCGGAGTAAACATATCCAAATTTTAAAATAATAAGACGGCATTCCCCAATGATTGATTAAAATGGTTGAAATGGTGACTTTATAACGGAAGTGTCAGAATAATAAAAATATCCATTATCTTTTTCTTCTTTAATAGTCTTTTAATAATAAATCACCCCCAAGACATTTATGAAAGCGCTACGTTACCCGAATAATATTTATTTGACATAAAGGTTTATAATATCTTCCCAAATCTACCGAAATTAAAAGCTCCCTTTCTTTTATTATTAAGAGTGAAAATTGTTTTTAGCGCAAGAAAAATTAAAGAGTTACGAACAAAAAATATTTCGGAATAAAAGAATAAACCTCTACAGTTTAAATAAAAAGTACAGTGAAATAAAAAAAAACCTGAAAATCATTTAATTTTTTTTAAAGAAGCTTGTACCCATTATTTTTATACCTCTAAATAAATTAAGGATATATACCAGAGACGTACTTTACATTAAGGGAACTGGCAACATTGGCGTTGTTAGGTAGCATCTGAGATATCCATTGCAAGGTTTGACATTTTAGACGGTCACGTACTCAGAAAGTTTTGAGGTACAGACACTATTAGTGTAGTTTACAGTAACTTTAAAATTTCATATCGGCCAGAAATGACTTCTTCTCTTCTTCTTTAGGTGCCATGTCTGTATTCAGACGTTGGTGGTCATCATGTTTACAATTTCCTGAAATCTTTCTCTATCGGTTGCTGCGCGAAAGAGTTCTTCTACCGTGCAATCACACTACTGCCTGATGTTACGCAGCCATGAAAGCTTCTTTCGGCCTATCCATCTTTTTCCTACCACTTTTCCTTGCATTATAAGGCGAAGTAGCTGGTATTTAGGTCCTCTAATTATATGACCGAAGTATTCTGTTTTCCGCCTCTTTATAATGTTCAAGAGCAGTCGATCTGTATCCATCATTCTGAGAACATCCTCGTTGGAAGTGTGCGAAACCCATGATATTTTGAGGATTCGACGGTAGCACCACAATTCGAATGCTTTCAGTTTGTTTAGCGTTGTGGTTTTTAGTGTCCATGTCTCGCAACCGTATAATAGAATAGACCATACATAGCATTTCAGGACCCTTTTATGAATATGCATTGATAGGTTCCTGTTGCATAGAACTGGTTTCCATGTCATAAAGGCCTTCTGCGATATTTCTATCCTAGCTATTATCTCTTCATCTGAGTCCCCATTTATATTCAACCAAATGCCAAGGTATTTGAAATGTTTTACACGCTCTATCCTCTTCCCATCGAGCCAAAGTTGACATTCATCTACAGTAACCTTTCCAACTGTCATCCACTTTGTTTTTGAGATGTTGATTTTAAGGCCTCTTCTGCAACTCGCTTCATTGACTAGGTTTACTAATGATCGGAGATCCTCGATGCTTTCTGCAAGAATGGCCGTATCATCAGCAAATCTAATATTGTTGATTACTTCTCCGCCTAGTCTTACTCCTTCTTGTCTGTCATCCAAAGCCTCCCTAAAGATTTCTTCAGAGTATACATTAAAGAGACAGGGTAACAGAACGCAACCCTGTCTTACTCCACGTTTGATGGGAAGGTTTTGAGTACGACTGTTTTTAATTTAAATAGAGGCTATTTGATTGTAATACAGATGTTTTAGCAGTCTTATATCGTAGTGGTCTAGACCTGCTGCTTGTAGGCACTCAAAAAGTTTATCATGTTGTACTCGGTCGAATGCCTTTTCAAAATCGATGAAACAGGCGTAGATGTTCTTTTGGAATTCACAGCTCTTTTGTAGGAGAACGCGCATACAAAATAGTGCCTCTCTTGTTCCTAGACCACTTCTAAATCCAAATTGCTTATCACTTACTCTATTTTCGCATAAAAGGAATATGAACCATTTTTTTGCGATTATTTCTCGCTATAGATGTGGCTTGTCCTGACAAGAGTGCATCGATGAACCTGGTTCTTCATAAAGCGATAAAGCACATACAAAAGCCACAGCTTGGTGATTTCAATTGTAGCCATCGTTGACTCACGGATGAGCTGTCTAAAGGTCCTTTCAAATCGATACTAGTGCAAAAGTATCTATGTTGTGCGTGAAATGATAATGCAAGATCATCATGTGACATACTGTCAAACTGAGGCATCACACGTGCCCCTTAACGGTGATATAGAGCCCTAAGGGGTACCCAGCGATTTACCTTATCGGCTCTAAATTTTGAATGGACTTGTATAATTTATTGAAATTTTCATATTTTATTGAGGCCATAAAGATTTATTAAATCATATTACAGCTGATGTTTTAGATCATCAGAGAAATCAGGAACGGACTTATAGCCACACTCGTTGGGCGTAATTTTTGACACGTGTCATTTTACAGAACTGAAAACTGATATTTTAAATACTTTGGTCATTCTTCTTCAAAAAGGGTACTCTTAATTTATTTCGATAAAACTCTCGGTCTTCGAAATAAATCGGTTTTTGTGCGAAAAATTTAAAAATTACTAATGCTAAACACAAACAGGTAAAAATAAAATACGCAGAGTGTGCTGGTGTACTTTAATTTATGCTGAAGCGCTGTCTCACTCTTCGAAGGCAAGAAGATGTTATGCTGAAAGATTTCCAGCTCAGACATTGTCAAGTCCAGAAACTTTTAAAAAGGTTGATTGGAGCTTAATTAATTTACACACAAAAAATCGTTTCCAAGACCAACTAACTCTTGGTATGAATTTGGCGCGCAATTAAGCCTATCAATGGTTACGAACCAGCATGCGAGTCTCTATGAGTTCTGAGAGGGTGTCAGTCGCGAATCGCTTTTTACCAGAGTTTAGTTTGTAAAGAGAAATTGCGCATTGCGGCTGTTTTTGTAAGTTGTGTTAGAGGGTAGCTAGTTTTTTTGATAGTTTGTAGCCTTTATTCTTCTAAAAATGGCAGGCGGACGGAGCCTAACATATGAACAGTTACAGCAGTATGCAAAGATGACTGAATTAGAGAGGGATGCCTTTTTATGTGATAAAATCAATTCTAGTCCTGATTCAGACGAATCGAGTTCTACCAACAGTTCTAGTAGCAATAAAGATTTTTTTGAAGTAACGGCCGAAGACTATTTCATTATGTCCAATGAAGACAACGTGAATGTATTATCCGAGCCACCCGTACAGGCAGATGACGATGATGATGAATGGACCGATATAGCTGATGATTCTCATTTTTTAACATTTTCCGAATTGCCAAGTTTAAAAATTGACAAGAGTGATTTTCATGTAAAATTTTTAGTGGAATTCTTTTTTTCTGACGAATTTCTAAACCTAATAGTTCAACAAACAAACTTATATGCGCGTCAGGAGTTAGCCACAATCGAAATGTGCAACGCTTCTAGAATGACATCGTGAAAGGACACTAATATAACAGACTGGTGCTACATATGGGTCTGTGTTCGCTTACAACGATTGCGTCATATCGGAGTACAAGTATATTTTATAATATGGTATTTTGGAGGTCAGTCATGAGTCGAAATAGGTTTCAACTGTTATTGCATTTTTAGCATTTTGCAGATAACTCATTGAAAATGGAAGATAAACTATCTAAAATACGAACAATTCTGACTCATTTTAATAATGTTATGGGTAATAATTATACTCCAGATCAAAATATTTATATTGATGAGTCACTGATGCTGTGGCGCCGAAGACTTTTCTTCACCAATTTATTAAAAAAAAAAGAAACACAAGTATGGAGTGAAGCTGTATAAAGTATGTGAATCCAATGTCTTGGTACAAAAAATTAAAATATACTGTGGAAAAAATCTGAACTCCTGAAGAAAAGTGTAAGCCATGCTGTTGAGGTAGTTTTACACCCTATCTAGATAAAGGGTATGTCTTACATATGGATAGTTTTTACAATTCCGTAAAACTCACCGATATGTTGTCTGAAAAGAAAACCTATGTATGTTGACCCTAAGAAACAACAGAAAGGGTAAGGAGAACTTACTGGGAAACAAAATCTTACAGAGGCAGTATGCAGGTAGAAATATAAAAGAGATGTTCTCGTCATTTCAAATAAACATAAACGTGATATGATGGAAGTTCGCAGCCGTAATGATAAGATTATTCTAAAACCTAATATAATTTGGGACTAAAACAGTGAAATGTCTGGCGTGGATTGATCAGATCAAATGCTTTCTTATTATTCAGCATTGCGAAAAACAATAAGGTGGCCAAAAAAAGTGGTACTGCATCTTTGTGAAATATATATTCACAATCCTTATATTTTATTTCGACAAACAACAGGCTCAAAACTTACAGTCTTGCAGATTAGAGAAAAGTTCATAGAGTCTTTCCTCATGCCAAAAAAAAAACAAAAAATATTAGTCCTGAGATATTTCATTATTTAGAAGCTCTACCACCCCCTTTAGAAGATAAGACGAACACATATGTTAAAAATTCCAAACATATCGTGAACATTATTAGTAGCATCAATCTAAAGCCAGACGACCGATTAATAAGCTTTGATGTGGAAAGTCTGTATACTAATGTACCATTAAGGGAGTCATTAGATATAATCAAAACTAGACTTTCAAATGATACTACTTTATCAGATCGAACCACGTTACCACTGGATGGGGTGATGGATCTTTTGGAGTATTGCCTGCGTAGTGCTTACTTTCAAGTTCTGAGACATGTCATTATTTAGACGCTCTACCACCACCTTTTAGAAGATAAGACGAAACATATGTTAAAAATTCCAAACATATCGTGAACATTATTAGTAGCATCAATCTAGAGCCAGACGACCGATTAATAAGCTTTGATGTGGAAAGTCTGTAAACTAATGTACCATTAGGGGAATCATTAGATATAATCAAAACTAGACTCTCAAATGATACTACTTTATCAGATCGAACCACGTTACCACCCCAGACGGGGTGATGGATCTTTTGGAGTGTTGCCTGCGTAGTGCTTACTTTCAAGTTCTGAGACATTTCATTATTTAGAAGCTCTACCACCACCTTTTAGAAGATAAGATGAACACATATGTTAAAAATTCCAAACATATCGTGAACATTATTAGTAGCATCAATCTAGAGCTAGACGACAGAGTAATAAGCTTTGATGTGGAAAGTCTGTATACTAATGTACCATTAGGGGAATTATTAGATATAATCAAAACTAGACTTTCAAATGATACTACTTTATCAGATCAAACCACGTTACCACTGGACGGGGTGATGGATCTTTTGGAGTGTTGCCTGCGTAGTGCTTACTTTCAAGTAAAGGACAGGTTCTACGCTCAGGGCGACGGGCTTCCGATGGGTTCTTCACTCTCTCCAGTCGTCGCCAATATATATGGAATGGTTCGAAACTCATGCCATAGAAACGGCAGCAGTAAAACCGAAAGTCTGGTTGAAATATGTCGATGATACTTTCATCATATGGAAGGGCAGTGATCAAGAACTTAATGATTTCTTGACACATCTAAATAATATTCAACCTACAATTAAGTTTACCATGGAAAATAGAGGTAAATGATCAATTGCCTTTCCTAGATGTCCTGGTGAATCGTTCAAACGAAATTATTAAAACTTCAATATACAGAAAGCCAACACATATTAGACAATATCTTAATCATAGTTCTAATCATTTTGTTGTAGCAAAACGGGAAATTATACCCAACCTCTATAATCGCGCTATATCTATATGCAATAATGCCGATTCATTGGAAAAAGAGGTAGCAAATATTAAATCCGATTTACAACAGAATGGTTATCCTCTGAAACTAACTGACGATGTTATAAATAACTTTAGCACAACGAACACTGGACAGCAAGAAACACATTCCTTCTTCAAAATTCCGTACATTAAGGGAACTTCGGAGAAAATAAGACGAATTGCCAGTAGTTATAATATAAAAACAGCCTTTAAATTAGGAAATACACTTAGAGCTCATTTAACAAAAACAAAACCAAAAAGTACCGATAAGAAAGAAAGTTCCATATGAGTGTGGTGAAATGTATATTGGAGAAACCAAACGAACGCTAGAAGTTAGAATTAAGGAACATAAAACTCATACACAAAAAGGGGAAACATCGTGATCAGGTATTGTAGAACATACCACATAAAATGGTCTGAGGCTGCGGCAATATATATGGAACCCAACATGAAAAGAAACTTTATAGAAGCAGCTTACATTAAAAACAATAATGGAATCTTCAGTAAACTGAGTGTTGAGATATCTAATCTTTGGCAACCACTACTTTGTAACATCAAATCATTGAGGTGTGTACAGTGAAGCGAAACTTTGCGCTTCAGTAATCACAGTCCCTATATAAGCTCGTAGTCTTAAGACAAAACATTCAGTTTATACTTGATAACGATTAGAGATACAACCTAATCGAAACGTCGTAAAAATAAATAAAAATAAAAACAATGCAACTCCGACAACCACATTTTAGTCAATCTCCAACATTGTCTACAACCTTCAAACATTAAATAATCTCTTGATCCAAATTTTTCATTTCTTTCTCATAGGCCATTTCTTTCTCATAGGCCATTTCTTTCTCATAGGCCAGGCACCATCTTGTGTGTATAAGCTACGAACAAGATCGTACTTAGGAACACGATGCGAAATACGAATTATCTCGTAGCTGACGCCTAGATTTAGATTATTAACTACGATATAATTCATATTTGGCAGTGAAGGTGTTAACTAACGACTAACGACTAACAATCTTATTTAGTTCAATATTTTTGGGAGTTCTAAAGGCTTCAGTACAATATGAAGTTACTTATTATGTAAATAATCAATAATGAAAAAAAAACTAGAATAATTCATTATATTTCATATATTTGAAAAGCGAATTAATTGACAAAATCATCGTAAAAGTCGGACTATATTAGCATGTTTTTAACTAATTTCCAAGCACGCTTAAATGATCCAATTTTCATGATTCAAGATCCATTCTTTTCGTCAATTAATACTCTGAAATATTCACACTGTAATGGGTTACTTTGATTTTATTGCATTATTGATAAATTGCGTGCGCTAAGGCTATTAATGTAAGGGTCTTTCACTGGAAATAATCATTGTTAACCAGAATTTACAAAAACAGCTAGCTGATCGTTCGCCAACTATTTTTAGACTTATTGGAGCTAAATCGTTTCTGATTGTGCTGAAAACGAAGATATTAATGGACAACACAAAGTTATATAAACATTTAGAAGAAAATACCATTTTTCGAAACTAAAAATTTTGGGAATTTTACAAAAAATATTTTACAGTTTTATTTTATATAAATGAATTGATCGGCCCTGAGGAGTTTCATATATGAAGAATTGCGCCACGTTCTATTTTCTTTTTTCAAGTACATTTGTACCAAGATTATGAATAATAACACTGGACACAATGTTTTACCCCCGAGGCGTGACGGGTCGGAAGCAATAAAACCACTTCTGGGAGTAAAATGCTCTAAGGGATAAGCCGAAATATCACTTTTTTAGGAGGCATTTCAGATCGTATTATCTTTAATGTTAATGTATTGTACGAGCGGGTCCATATGTTTTTGACTTTATTTGTAAAAGCGTAATTTTCCTAAAGTAATTTACATACAAGAATCAGGGAGATCAGTTTAATGTTTTACGAAAAAGGAACGTTCCATGGAATTTTCTGTAACTCCTGTCTCGCTTATTTCTCGCAATCTTCCTTTCTTTCTGTGTCACAACCAGGCGTATTTATTTACGGTCGTCTTGCAGACGCCATATAAGACTGAAGGAAATACAATTCATGCATTTTGTCGTTCCAGTGGTGTGTAAGGGCCGCAATATACCGTGACTTTAAACTGTGTTTTTTCCGCTGGAATCTACAGAGTTGCCCAAAATTATTTCTGGTGTTTTATAAAAATATAACGTGCTATAGGTGAACAGCCAAAAGGTCTCGGAGATCCCACATGACTATTTTAAAATTAAAATAAAAATAGGAATTAATTTTTGTATTACCTAATTTTGGCTTCAAAGACAAATGCTAATTGATAAAATTTTCTCATGTTTTTAAAATTGCCTAGTTTATATAGACTTAATTAGTTTCATTATTTCGTTGCATTTGATTGGCCGACGGAGTCCGAGAGTTTTTTTTATATTAGTATTGATAGTTTCAGACAAAGATAGTAGAATTCGAAGGGCGAACATCCAACAGTAACCTTGAGTTTGAGCTTCAAGGTAATCTTAAGGTCAACATAAAAAATTTTGGAGACAGGCCCATGAGAAAGTTGCCTTGTTTGTGTGGAAATAGATGTGACGTATCCAAATTTTTGGGCCACATTGACTCTTACTTTTTAGAACAAAAGGTCTAAACCATAGGCTAATTAACCTAATATACGATATTAACATCCAGTGCAAAACAAAAATCAGAGTCTCACAATGGAAGACATATATGTAAACACAGGAATTAGACGGGGCGATTCGCTCAGCCCCTTCATACTTAATCTAATAATGGATAAAATAATAGAAAATCTCCCCAGAACAGCTGGATACAAAATGGGAAACACATTTTTCCATACCGTCTGCTATGCGGACGATCCTGTCCTTATTGCAGACTCTGAAGATAATCTCCAAAGACTACTGCCCTCTTTTAACACCAAAGTGAATGAATTAAATGTGCTCATCAACACCGAGGAGACCAAATGCTTAGTAACATCCAAAGAACCAATACGGTGTAAGTTGGAAATCGACTCCAAAATTGTCGAACAGGTAAATCACTTCAAATACCTGGGAGCAAAAATAACGAGCCATGGAAACCTTTTTAACGAAGTAAGAGAGCAAACGATGAAAGCGGCTAGAATTTCGGGATGCCTAATAGAAATTTTCTGGAAGAACAAATACCTTAATATCGAAAGCAAAACTAAGATATATAAAACGACTCTAAGACCCATCATAATATACGCGGCAGAAACAAGACCAGATACAGGCATAACTCTACAAATGATGAGAACAGTCGAAATGAGAACATTAAGAAGTATACAAGGCAAAACTCTACACGCCAGAATACGGAATGAAGATATTAGACAACAATGCGGGATACAGGACATAAGAAGACAAAGGCGAAGATTCTGGAACAAACATATAGGGAGAATGGAGCACGGTAGACTCGTTAATAGCGCAGAAATGAACAACCCAGTAGGAAAAAGATCACGGCGAAAACCACATCTTCCGGGGAAGACGTGTTGGCAATGAACAGGCAATAGTTTACTAGTATGGTTAACTGTGTTAGAAAGAAGAAGAAGAAGAAGAAAAAAGGCTTTTACTTTAAGTCCCAAGGGTCAAGATCTAGTCAGTTCATCATACCAACATACTCTAGTTGTGAATTACGCGCAAATTTTTGTTTTAGGATTAGCCAGTGAGTGAAGTATCTATAGAAGTTTTAAAGCCAGTTGTAAGCTATTAATAGTATTAGATCACATGCGCTCAATTATTGCCATTTCTACCAGTTTATTGAAGAAATTGGAGAAAATGACTTTCTATATTATACTGCAGTACGCGTTCTTTAGAGTTTTGAAAAATAATCTAGATTTTCTCGAAAGAAAGGAATCGTTCTCTGGCTGAGTTATAAAATAATGTGTGGTTATAGAGGAATGGCCACAGTTTAACATTACAAGGAGAAAACTAGCTTCTGCCTGATTTATACACTCATATTAAATTCTCGCGACATATATATATATATATATATATATATATATATATATATATATATATATATATATATATATATATATATATATATATATATATTTAAATGGAGGAAGCAGTCGCGAATGCCTAGTCAACAAACAATATTCCAAAGTAGAGGTATTGGGGATGCAGTCTGTTTAAATTTGTAGGCCTTGGTAGAAGAAAAGCTCTTTTTTGATTCTGTCAAGCTTTCGAGAATTTATTTATCTCTTCTTCAGGACGTCTCTACAATTATTAATTAAACAGTTAGAGTATTAACCTAACTTATAAATATTAAGTAACTCACCAATGTGATTTGAATATGAAACAAATACATGTTTGAAAAACAGGGGGAAAATCCCAACATTAGCATTTTTTAACTAAATTTAGAGGCAAATTTTGATAGAATTGAAAAACTTCGTTGAAATTCTAGAAAATTCGAAAACAGCCAAACATCCTATTTCACTATTCCACCATTTTGTAGAGACACATGTCATGTGTCAACGAAAAGTGTCGTGGATGGTATAAGTAGTGGGGAAAAATACGGATTCGTAAACAGTGGCATAGTGTATGAGATTTAGCAAAAATAGGATGGACTGTCCAGGAGGCTAAAATACTTTTTTTCCAATTTTAAAATATAACTGTAAATGGCAATCAGACTCTCGGTGTCACTTGGTTTATTCATGGTGTTAGTATATTGGTTAATGTGTACCATTTCAAGGAAGAGCCTTTTGTGATAAGCAGGAACTCTTTCCAGAATCTCAGTGCCATCCGACTTAGCCAGGGCACAAGAGAGTAAAAAACTCTATTAATATCACTACAATGGGAAGTGAGTCTGACTTTAAGGCTTTTGGAAGTCTGGCCTATATAAACTAATTGACAGTTTTCCAACTGGGAACCTTATAAACTATGAAGGACGTCTCATTTAGCTGTAACGGCGTTTTAGTTTTAAAATAAATTTTAAAGCGAGTAAATAATTGTTTTCTAGCTATTTTAATATCTGTATTTTTAAAAATATTCATCAATTTGTCAGTAAGATTTTCTACAAGCGATAGTGTGTGGAAAACTTAATTTGTACCAATAGTGTATCATTAAGTTGACAATGCCTCTGCTCTAAAATTTGGGTATGTCGGTTTGACATCTCTATTTTTGGTAACTGATAAATCTATTAGAACAATATGGCTTTCTATACCATTTAGTACGAACGAAAACACTCTAAAAACTAAATGGTATAGAAAACCATACCGTTCTAATAGATTCATCAGTTACCATTCGTACCATCTTATGAGATTGAAAATCGATCTCATTTTAGGCATGAAAAATAGAGCTGTCAAACTTTTACCCCAAGTTTAGAATAGAAGCATTGCGCCAATTTAATGATATACTATTGGAGAATTCTTACCCTGGCAACATTATTAAAAAATTTCTTTATAATACTAAATACAATATTCCGGAAAACATCTTTCAGTTAACACGCTTTCAAATGTAATAGTACAAATTCAGTTTTTCCACACACTATCGCATATGGAAAATCTTACTGACAAATTGATGAATATTCTTAAAAATAAAGATATTAAAATAGCTAGAAAACTTACCCTCTCTAAAATTTATTCTAAAACCAACACGCCGTTACAGCTGAATGAGACGTCCTGTATAGTTTTTAAGGTTCTCTGTTCCAACTGTCAATTCCTTTATATAGGACAATTTCCAGAAGCCTCAATGACAGACTCACTTCCCGTCGTAGTGATATTAATAGTGGTTTGTGCTCTTGTGCTCTGGCTGAACATGTGGGAAGAAGAAAAGTATTTGAACCTCCTGGACAGTCTATCTCCAGACGAATAGTTTTTTTCCATTAAATTCTCTTATATTATGTAAAAAATGTCAAACAAGTAATTTTTTAAATTTATATCCTATTTTTGCTAAATCTCATATTTGACTACGCCACTGTTTATGGATTCATATTTTCACTCATTACTCATACCACCCACGACACTTCTCGATTGACACATGACATGTGTCACTACAAAATAGTGTTTTCTAGAATTTCAACGAAGTTTTAAAATTCTATCAAAATATGTCTCTAAATATAGTTAATAAGTGCTAATGTTTGTTTTTTTTCCTGTTTTTCAAACATGTACTTGTTCCATATTCAAACCACATTGGTGAGTGAGTTAATAGTTATGAGTTAAATTAATACTCTAACTGTTTAATCAATAAGTATAGAGATGTCCTGAAGAAGAGATAAATAAATTCTCAAAAGTTTGACAGAATCAAAAAAGGGTTTTTCTCTACACCAAGGCCGACAAATTAAAACAGACTGCATCCCCAATCACCCTAGTTTAGAATATTGCTTATATATATATATATATATATATATATATATATATATATATATATATATATGTAACTTATTGTGTTTCCTAATTGGTTGTTAAATAAAAACGTTTAATTATTATTTTGCATAATTTATTTACATTATAAATTTTACCATGTAAGCAAAATAAACTATGGCTAGATTGGCGGTGCTCGTGAGCTAGTGTTGGCCGTTTGGAGACTCCTAGTCTAGATGACTGATAAAAAATACAGGATACAAAGATAACTAAAAAAATGTTACCGATATTTGTAAAAAATGCCTTATGTATTTAGTATTTCTATATACTGTTATTTGAAACTTATGCACAGCAACAAAAAGCAAAATATTTTTTTTTAATAAAATGAAATTACTTTCTATCTTGATTTAAAGAAATACAGTACTCTTGATGAAAAAAAAAGGAAGAATTAGCAAATATTTAGGCTTTTATTTCTACTTTTTAATTTTACAGTTTATCTCACTCTAATAGCGGGTCGGGAGTCACGCAAGGTCACGAAAAATAGACCGCTGAACTTCAAACGTACCGCTAAAGCTGTCGCATCTATAAGATGATACAATCTGCGACAATGCTAATAAAATATGTTTTGTATGCTAAGAATTCTTTCAGTTTCTTTTGCCTCCTTACTAAAAAACACAAAGTTGTTAAAGTAAAATGACACAATAAAGTTTAAAAGCTGGAAAACGGCTGCAGAAGCCGAAACTAAAATTCATGGTAAAATAATTCAAAGAGGAGGTATATCTGTCTGTACCTACAATTTAAATCTCAACATAAAACATAAAGACAGAAATGCACATTGTACTAGAATTACATGCAGTAGGTAGATCCGAAATAAATTGTATATTTTATTATCCTAATGTAATGATATATTACATTAAGTTTGTTACAAAGTTGATAACTTGCATTTTACATTAAAACAAATAGAATAGTAAAAATGAAACAATGTAAGATTACTGCTTTATACCCAGTAAAAAAGAGATAATAATAATAATAATAACAGGACGGTAAGGCGGGTATTACGAACTAACTTAAATAGTAGAAATTTGTTTAAGGTGCTCAACACGTATGCTTGCTCTGCGTTGAGCTACTCTTTTGTAATTGTAAAGCGGAGCAGGACGGACATCCAAAACCTGTAAAGAAAAATAAGGATACTCCTAACAAAAGCACAAAAACATCACCCTCGGAGTGCTATTCAACGTACAATGCTTCCAATACACCAAGAAGGAAGAGGATTGGTGGATATTGGTAAGCAGCTTGACCAAAAAAGAATAAACTTACGTTCATATTTTCACAGGTTAGCGGACTCTTCCATACTACATCGACCAATATGCGAGGCAGATGATTCAACGCCGCTACAATTGAGATAACAAGATATTACTTTTCACCATCAAACAGACCAAGAGAAGTTACAAACCTGGCTACAGAAGCCGCTTCAGGGACGGTATCCAAATGAGATCAATCAAGACAATGTTGACAGCTCAGCGTCGAACTACTGGTTGATTTCAGGATAGATGTTTTCGGAAACGGAGGGCATCTCGTTAGCTATCCAAGACAAGGTTATTCTGACGAAGAACTATCGGAAGTTCATCATTAGAGATCCCTTAATAGAAAATGACTAATGCAGATACGGCTGTCGAACATCAGAGACAATCTAGCACATAACTAGAGGATGCCAAGCGTTTGTCGCAACCGAGTATAAGGAAAGACACGAGTCAGCTGCTAAAATACTCCACGAAGAGTTAGCAGAAAAGTTAAAACTATTACAGGTGAGAAAAGTATCTTATTACAAATACAATCCGGAGTCTATTCCTGAGAACAATGAGTTCAAGTTACATTGGGACCGAACGGATCAGACAGTTGCTCATAATAGACCAGATATTATACTAATAGATAAAATTTCTAGGCGAACTACAGTAATCGACATTGCTATACCTAACAACAATAACCTAAGGCCAAAATACAACGAGAAGATCGCCAAATACAGAGATCTGGAGGTGCAAATCGGAAGACAATGGGCAATGAACAGCGTCCAAACGATTCCCATAATACTGTCAACAACTGGAGTGATACCAAAGAACCTCCTGCAGGACATCAAGGGACTGGGCCTTAGTGAGCATCTGTATAAGCCGATGCAGAAAGCAACTCTCCTTGCAACAGTGCGAACCGTCCGAAAGTTCGTGGGAAATACAGCAGACCACGCCACCTAGGACCCGATAACATGAAAAGGGTTGTGTACCTGGTATGAGTCAATATTCCCTGGAGGGAGTGCGAAGCCGTTTGGCTTGTAAATCTGATAATAATAACATTCATGACAAATACACGGAAAAATGGAAAAATACATGCCGTTAGCCCAAGAAGTACGAATGATGTGGAAACAGGAAAAAGTCACCATCATACCTTTTATAATCTAGGCTACAGGAATAACATCAAACACATTCACGAAAGGCTTACAAACACTGGACCTACCTTTATACATCCACTCACAGATACAGAAAGCGGTGATGCTGAGCACAACTACAATAGTATGAAAACTTATACAATAAGGGTAATATGAACTTGGCAAAGCCCGTTCCTATTATTTAAACAAAACCAGAAGTCTGTGTGACTGTAAATAATAATAATAAGCTATCTGAGACCAGGTTATTCCGACGAAGAACTATAGGAAATTCATCATTAGAGATCCCTCAATAGAAAATGATCAATGCAGATATGGCGTCGAACATCAGAGACAATCCAGCACATAATTGGAGGATGCCAAGCGTTTGCCGCAACCGAGTATAAGGAAAGACACGACTCAACCGCTAAGATACTCCACCAAGAGTTAGCAGAAAAGTTAAACCTTATTTAATTTTGTGTTAAGCTTGGAGAATCGGCAAGTGTAACGTTTGAAAAGTTAAAACAGGGATATGGGGAACATTTTTTATCTCGAGCTTAAGTTTTTCGCTGGCACAAATCATTTTTGGAAGGCAGAGAAAACGTTGAAGTTGAACAACGCTCAGAGAGGCCTTTAACCTCGAAAATCGACAAAAACATCGAACGTGTGGAGACTCTTGTAAGATCAGACCACCGTTTATGGCTTCGTTTAAATCGATGTTTTTCGAGCTAGCTTCAAACCGAAGCCACCTCATATCTTATTTAAAATCTAGGCGTTACGTCACAAATTTAATCATGAATTGACCCTGACTTCAAGTCATTTTAACAAAAGGTTGATGTCTTGTCTGTACCTAACCTCAAAATAACGCCTTGTTTTGATATCTTTTTATTTAAAAACCAACTGTTGACTTTTGTGAGGGATAGAATGTTTTATTTTGCATTTAGCCTTTAACTTGGGTGTTTTTAAAAATTAAAAATAATTGGAAATAATACATTAACGCCCATTTAACGCATAACGTAATCGTTCAGAAGTCAACAGCTGATTTGAAGCGAGCTTGAGGTGTTTATTTCACACTCGAAGCGCGCTTTGGTCAAGTCAACCCTAAATCGTTTCGGGCTTGACTTAACAAATCCAAGCCGGCTTTAAGTATAATATCACCCGTTTAATTCGTTGTTTCTAAGCCGCTTGCAGAAGGCGCTTGACTTCAAGCGCGCTTGGAATTGTCGATATAAACGTACTATTTGTTGAGTGAACAATTACATTTGAACAGATTTACCGTTCATCAAATTTTGACTAAACATCTGCGCATGCGAAAGGTCTGTGCCAATGAGCAAGATTTCTTGAGTCGTGTGATTAGAGATGAGGAATCATGGATTTTTTAATACGATCCAGAGACCAAGAGGCAAAGTGAGGAGTGGCACACTCAGAGCTCTCCTCGACCAAAGAAAGCCCGAATGAGCAAATCGAAAATCAAATCAATGCTGATTTGTTTTTTTGATAGAAGGGGAATCGTCCACAAATAATTTGTTTCTCCATGACAAACTGTCAACCAAGTGATAAAGACGTCCTTGAAAGGCTCAGAAGAAGAGTAATTCGCATCAGACCAGATATTGCAGATAAATGGATGCTCCATCATGACAAGGCCCCATGTTACACTGCCCTCTCCATCACAGAATTTTTGAGCTCAAAAGGCATACCTGTGGTTCCCCATCCCCCCTATTTACCTGACATCAGTCCCTGTGCCGTTTTTCTTATTCCTAAACTGAAAAATGTCCTCAAAGGACGTCACTTCGGGACTTTAGAAAACATCCAAAAGAGTGTAACCGACATGCTGAAGACTATACCGGTTGAAGACTTCCAGCGCTGCTACCAATTGTGGGAAAACGTCCCCATCGGTGTGTAGCTGCCGAAGGGAACTACTTTGAAGGGGATAACATTGATATTTGAAAGAAATAAAAACTTTTATAAATAAAAAATCAGTCTCATTACTTTTCTACCACACCTCGTAATAGCCAATATTTGGAAAGGTCGAACTACAAGTTCAATGCAAAGCAGTTATTCGATTTTTTTCGCGAAATTTTTGTCAAAAATAAGTACTTGGAGCAATTTACTGAGAACAAACATCAGTTAAGAAAAAGGTTTTTATCCTAAATTTTAAAAATATCTAATTTAAATTAATTACAAGTTTCTCAGAGGAAACTTAAAATATATCTCTGAGTATAAAGCAAAGAAAAAAACTAATAAAAAAGATTCTGTACGTATTTCAATAAAAACTTGCTTTAATTTACGGTATAAATATCATTTATTAGTAACATAAAGCACACATGCCTAGATAACTGCATAACTTTCCCATTTTAAAAGGAAATTGAAGTTGTGCAACAAGCCTGGCAAGGCTTGAATTATTCTGCCAAGCATTTCAGTTGAAGGTTCAGCAGGCATTTCCGGCTTTTAGTCCTTATTGTGGTTTTCTGGTTTACTTACTTTGTATTATCCATTTAGTTTCGAAGAGAAACTTACAGATAAATCCGTTAGCACCTAAGAGATATCTTTGTAAGATATACTGAAGCTTTACATTAGTTTCAAACTTATTTTGTGTACATTTTTGCTTCTTCTTTTAAAATAAATATAATGCACTTTATGATCAAAACTGCTAATTTGCTGGGGATACGTTCCATAGATATGCCGCGAATATAGAAATCGTGAATATGGAATAGTAATTTGAATGGAATTAAAGGATATGTTACAAGTTTACAAAATAAATAGAGAAATATACAATAAAATTAATTTTAATTGGTGATTGTTTAACATACTATTAATTATTATCAGGCTTAGGCAATGTTTGAAAGAAATTAGTAATTTTTTTTTTGATTTGCCGCTTAAAAAGGTTTTTCTCGGATGGATATTCGCAAAGTAACTTAAATAAACCATCCCCTGATATATTAGAACATAATAGTAGCGTAACTCTGTTTTTTGCTGCCTTAAATCCAGAGACGAACATGCGTTGTTACCAGTGCAGATACAACAATTACTTTTACCGAGATTGCCTGGAAATTGCTGCTGGTGGAGTCGATAGCAGAAAGGATCGTATGGAAGGGACAGAAGAGGTACTCGCGGCGACCGTGGAGAACGGAACGAGAGGATCCATGATCGTGAAAGGGACTGCGAAAGAAAAACGTTCTACAGGTCATCCTTGAGAAGGTACAATGACAACTACAAATAGAAAGCGACAGAATGAAGACTCGCTATGACCTCAAAGCCAATACTAGTAGATTCGTGGTTGGTGAAAAAGTGTGATTGTACAATCTGAAAAGAACTAAAGGGCGTTCACTAAAATTTCGGAAGTCATGGGAAGGTCAGTACAACTTAATGACCCGACTAAACGATTTAGTGTACCGAATTCAGAAAAGCCCTTATGCGAAGAAGAAAGTCGTGTATTTTGACAGATTGATCCATTATCAAGATCAAGAAGGTTGATCGGGACGATCAGTACTTAGAAGGGGGCAATGTAATGGACTTTATAGCACTTTATATTTCATAGCATTAGTTGTGTATTTGTAGTTTGTAGGGTTTTAGTTTTATTTTCTACGAGTTCATATTGTATTTATTTAATTTTACCTTTGTTAATTTACTCATGATATGTCTATGAAAGAAGGTCTGGAACTCTCTAGAACATCTATTTTCTTATAGGAACGCCTATGACAGAAGATCCAGAAATTGTCAGAGTATTCATTTTTCTTGTTTTTATTACACTACGTAGTATGAAAATCCTTTTAGGAGATTCGGAAATCTTCTGGTATCGGCAACAAGGATATTTAAACGATCCAGATCGGCTTTCGTAGACAGTCTATTTTCAGAAGTCCTGAATGAAAGGTGAATTGTTTGACAAGTGATATATATATATATATATATATATATATATATATATATATATATATATATCACTTGTCAAACAATATATATATATATATATATATATATATATATATATATATATATATATATATATATATATATATATAAATATATATATATATATATATATATATATATATATATATATATATATATATATATAATATAAAATAGAATAAAATATTGGCGAAGCGGACGTGAAAATTTGTCAATCTACATGATTCTCGTATTAAAAAGTGCGGAGCACTCCAAAGTATGGAATAACTCCGGGTCCGAGAGATGGCGACAGCGCTGTTTCGTCCTAATATGGGACTCGTCAGGCCACCGCAGTCGGTACAAACCATCATCTCGCCTTTGCATCGTATAAGCCATACTTATAATCAAAATACGGCAAATAAGACGACAAAGGCGACATCTCGATGGTCCACTTGATAATACAAGAACCATACAGATTAACAAAGTTTGTAAGAGAACCGTCATATGGTGGCGCGACGGTGAATTAAAACAGAACTATGTAAAATCGAGTACACGAAACGCGCTGCCCAAAAGATAGGGGTCGCATTTTTCGGTACTGGCAAGCAAGCATACCGCTATTTAAGCAGCCAAAGCCACGTGCCGCACCAAACGATCCCACCATGAGAGCATCGCTTAGCGTGTTTCAAAGCCAAACAAGTAAATAAATATGTAGATAAGTTTTTGTCCGTGTAATTTAAAATAAAATAGAATAAAATATTGGCGAAGCGGACGTGAAAATTTGTCAATCTACATGATTCTCGTATTATGACGGTTCTCTTTTCCAGACCTGTATATATATATATATATATATATATATATATATATATATATATATATATATATATATATATATATATATATATATATATATTAATATATAATTTTTCTTAAATCTGAAAAACTAATGTTGTTTTTGAATTTGCAAAATACCCATAAAAGAACCCAATACAAAGAAGGAAAAGTGTGCTTTAAATTTCATAGGTCTGTATTATATGCCTTCGTTTTCAAATAAAACCAGTATTTTAGGAAAACGCAAACATATAAAACGTCCTAGATTTGATTTTTTGACGTAATCTTAGGTCTTTTTTTGGTTAAAACTTTTAAGTGCATTACTCGGTTCTTGGAGTTTATTATGCTTTCCTGGTTACCCTACTTTGTGTTCTCCATTTATACGCTAGGTTAAACTCGACTGCAAAATCCTTTAAAGGATATCATTGTAGAGTAGTGGAGTTTCACACTACTTTAAAAAATCCTCCTGGATTATATTTTTCTTTAGTTATATAAGCATATTAAGGAGTTTAACAAAAAAAAAACAAAAGATATGTATAAAAAGTATAATATATTACATTAGAGAAATGTTGTTTTAAATTACTAGGTGTAAGTAACATTGTAAGCTGCTGCATAAATGAATAATTAAACAATTTTAACATAATTTCCTCTACCTTGATATTTTAGCAATCGTGTTATTAAATTACCGAAAATAAATTATGTTCCTTAAAAAACTTGGGAAAAGAAAGGTCATGTCGCTGCGTAGGCTTTTAAAATATCATTTTTATTTGATGATAAAACTTTAAATAAGTTAATTGGTGGCCTTTTTAACTTTTAATGGGGTTCTTCGTCACTTTTTTTATTCGCGAAATCGAAAGAAGTCATTAAAATATTGTTCCAGTCTTCCTCGCTTTTTAAGGCAAGATATTTAATCTAAGAGTTAATGCTTTTCGGCCCTTTTTTAGTTCGTTGGCCTCAGCAATTAGGTTATTCTAAAATATAATTTTAGGGTGAAAAAAGTCGTGTCGTTGATGTCACCAATTCGGAAGGGCTTGGCTTGATTTCGGATTTAAAGTGTATTTAAAAGTATTTTTTATTTATTTATTTGTGGGACGTTGAACTCAAAGTACTTCATATCTTCAATAAACAACGTGTGCCAAAAATATGTTATGAGACTTTCCTCTAGAATATAATGGTTAGCCATAAGGTCTTTCCAGAATATAATGGTGCATAAATGAAACAATTAAAGAATACCAATCGAGGAAGTAAAAGTTTTTAGCATCACTGACAATTTGCTTAATAAGCAGGACTTGCTACAAAAGTTAAAATGTGTTGTCAATTGATTGATCCGCCCAAGGCGCGTTTATCGATATTGAGGGAGTCTTACAACATATCTCACGCAATACTCTAGAGCGATGCAGCTCGCAACATGGGTACAAGCAATATTAACTCAAACTAATGTATGCTGAGTTTAACAATGTCACGATTCCAGCACTTTCCATCAGGGGTTGTTAGCAGAAAGAGTCTTATCACCTTTGTTATGAAGCATATTAGTGGATAATTTTGTACCTAGGTTGTATGCTTAGGATCGAGAAAGGATGGTGCCAAAAGGAGGGGAGAATATACACAATTGCGCCGTCAAAAAATACCTTGCAGTACAAGGAATATCTAGGAGTAGTTTTGGACTCACGGCTGAACTAAACTCGAATCAACAAGATCATATGTATTTTCTGGGTCAGCAAGCGAGCCTTTTTATGTATATGAGGGATGGTGATTTGAGTATGGCGGCCTAGTATACCCTGGTGCAAACATTGTCTTCAACTTGACAAAGTTCAAAGGTTGGCTTAAGTAGAAACAGCGAGTGTGATGAGGATTGCTTCTTCTACAACACTGGAGGGTTACATGAACCTGCTTTCTCTACATTTCCTCCTAGAAACATTAAAGATTGTCTATCTACTCAGTTGCCTAAGGCATGTTAAAGCTGGAACCGGTGGTTACTCGTGTGGCTGGGAAGAGAGTGGTGATCCATTGCTCCTTATGCAAATGGACTACATGGTCCGGGTTCTAAAATTTATCCACTATATTGAGGTTGTTTTACCTAATAGGGAGGAAGAAGAAAACTTGCTCTCTTGAATAACATACTATTCTGCGATATTGCAATATCTAAAGGCAAGATATAAACAGAAATAAACCAAAAATATAGACCTAGTGTCGTCTGGTGTTTGACTGCAAGAATGTTCCTAATAGCTTCAGAAAATGGTTGCATAAGGAGACGCGTGTGAATACTGAATCATTAAGGTATACACAGAAACGAAGAAATACGTCGGGAAATAAGACTGTTACTTGCAAATAGATTTATTACATACTGAAGGGAAGTCCTGAATAAAATTAATGGAATATTAAAAAAACATGAAATATTGTGAGAAACTACAATTATCGAGGTTTGCAATTTCTTTTCAAATCAACGGTCACCCACTTTTGTAAAAAGAGAAACTGCTTAAAGCTAAACTCTATCTCACTAAACCGTAGACATCTCCCTATGGACAGCCAACTTAAGTTTCTTGGCCTAATAATTCATGATAAGCTTAACAGGCGTCCGCACATTGCCTCTCTCAAGGCTCGATGCTTCAAGGATCTCAATTTATTGAAGTTTCTCTCACATACCACCTGGGGCTCAGACTTCCACACGCTCCTCAAAATATACAATTCCATCATTCTCCCCAAGCTGGACTATGGGTGTATTGCTTATGACTCGGCTAGACCCTCGTATATCTCTTCCCTTGACCCTATCCAGAAACAAGCCCTACGATTATCGACTGGTGCATTTCGCACCTCCCCAATAGTCAGTCTTCAATGCATTACTAACACTTCTCCTCTGTGTCTCCTTCTCTTCTTATAAAATACGTCATATCTGTCAAATCTAGACCATTCCTTTAGGATTATGATAAAATCCTTAATCCTTCTGATTTCCCGGTTGTCTCAAATATCACATTGGGCGCCAATGACAGACCTTCTGCGTTTATAGCCTCCCATAATATATCCATTCCCAATACCACCCCCATCCTCCCTCAGATCTTCTCCCCCTGGGATTCTCCCCCTTTTGAAATCAATTTTGATCTTCTGCAGTATGATAAGAACAATACTTTACCTTCCATCATCAATCAACACTTCCTTAGCCTAATTAACTCTAAGTTCAAATCTTTCAAACTATCGTTTACCGACGGCTCCAAATCGGATCAAGGGGTAGGCTCAGCTGCCGTAACCAGCTTTTCATGCAACAAAACAAAGTTAAATCTCCTTTCATCCATTTTTCACCTGAGTCGTTTGCCATCAAGCAATGCATCAGAGAGATAATTAAGCACTCCTCCACCCCCAATCATCTAATCATCTCTGATTCCCTCAGCTGCCTGAGATCGATCCAAGCCATTAACACATCCCATCCTCTCATGAATCAAATTTTCGACCTCCTTAAAATGGGATCCCAACGTAGTCTGTACATAGTTTTCATGTGGGCCCCGAGCCACATAGGCATAGAGGGGAATGAATTGGCCGACACTCAAGCAAAATCTGCAATCCTTGAAGGCACCCCTTTCTTCTCTTTACTCAACCCCAAAGAATTCAATAGACACATCGATAACATTATTGGCAACATTGCGCAGGTTCGCTGGGAATCTCTAGAAAACCCCAATAAACTCTTCCACATCAAAAGAAATTTCTCAGAGACATATCACTTTCCCCAACTGTCCAGAAGGGAAAATGTTGTATGGAAGAGAATCGCCATTGGACACTGCAGAATGACTCATTCCTTTTTCCTTAAAAACGAGGATCCCCCTCAATGTCCGTCTTATCTTTCCCCTTTATCTATAAAACACTTAATTTCTGACTGTCCCTCATACAGAAACGCTAGAGAGAGATATCTAACTTCTAATAATTTTGCGACAGTTATGTCTTTTGATCTGACTAAAGCCAAACGCTTATTGTGTTTTTTGAGGCATATTGATCTTTATAGTAAGGTTTAAATGATCCCAACAATTTCTACAGAAGGCGCTAAATGGTCTGAGTTACTGACGCGCCTTTAACCTATAAACTAACTAACTAACTTTTTCGAGGGAAGATGCAAGGCAAAAGAGGATCAGTCAGGACGAGATACTCAGTGTTGCATGACTTTAAATAACAACTGGGCTAATTTCTTATTGAGTTCTTCAGTAAAGCTACTACTAAAGTCAGGATTGTGTGGTTAAGGCACCATAAGAAGAAAATGAAAATATTTAAATTTGGTTTATACATCGTTTACACAAAGAAATATTTGGATGGTAAATCCTTCAAAGAAAACTATGTGTTTTAATGGAGTCGAAAAAAAATGGAAAATAAGAAATGGAATATATACTATGCTGTTGCACGGTTTGTAGAAAAACTCATTAACAGAATAAAAATTTTCCGTGTGATATTTTTCAACCTTTAATGCATAATTTGCAAACAAAAACGTCCAGAAGTCAATATCGTGTAGCTAAATAATGAATTGTCAAAGAAGGTCGGTTTATAGAACCTACAATTTTTAGGTTAAGAATGTTCACCTAAGCACATATTTCTTGAAACACGCTGTGAACGTACAGAAACATTTTTATTTTTTCGACGTAGATAAACAATCGTATTTAAAAGGTGAGCTTTGAAAGATGGATGGATTCTAAAATTAATTCTTTATTTGTAGATTGAAAGTTTTGATTTGAAATGGGAATTCTAATATTAGCAGAACGGTGTAGATATTGAAAAAAGTGGATGATGTTTAATGGGGCAAAAATAGGTTTTATAGATTTCGAAACCATGCAGTCACCCGACTGAGACTTACTATTTTGACAAAAACGCGAATAAAGTTTTAGAAGAAGTTTGTCCTTGATTTAAATCGTTTATTTATTTTCAAAAATGTATGACATTGTTCAATAAATTATTTATACTCTAACAGCAAATTGTAAATTAATTCCATCTAAATAGTTATATCCAACGCCTTTTGTTCTGCATGTAACTAACTGCCAGTTGACCGTTCCTATATAACAACATTTGCCTACGCAGGGTTCACCTTGGAGCACTCAAACGTCATTAATTTTAATCAATCAGATTCACTAAGAAGGTTTAACACTTAGACCCGATCTAGTAGCCTTGGAAATTCGATTTTCTAGATGACCAGTTCTGTTTTAATTGTATTTCAAAGGTTCAAAATTTGCTTAACTTATTGTTGCCCTTGTCAATTTAAATTCTCTACTGTCAATCTAGACCAGTTTTAAAGTTAAACCAGGTTGGTGAATTAGGAGGTTTATTTTTTAAAGGTAATAATGTGGATATAAGCTACTTTTTAAAAAATCGTATTATGCGTTACAAGGATTGCTAAAATATAAAGGATTACATTCTGCTGATAAAATTATTTTTATTAATATTCTTCTTTGTGTTTACCAATTATATAAAGTTGATATTTGGTTTAAAAATCCCACAAACTAACATTGTTAAATGAAAAATGCCTAGGAATCGTTCACATTGACATATTAAAATATGGTAGAGTAATTTAAGTTTAATTAAAGACAATTTTAGCTAAAGCTATAATTATCTTTGGTTTAATCTATAATAAAACGAACAATACATTGACTAAAATGTGGTCGGACTTGCATTGTCTTTATTTTTATTTATTTTTATTGTTACGACGTTTTCTCTAATCGTTATCAAGTATAAACTTACATCACGGGGTAAAGTGTTTGGAAATGAAATATTATGGAGTTAAAAAGTTTCTGTGGAATTCCTTATCATATTTTGAGTAAGCATTGGACTTGCAAATTTACTATAGTTTGTGAGATTTTTCATAAAATTCATTACGGTATTAGGAACTTGGTGTTATTCTTTGGTACTTCGAGTTGCACGTGAACAACATAATTAACTTTATAACATCATATTGTTTTTAAAAAATTGCCTTATATCAAAGATCTCAAATAGCAAGTAAATGCAAGTTTGGCTACTTAAAATACATTTTATTTACTTAAAAATTAAATCCGAAGTATACGCATGACAAGAAAAGAAGTTAGAGAGGGTAAACGGAAGAAAAATACTGTAAAATAAATTCTGTCGCATAAATAAAACTATACTCCTATATTGCAGTTGCGCAGTATAGCCTCAAGTTAGTGGACAGAAATAAAAATGCTCCTTTTGTTTGTAGCCACTATTGATCTATAGAAATGTATATTTCTTTATATTAAAGAGCAATTTGTTGGAACAAAAATGGTGGAGGTTCATGTTAATATACTAACGTGCATGTCAAGTAAAACAAATTAAAAATTAAATGATAACAAAATAGTATAGGGGATAATTCTAATCCACTAAGAATTACGTCGCATTGTGGTTAATATTGATGAAGGATCATGCAAAAATAGAAGCAAACTTACGAGTTACTTAAAAACTTGTTCTTATATATTTTTTAGTCTGTCGAAACCGAATCTGAAGCCAAAATTTTAATGAAATCAAAATGATGAATTTTAAGATGCATCAAATTGGCATAAATTTGTAAAAAGCGCACACAGAAACTTGTGCTCATATGATAAAATATTGAAAACTGTAAATTTTAAGACTTGATAATTTTGCTAAAATATTTAAAACCTACTTAATTAAAAAAAAAACTTGTGCTGAAGTAAAAAATTTTTAAATTTGAAAAATATTTTACAAAACCATATAAATAAGTTCTTCATTTTAATTTCCAGATTCTTGAACCATAGATTATGTTATTTTCTTTTTATTTTGTCTTTTTTTGGATTTAGGTTCTTTATTTAAAAAAAATCCAAGACAATATGATGTTTCGCCCTTTATTTATTGGATTACATTTCAAATATTACAGGAAACAACGATTTTTTTATTAAAGATTTATTTGCCTTTAAAAAATTTATCGATACAGTAAGTTTACCCGAAAATTACAGGCTCATTTCGCTGGATGTTATATCTTTGTATACAAATATACCAAATCAACTTGTCCAGAAAAATGGCAAATTTTAAAGAAACATATATCACTATCAAAAAACAATTTTATGGATGCTGTTGATCTCGCTCTAAACACAAATTACTTTCAGTATGAAAACACATTTTACAAAGAACTCAATGGATTTGCTATGGGATCACCAATTTCATCCACCATTGCTCAGTAATGGAATATTTAGAGGAAAAAGTTTTGGAAAAATTAAATTTTAATAATATATTTTTCAAACGGTGATGATTGCATAACAGCCATGCCACAGGATAAAATAAATAAATATCTTCAAGAGTTTAACAGTTTCAACGAAAAATTACAATCCACGTCCGAAGCAGAAAGTAATAATGGAATAAATTTTCTAGATATGACACTTATACGCAGAAAAAACAAAATTTTATCTGAATGGTACCTCAAACCAACTTGGTTGGGTGGATATCTAAAGTGTTTCTTAAATTACTCAAAAACTCAAAAAATACTGTTATAATCGGTCTGTCTGATCATACTATCTCCAGAATTCCGACTAAGAATACTGCAAAAAGTGAAAAATACACTAATAAATAATAATTTCAATGAAAAGACTATAACCGAAATAATTAATAAACGAATATATAGATTTTATAATAACTTAATAACAAGAAACATAGAACATAAACAGCAATAATATGTAGTGAGCTGTCAGAAAAAATAAAACACATTTTAAAAAAGCATGATATTATCGTATGTCACAGGTCTCATAATAAAGTAAATTCACTATTTACTAATTTAAAAAGTAAAACTCCTCTCATGAATAAGTCAAATGTAATATTTTCAACCCGTTACTCAAATTGTCCCAAAAAGTATATAGGTATGACAAGCCAATTGCCAAAGAACAGATCGAATGGCCATAAATAAACGAAAAACGCCTCAAGAACGTTAAATAAACACACACATGATGAAAAACATACCTTCGATTATAACAGTACCATAATTAAAAACAAAGATATGAATTATCAAAAATTGCAGATAAAGGACATGATAAAAACAACAGAACGGATATAAGAAATTTGAACCATTTTACACCAGCCTAATTAAAACAAAAAAAAAAAATTTAAGTGTTCGATCCTGTTAAACATCCAAAATTGAATATCCTCTTAAACATAAAATTAAATGTACGTCTCTAAATCTAAATAGACGATGTAAAAGTTTCATTTCATTATTAATAAATAAACAAAATGTCAAGGTACGTACTGGTAAAATTAAATATTTTTTAAAAATTTGAATAGTTTTTTAGTGTTTGTTGGTTTTTTAAAAATTGTAAATATGTTTATGTGGGTATGCTTTTAATGACATAAAAAATATTTTTAGAAGATTAATAAATAAAAAAAACAAAGAATTTTTGAAGATGTCCTAAATAAAGGGCGAAACGTCAAATTGTTTTGGATTTTTTTTTATTAAATAAAGAACCTAAACGCAAGAAAAGGCAAAATCAAAAGAAAATCATATGTATATATATATATATATATATATATATATATATATATATATATATATATATATATATATATATAAATAAATAGTTTGGTTATTCCGGGTTTCAATCCGTTCGTTCAAAAAATCGTTTTCACGACGTTTCGCCAAAATCTCCTTTGGCATTTTCAACTGCGGTTCGTCTCGTTACTCGCTGAGAACTGATGGTGGCCTCTGATGAATTTCGAGCTTTGTTTAGCTGGCTCGCTTCCTGATTGGATGAGCGGTTTCGCAGGCTCCTCCCCTCTGCCGAGTGCGATATATTTTGTTCTTGTATGTAGGTCCCTCGTTTACTAGTTGATTTTTGTTGTTTTCTTTCTTGATTTTTTATTAATGTTTTCCATGTAGTTGAAAAATTTTTAGCATCGTCTCGTTTATTTAGCTGTCCCGCTTTTTCGATTTCTAGGACCTCTCTTATGACGCGTACCTTATAGTTCTGTACTGGTGCTGTTTCTTTTGTTTTTTCGAAGTCGATGATATGCCCGGTTGTTTGGTGATGTTGAAATAGGGCAGAGCTTGTCTGTTTGTTTTTGAGGCTATTCTTATGTTCTTGGATTCGTGCTGATATGCGCTTGTTTGTTTGTCTGTAAACGCCATGATTTTCATGGTTAGTCTTGTCTTTGGGATTTCCTAGGATGTTGGCTATTGTTTTTTGTGGTTTAAATATGGGCTGTATGTTGTGTTTTCTTAAGATTCTTCCGATTCTGTCTGTTGTTCCTTTTATGTATGGTATTATGGCTTTGTTCTTTGTTTGATCTTGGCCTTTGGTTTTTGTTGTAGTCTTCTCTTGTCTTTTTATGGCTTTCTTTCTATCTGATTGTGAGAAACCATTCCGTTCTAGAGCTGTTGAAATGTGTCTTATTTCGTCTTGTTTTGTGTCAAGTTCTGTTAGGCGGAGAGATCTTGATATTAGAGTGTTGACTACTGCTTGCTTTTGAGAGGGATGATGATGTGACGCTGCATTGAGATGTCGGTCTGTATGTGTGGGTTTCCGATATACGCTAAAGCCCAGGGTGTTGTTGAACTTCCTAGTTAATAGTAGGTCCAAAAAAGGAAGTTTCTTTTCTTGTTCGATTTCTAGCATGAATTGGATTCTGTAGTAGATATTGTTCAGGTATATGAGGAAATCGTCCAGGTGTTCTTTTCCATGTGGCCATATTATAAAAATATCATCAACATAGCGTTTCCAAAATTTCGGTTTTAAAGTTGCCTTGTGCAGTGCCTCTTGTTCGAAATATATCATAAAAAGGTTGGCTATGACTGATGAAAGCAAGGACCCCATAAGTGCGCCATCTGTTTGTTTGTATATTTGGTTATCCAAGAACATAAAATAGCCTCAAAAACAGACAACCTCAGCCCTATTTCAACATCACCAAACAACCGGATATACCATCGACTTCGAAAAAACAAAAGAAATAGCACCAGTACAGAACTACAAGGTACGCGTCATAAGAGAGGCCCTAGAAATCGAAAAAGCGGGACAGACGATGCTATAAATTTTTCAACTACATAGAAAACATTAATAAAAAATCAAGAAAGAAAACAATAAAAATCAACTAGTAAACGAGGGACCTGCATACAAGAAAAAAATATATCGCTCTCGGCAGAGGGGAGGAGTCTGCGATGCCGCTCTTCCAATCAGGAAGCGAGCCAGCTAAACAAAACTCGCAATTTATCAGAGGCCACCATCAGTTGTCAGCGAGTAACGAGACGAACCGCATTTGAAAATGCTAAATGAGATTTTGGCGAAACGTCGTGAAAACGATTTTTTAAACGAACGGATTGAAACCCGGAATAACCAAACTATTCATTCTACCATCCGTGAAAACCTACGATTACAAGAAAATCGGAAGTGTCTCAAAGTAGCCGCCTCGTTTACGATTACTTGAGAAGTGAGGAATGAATAATTAATAATATGCATTTGAGCACATTAATAGACTTACCTGTGGTGAACCCTGCTACGTGAACTACCGGTTTATCACAACTTTTGCATAGAAATTCTATTTTCGTATTTTCATATTTCGAATTTTGCACAATTTTTCAGGCAATATCGACTACTGTGCGGCGTGACTACACCACATCTGCAAAGCTGACTATGTTTCGTACATGACAAATTTACTACAAATTTTTCTTGTGCTCCTTTAGCATATTTTTGTAGCGTACTATTACCCCCTCTAACTTCCTTCACCATTCATGAATATCCTTTACGTTAAAATTTGGAATAATTCATGATCCTCTCAAATTTTCGAAATTCATGTTTTCCGAAAGAAAAATACACGGAGAGACTAAAAATAAACAATTTATTGTAGATATTTTAAATAGATAAGAATATGCTAATAACAATATTTCGCAGAAAATATTTTCAACTAAGTTGATATTTTGGTAGAGGAAAATTCAGAAACGAAGATTTTGTGTACAAAAGGTTTAATTAAGCTAAATTCAAAAAATAGTTTGTGTCATATGGGGTGTTCAAAAAATGTCTTATTAGCTTCATTTTTTTCATATAGGATCACTTATCTCTGAGTTTCCTGATGTTGTTTGTGGATACATGTATACTATATACTAGTGTTTAATTTTTGTTAAAACTATTATTTCAATATTTATTTGTGCAACAGATTTTATAAATAGCAAATATACAAAGCCCTTATGTAACTTACAAAAGTGCGTTTAAAATTATTAAATTTCTAGTGAACATTCAAACAGAAACAAAATATATTACAGTTGAAATACAAGTCTTTTTTAAAAGTCTAATAACAAGTTCGCGACATAACAAAAACTAGCAAAACTGTGTATGCTAAAAGTTGTATTGTATGTCTGATTTCTGGAAAGAATCGTGTTCCTGTACCTGATGGAGCACTTACTGAAAAATAAAATACTATTAGAGAGAAATTTAACATAAAAGAATTGAAGTTTTCGTTTACTTATACTGTTTTAAAAAAGTAGTTGAGTAGTTGACTCTGTTAAGTTCAATTATTTTCCTTGGTTTAAACGATTTTTAAATGGGGATGTAAACATTTAGGAAAATAATAATTGAAATAGAAAATAATTTGAATGAGCAGTTTTAAAAATAGAGGCCGGTGGCATGTATATTTTCTTCTTTCCTATCAAGGAAGACGTTTAATAAAGTTTTATGAAGAATATTTTGAACTTTTTCTCTTTAGCAAATTGTAAATATTATATTGACCTATAAAATAATAATTTTAATACATTTTTTTATAATTTTAGGATAGAAAAGCAACAAAATCAGATTTTTGCGTGAGGTGTGATTATATTTTATGGTTTATAATCTTTCCCAGCAGCTTTATTGTTACGCTCTGTCAGCGCAATTAGAAGCAAAATTAGTCTTTTAAGATTAGTGACTCATTATATTTCAGTGATACCTGATAAATTTTTATATTACTTTAGAACTTAGTTGTTTTACACGGTTTATTATCAATTACCAAAAATACTAAGAACTATAATAACGTATTATTTTACTTACCTCTGGCAGGAACTGGATGCCTTACACTACCCAATTCTAGTTCCGCAATCTCATTATACAATGATGACACTTGTGCTACACATTGAAGAATTAACCTTCCTTCATTAAAATGCATAAATGATAATTTTAGTTCTAATTGTAAATCGCTCCAGTCACGCACACTTTGTCGTCGTAAAGCGGAAGGCTCAGTCTGATTTACCTGAAAAAAAAACAATAATTATTAGAAAACACGAAGAATTTGTTTTAGTTGACAAAAATTCATGAAATGTATGAATTTGGACTAAGTGCAAACAATGAAAAAGAAGCAAGACCGTGTATCAATATAATTCATAAAATACGCAAAACAGTAAAAAATAGCTATCGAATCTTGGCATTTTTAAGCTTCCTGGTTATTACTTCTCAATATTTACCTAAATTAAGTATCTGTAGAAAGTGATTTTAAAAGAAAGAAAATTAGAATATGAATAATTATGTTACTGATTTTGATATAGAGGAGATACACACTGTTGCGGTTGAGAGCGTGAAAATTTGTTGTTTGGCGCTCTCTTTATCACTATTGTATTAACTTCCAACTTGTCTAATGGTTTCCAAGTCTTTTTTTAAACTTTTATCACAAACCACACAAATTGGGACTAGCATACTTGGATTTATAGACATGTTTCGGCTTTGTGAATCTGAGTGTGTCTTCTTACTTTTTGTCATGTCTCTAATTTCTAATTCTTTTTGCTTCTGTATTTTTTGTATTTTTGTAATTGTTTCCTCAATTCTATTATAATAATTATTAGGATTGCACTATGTAAATTGCATTGTAATTTCTGTTTTAATATTAAATAAATAATCCTTAATCATTTGGCCGTTCATTTAGTCAACATATTGTTTTTTAAATTAAGTTTTCTGTTCCTTAAATACTTGTTAAAGCACTGCATAGCACTACTTGCAAATCCTACACAACTCCAGCTTTTTCAGTAAGCTGTTCCTATGAACTCTCTCGACTGCACGTCTTAATTCGAGAAACAGGACCAACTGCTAAGTTTTGCTCAGGCTTGTCCTGTAATCCTCCACTACACACTGTACTAAAGTTTTACAACTAAATTTTGGCTCGAAACTAGACTGTTAGTTTGTTATTGTGGAGTAATGAATTCTAAAATTTGTTCATACATTATTTTTTCCAATACCTTCTCTATTGAAAATAATAAATTTATAGGTCTTAAATCGAATGCATTATTTGATTGGGGAATAATGAAAATAGAGTAAAGTGATAAAAAATTTATATAAAATCTATGTTAGACTAGGACTAGAGAAATTTTTTTAATTAACTAAATATGCATTGACTAAAATGTGGTTGTCGGACTTGCATTTTTTTTTTATTTTTATTTATTTTTACGACGTTTCGATTAGGTTGTATGTAATTAAGTTACCATTCTTCAACTTTAGTTAAAGGAGGTGATTTGATAATTAAAACAACGACAATAGTTAAATAATTTAATTTTTATTAAAATAAGAACACAAAATTAATATTTAAAAAAAGAGAATTATAACACAAAAACTAATATTTTAAAAACATAATTAGTAGTGTATATATGAGAGAAGGAAAGAGGAAGAGGAGTAAGAATCATCAACACTTTTCATCCTCCTCCTCTTTTCTTCTCTCATTATACTTTTCAAATCTCTCATTATACTTTTCAAAAAACCTCGTATCATCAACACTTTTCACCCTCCTCCTCTTGTTGTCGAATTATCTC